>CP092864.1:157226946-157419399 GCA_030710605.1 Cordylochernes scorpioides
CTTAAGGCATGCTTTTAAAAATTGCAAAATTGCGCGTGTTTTGCATAAAACTTCAAATTGAATATTCAAAAGTTTTGCTTTGTTATTAGGTTAAGCCAGGTTACTGGAGCGTAAAAATATCGTTACCTAATCACCCGGTTGTTCAGCGAAACATTTTGAAAAGTTGAATTATATATGGATCAAAGATATTTTGTGATATAAGAGATCAATAAAAGATCCAATTGTGTGAAATAAATGCCTAAGATCCAGAAATATGAATAAAATAAAATCCAGGTTTTGAAATATATATTTCCAATATTTGGAGAATAAAAATGCTCATCGTAATCAAAAGCTGTTATTTAGAAATGAAAAGCTCGTGCTGGCAATCCCTAATAGACCTTAATGACATCTTTAGGAAAATAATTAAACCTTCAAATTCGCAACCATTTGTAAATGATTTTTTCTCCATCTCTGCATTTTTTCTCTATAAGCCGCGGCAATAAAGTTCAAATTCAAGATAAAAACTTTTAAAATGATAAGTTTGGTTTTCGAAATAATAAAAATAATATAAATAAATCTTTTTAACATTTAGAGAAGTAATATATTGCCTATATCCAAATTATCTATGTGATATTGACTGACCAGAGATGTGGATCGCTACAAAGTAGCATAGATAAGCCCAGCGAGGGAACATACCTGGATCACCGTCCGCCCCATAGCAGACCAGCGGAGAGTCTGCCGCGCCGTGCTCTGGTCCGAGTGGGTCAAGGCCACCTGCCCACTCCTCGCCACTTCCGCTGACCATAGGGGGGCTTTGACTTTTTATAAGAAAACAGTTTGTAGAATACGTATTAAATCAATCCTATTGACACTATTATACGATAAGAATAACGATATACGTGAGAACGTCAAAACAGCTCTAACCGAATTTGTCCGAGTCGGGGTCAAACATTGCATATTGTATTCGAAGGTTTGGAAATTATATTTTGTTTGTCTTGGAATCGTGCAGTTCGCGTTCAGTATAATAAAGCAAAATAAGTACTTATATTACGATAAGCACGAACAAAAAAACACGGGTACATTTTTGGAATTGCCAAACGCACTTATGTTAGAACAACAAGGTATTTCTGTAATTGTCCATGTCAAAATTAATTTTGATGCAAAAGATAGAAAAGTTGTAGGAAAGTAACATTTTTTTTCAAGAAAATAATATTGATATATATAACGCGAATTTTAAAACCGAAGTAAATTGACGATTTTTATTTTGACCTTTGAGGTAAATTTCAATGGTAATTTTATATAATTTGTATATTATATGAGACAATTTTAAACGATGACTTAAATTTGTCAAAACACACTACCGATTATATTATGCGCATGGAATGTGGACGAACGTCACTGGGAGTTACGGCGTAGGTTCTGGCGCAGAATTCTGAAAATGGACACTAGCCGATTTCCCCATATATATCTAACTCAACTATAGAGAGAAATATATACAATGGGTTTGTAGAAAATTTGGCGAACATACTTAATTCAACCATATTTTCATGGTTCAATCACCTAAATGATATAAGCATGATGAGAGGAAAATGTCATAGACAAGATAGCAACAGAACAATCTATTCAGGTTAAAATATCAAATTCTATTCTCTCTATAAGTAATTACACAGTTCATATTTTACTGGAAGCTATTTACTTAAGTATCATAAGTCTTAGTATAGGTTCCATCTAAAATATTGATATTATCGAAACTTTTCTCATTAATTGCTAAATATAATCCTTTTATAATATGGTAATCCGATATTGTAAAATTATTAAATATCAATACTCAAGAGATTTTATAAACAACAAGGACAATAGATTAAAGAAATTAAACTAGATGAAATTATATATAAATACAGACTAGCAGATCACGTCTATCAGCGGCCTAACATATTAAGACCCTAACGTTAAACTAACAAAGATGCAATATATACAGGGTGATCCAAAAGTCCCGCACTATTTTAAAAATTAATAACTCCGCGAATATTTGCGCTAGAGCAATGCGGTAAACACCATTGTGTTCAGGATGCAATGGGATTTTTATGGCAAATAATGAAAAATTCGAAATTGATTTTAGTTACAATTTTATTCGCCAGATGGCGCACTACCAGAATAAGAGATTCAGCGGCCAAATTGTTTGATATATTGAAAAATTTAACTGATCGACACGTATTTTTCCTTTTTGAATACCAGGAAAGAACCCTAATAATATCAAATAACAAATTAATAAAACACCACTTCGCCAAAAGTATGAAGAATTGGTTAACGATTTTTAAATACAATCAGAGATATGTAAAATAGGTAAATGCAAATTAAAACATGTAGCAAAAAAAATGATATTTTAGATACGGTTTGTTTCCGAAGATAATAAATTTCTAATATTTTTAATTCAACTCTCTCTCATACTGTATACAATTTTAAAGAATGTGTCCCCTCAAATAAAAATATTTTTTAAATCGACCTTTTGCGTTGAAAAACGTGTTAGTAAAATCATTTTGTATTATTTTTTTGGACAAAATTTCTAAAGTTATTGGTGTACAGAAAATATTCCTTATGCGAAATACTAAACATAAGGGGAAAAATTGTGTGTACCAGTGTTATTCGAGAAGTTATAACACTCTGGTTTGCACGACATAATATGTGAGCAAATGACAAACAAAAAATTACTGTTCACAAAAAAAAAAGTCAAGATGTGAGGACAGCATTTATTATCCCCATATCCCAACACATAGAGCTGCAAAATATTGGTAGATAATATAATACATGGCAGCTTATATAACACATGAGGTAACTGCCTTCTCTCTTGTATTAGGTCACAATCCTTGCTCAATGTAGCACCCTTCATTCTCAATCACCGCCTGCAGACGATAAATGACAGAATGGACAGCATTAAATAACATATCTGTTGAAATTGATAAAACGTGGCATCTGATAGAAGCCTTCAACATGGCCAATATGGTAGGCCAGCATCGATAAACACACGATTTAATGTACCCCCATAAACAAAAATCGCAAGGCGTCAAGTCTGGTGATCTTAGAGGCCACTGGTATATGGCGACTTATCCCACGAATTTCACCGAACGTATCCTTCAGCAATTGTTTGGCACCGCGGGAGATATGAGGAGGTCCTCCATCTTGCATGAATGTTATTTCGCTTAGTGCTTGTCTGTCCTGCAATATGGAAATAACCTTTTCTCTCAAAAGTTGAACATAACGTTCACCAGTTACAAAAACGGTTTTAAAAGTTCTTCCATTGATTTTTCAAAGAAAAATGGCCCAATAATAAAAGAAGAAGTGAACCCACACAAAACTGCAACTCTAGGCTGATAAAGTGGCATTTCTGTAAAATTTCTAGGGTTTTCTGTTGCCCAAAAGCGGCTGTTTTGAATGTTAAATTCTCCTTTTAGAGAAAAGTGAGCATCATCTGTCCACAGAACATTCGACAGCCAGTTTTCATCACTATCAATTTGCCGGAAAACCCATGCAGCGAATTTTTGACGCATCTCAAAATCGCCAAATTTCAGCTCGTTATATCTTTGAATTTTGTATGGGTACACACTATAGAGACATTAAGTGAAGCCTCTTCGGATATCACAATCATAAACGGCGATTTTAACGCCAAAAGTTCAACTTGGGGATCATCTGTCCAGGATAACAAAGGTCACCGACCTCGACCTTACACCATTAAATAAGGGAGAGAACACCTATCTATTCAAGTCCACAGGCACAGAATCCGCAATAGACATCACAGCGATAAATTTCAACATCGCACCCACAACACAATGGAAAATCCTGAGAGGTGCAATCAGTGACCACAGACGAATTCTAACAACCCTAAACTTCAAAATTGAAAATGTCCAATAGAATAAAAGAACATGGAACTTTAGGAAAGCTGACTTAAAAAAATTCACAGAAAAGCTTGAAAAACTGTGCAACGAAAAATTGAATTACAGAACGCTTGACAAAAACTTGGAAAACTTCTCTTCGAATATATCAAAAGCTGCAAAAGCATCGATACCTAGAGGTAGACGTAAAGACCTGTGGATGCCTTACTGGAAAGACCACAACATCGAGGCAATGATTTCAGAGAAAGAGACAATATCAATGAACTTCTTAAAAAAATAAAACAGAAGA
Source organism: Cordylochernes scorpioides (assembly GCA_030710605.1). Classification (NCBI taxonomy): domain Eukaryota; kingdom Metazoa; phylum Arthropoda; class Arachnida; order Pseudoscorpiones; family Chernetidae; genus Cordylochernes; species Cordylochernes scorpioides. The sequence goes on from CP092864.1 coordinate 157,231,102, forward strand.
AAAGAGAAAGGAACACATTGAAATTAGTCACAAAATAGAACAAGAAATTTGGATATGCAAAAAAGAAAAATGGCGGATTTCTGCGAAAAAATGGATCCAAGAAAGGACAGCCAACACTGGAATATGATTAGAGTGTTAGAAAAAAAATCAAAACCAACACCAATCCTCCAATACTCTAACCGATATGAATAGAACAGCGAGAAAACGAGAACAAACAGATGGCTAACATAATTGCTGAATATCTTTCAAGCACTTCCATACTCAAATATACGAATGAAGACAGGACTCTAAAAATAATATAAACCAGTTAGTTAAACAAGCAAGAAACTTCCATCAACAAGATATTTTCTCGAAAGACTTCACACTGAATGAGCTAAACTCATCAATAAAAAAATACAAGAGGTCACCAAGAGATAATCTAATGTTTGGTCAAATGATTAAACACTTTGAAGACAAAGCTAATAAACAACTCTTACGAATACTAAACATTTCATGGTAAACTGGTAAACTACCAAATAATTTGAAGATATCAATTACTGTGCCAATACTGAAACCAAACAAAGATGCCAAGGTATCCAAGAACTATCGGCCAATTGCTCTCACCAGCATACTTTGTAAAATAACAGAACGAATTATCCACTCTAGGCTCATAGTCTGGCTCACTAACAATAATAAAATAAACTTCTACCAAACTGCCTATAGATCCCAGCACTGTACGACTGATCAACTGTTCTACTTCTGTCAATCAATAATAGATTATTTCCAGGAAAAACCGCCAAAGAAGACCACGGCTATATTCCTTGATATGACCTCAGCTTTTGATCGAGTATGGAGGGAGAAATTACGTGAAAAGCTGCACAACATCGGAGTAAGAGGAAAAACCTTAACCTGGATTGCAGACTTCTTAAGGGGAAGAAGGTTAAAGGTTTGGGTCAATGGAGAATTTTCCAAGGAAGGAAGAACATGGGCTGGTGTACCTCAGGGATCTGTGCTCAGTCCTCTACTCTATCTGCTATATATTAACGACATCCATCCTTACCTCACTGAAGACTCAAAGGTTGCCTGTTATGCAGACGATATAGCCATATGGCACACAAGTAGCAGCATAGAAAAATCGTAAAAAAATACTGAACACATCAATGAGAGGACTGGAGAAGTGGGCAATGGAACTCCAAATGATCATAAACCCAATAAAACCAAACCTATGCGTCTTCTCCACTCCCAGGGAAAAAGGCATAAATATAACCACAAAATAAGCATAAACAAACAAATAATTGATAAAATTAGAAATCCAAAATACGTACGTGTGATGCTGCAGTCCTGGATCTTTCCAGTTGGTCTCGAGGACCACGCCATCACCATCTCCTCAGCGGCGAAGTCCGCGATCTACATTTTCATCGTATATCGCAAAATGCGTGGTGTCGCTGGAGACCCACTGGCGATTCTCCACCAAACTCTGCAGCGCTGGTAGAGGCGCCATATTCATTGTACATAGTGTATATAATGCATATTATCTTTTTTAAATAGTGCAGACTGTGCACTTTGCATGTATTGACAAGATGGCAATAAAATTATTTTAACTGCCATTGATGAGGAATTGGAATTTTCAAAACGCATAATTAGCACCTCAAATATAGCTACCAGAAAACTAAACATTCTGAGATGGCTATGTGGAACAAATTGGGAAAAAAAAAACAGAATTCTCAGAACAACATATATCACCTTAATAAGGCCGATAATGGAATATGCAACACCGGTCTGGGCTCCCTCAAGCTCATCACTAAAAGTAAGACTAGACAGTGTTCAAGCAAAAGCGGCCAAAATAATCACTGGTGCTGTTTCATCCACCAACAATGAGAAAATTCAGAGAGAATGTGTTCTAGACCTTCTCGCTCGAAAGCAGAAGATAAAATAAAAACAACTTGGATCGGCACTTCGGAAACGAGGAACCAGAGGACGAGATCTCTCTGAACACTTGTGGTTTGGTGGATCCGCCCTTTTCTGAGAATGAGGTGAAACTTACGGCTTTCAAGTTCGGGAAAAGGAAATATTCTGGTCCCGAAGGGATCGATAACACGGTCGTGAAAGCCCTGTTAAGAATGCACCCATCACTTCTTGCCAGGTTTTTCAATAGGTATCTGGACACTGGTACTTTTCCTGAGGCATGGAAGGTTGCTCGAGTAGTGCTTCTCGAAAAGTCTGGTAGAAAGGGTAATTCTCCTAATGATTATCGTCCGCTTTCTTTACTAGTGTGTCTAGGTATGGTCCTGGATAGCCTACTAGCTCGGCGAGATTAATGAGCTCCTTTCCTCTTTCCAACATGGTTTTAGGGAAGGGAATTCCACAACCACAGCTCTGAACGAGGTGTTAGAGGGGATTGAGATGGGCTTAAATAAGGGTGCTTGGGTTCTTTTCGTGGCCCTGGACATTGATGGTGCGTTTAACTCCATGAGCTGGAACAAGCCGATGAGAAATTTGATGGACATGGGTTGTTCTGATAATTTGTGCAGCTTGGTTCGCGACTTCCTGAGGGATAGACGGATTAGCCTCAGTTTTGGTGGGCGAAAGTTGGAAAGAAACTGTATTACGGGTTGCCCCCAGGGCTCTTGCTGCAGACCTATTCTGTGGAATATCCTGGTAAACACCGTTTTCCAGGAGGAGCTCCCTGAGGGAGCCAGGCTGGTTCTCTATGCTGACGACCAGTTCCTCATCATTGAGGCTGCTTCAAGAGCGAATGCTGAGAAGTGTGTTGAAGCTTCTCTCCAAATCCTCTCGAATTGGGCCCATGACTCTGGCCTTAAGTTCAATGTCTCCAAAACTAAAGCCCTCAGCTTTAAACCTAGGGACATAAGAACTAGAAGGAAAGGGATCAAATGGGAGCACAAGCCGGCTATCCGGATGAAAGGACGGAGGGTAGTCATGGGGGTGGTCATTGATGAGAAGATGGGTTGGCAATACCAGGCGGAGGAGATGGTGGCGAGTGGCAGGGAGGCGTTGTGCAGGCCTGTCCTGGTTGGCTCTCAACAGGGGGGGGGGGGGGGGGGGAGAAGGAGGGTACTATTTTTTGGAACCTCTGCCTCTCCTGTGTCGAGCCAATCCTGCTATAACAGGGATCAGAAGTTGGCAAAAACTCTAGAGAGCGTGCAGAGGACAGCGGCACTCAGAATCACAGGGAGATATCGCACTACCAGCAGTGAGGCCTTTTTGGTCCTCGCTGGGCTTATTCCCCTGGGATTGAAACTAGAGGAGGAGACCATCAGACAGAAGATCTGGGAGAACAGGGAAGATGCCCTGGGACTTGAAGCGGGTGCCCTGGAATGAAAGAGGGACCCAAAGAAGCCTCCGCAGTGGTTGCCAAAGTGGAATTGGAGTCCTGGAGGGCCGACAGGGATTGGCATGGAGGTTTTCACTTATGGTAGTAAGTCTGGAACAAATACTGGAGCTGAAATAGTGATTTTCACTAATGGTAAGCTGATCTTCCAAGAAAGCTTAACACTCAGAGTGGACGAATTGGTCTTTTCAGCCGAGCTGGTTGCGATCAGGGTAGCCCTCAGAGTGTGTGCCGAGAAGAACTTCAACCCGGACCGCCTCTATTCAGATTGTATGTCGGCCCTCGTCGCCATCAATCTGGTGAAAGGGCAACTCGCGCATCAAATAATCCAGGAGCTGGAGATGACAACGCGGGCATCGGAGCTCTATTGGGTTAGGAGACACAGCCTCATCGAAGGTAATGAGTTCGCAGACAGGCTCACTAAGGCAGGATGCTTTAGAGATAGATCACTGAGGACCCCAGTGAACAAGAAAGAAGTTTATAGGAGGATCAGGGGGCACGTCCAGGACTTATGGTTGGACAGATGGAGGAACAGTGTGAAGGGGAGAGAGGTATATATATATTCAATTGGGTAACAACACCCAAGTACCTCTGTAAGGTAATGTCCCACAAATTCATTAGGGTAGTTCGGGACATGGGCCCTTTCCCAGGAGTCTCCACAGATTTAAAATTAAGAGAAACCCTGATTGCGTCTATGAAGAAAGGGATGTGGATGCACGCCACTACGTCTTGGATTGTCCAAGGATAGTGGGTGTGCAGGAAGAGAGAAGGAGGGCGAGGGGCGCGATCGAGAGTAAGCTGCTGAGAAACCACAGCAAGCTTCTTGAGAAAGCCCACGACGTGGCAGCTGAGCTTTTCCTCAGCTGTTAGTGAACAGAGTCGACCGGGGGGCCGCCTCCCCGCGGTTCCTGCTGGACACAGTAGATAGTGTCCTCTTTTGCTGTGTTTAAAGGCCACCGGTATAGAAATCCTTCCAGACACGTTGTCTGGGAGGTGGTGTTTCCAGGTAAAATGTCCAAGCACTAGCTTGGATATCGTTACTTGGCTTATGAGTTGAACAGAATAGCAGCGAAGTGCATGCTTCGGATGCCGGCTTGTGGACCGAAAGGTCTGGGTGGCCATCTGCTTCTAGGGTGTACCAACTGTGCTTAGGTGGGATCCTCCAGTTCTTGTTTATTTTTGTTTTGGCTACTGTTTCTATTTCTTTAAAAGTAAGTTTATTTTTCTGTAACAAGGTTTCTTTTGTGCCTTTTTTCGCTAGCGCATCAGCAGCTTCATTGCCAACATGTAAGGGTATCCATTGAAGGTGAATTTTTGAGGTATTGAGTGTTTTTTGAGATAATCAATTATGTTCCTGCTTAATTTGTCTCTAAGTTCCCTTGTGTGACTCAAGTGTTGTATTGCACTTCTACTATCGGTAAGAATCCATATATCGTGATGTTTAGTGTTTCTGATGGATTTTAAGGCTTCATAGATGGCTATAAGTTCTGATCTGAAGACTGAGCAAAAATCTGGGTTTCTTCTGTTTATTTTCTCATTGCCATTTGTGGTTTTAATGAGAGAGTCACTGTCAGTGTGTCCCAACTCGTCTTTGCTACCATCGGTATAGAGAGTTATTACATTTTTAGGAATTTTATTAATTATTTCTAATGATAATTGTTTTAAGTATTCTGGATTTTGGTGTTGTTTGTTGGTGGGTTCATTTAAAGTGGCATTAAAAATAACATTTTGTTAGTGATTCGCATGGGATATTTTTTCTGCTAAATAATATTTTTCCACTTTATATTTTAAAAATTCATTTCTTTTGGCCAGGTGGAGAGGGCCTTCTTTTTTGAGTCTTATATTGGATTCCCAATTAAGTATGCAATTGGAAGTTCTGTGTTTGTTTTCATAACTCTTGATTTTGTTTATATATTTTGGCAGATTGAAGCTTCTTCTACCCTTTAAGGGCATAATGTCTGCCTCGTAAAGTACAATATTATTAGGGCAGGTATTTCGAAGACCTGTAATAATTCTAGCTGCATTTAGTTGTATCCTTTCCAGTGATTTTATATTTGTTTCAGATGCTGTACCATAGATTTGATATCCATATTCCACAAGATAGGTCTCATTAGAGATGTGTAAGTTAATTTTAGTGTTGTTGCTTCAGCTCCCCACTCTTCCTGAAATATATTTCAATATTTTTAGTCGGTCTCTTCCTTTTCTAACAACTCCTTCAATATGTTTACTGGAGTTAATTTCTGGATCCAGGGTGTAGCCGAGATATTTAGGATGTTTATTATATTGCAATTGTTGTTCTTTCGGAATAATATTTGGTCTTATTTTGTATAGTTTCTTATCGGTAGTAAAAAGACAGGTTTCAGATTTTTGGGGGTTAAATTCTAATTTATGTTTATTAGCAAATTTTTCTAGGTGGAGAAGAGTCTTGTTCAAACCTCTTTCAGCTTTTTTCCAGTTAGTGTTGCTGCTCCATAGAATAATGTCATCAGCGAAAAGTCCAATATTGATTTTATGAGAAAAAATTCTTCTATGCCTGCAATAAATTGGGTGAAGAGATTTGGGCTAAGGACTGATCCTTGTGGTAATCCTTGATACAACTTGAAGGTTTTAGATAAAGTGCCATTATATTTGACCCTGATGCATCTATTTTTAAGGGAATCATTTATCCAAGTGATAGCTTTTCCATCAATTTTGAAATGTTTGTATAATTTTGTAATTAACTTGTTTTTCCATACCTTATCAAAAGCTCGTGTAAGGTCTAAAAAGCAGCTATTGTGTGGTTTGTTGGTTTTCTGTTTTGTGCATCTTTTACCTTTTGTATGAAAAATAATGGTTGGTCTATTGTCCCATGCCCTTTCCTAAATCCATATTGTTCTTCTGGTCAGAGATTTCTTGTGTCGGGGTGGTAGGTGAGTCGTCTGAGTATAATTTTTCCATTAATTTTCAGCAAATACTTGTGAGAGAGATAGGTCGGTAGTTTTTTGGGTCATCAGCAGATTTGTAAAGTTTTTAAATGGGAATTATTGTTGCATTTTTACAGTCTTAAATCAATTTTCCAGTTTTCCAGGAGTTATTGAAAATATTAAGAAGTCTTTCTTTGCCAATTTTGCCCAAGTTTGATATCATTCGGCCATGGATTCCATCTGGCCCAGGAGTCTTGTTTAGGTCAGTGTTTTCTAATGCATAAGCTAGCTCTTTCATATTTATTTTTTTCATGGAAAATATTATGAGTGCTGGTGACATTTTTACAGTCATGAATAATCCTTTGGGCCTTTGTTTCAACCTTGATTTTACTACTTATTTGATATGAATTACCTAAAAGATTGGCAGCAATTTTGTCATTAGTTGCTGGTGTACCATCTATATTCTTAATCATATTAGTTTTTTTCAGTTTGTGACTGGGATCTGTCAATTTGTTTTGCCAAATTCCAAAGTTTTGTATTTGGGTTTCTTGGGTTCAGGTTTTCACAAATTTGTTTCCATTTTTCCCTTTTCACATTTACGTATAATCTTTTTATTTTTGCATTCACAATGTTCAGTTCAGTTCTACAATTTGTTTGGTTTTGGGTGCTCTTTTTTTGTAGTTCATTTCTTTTAGTTATAAGTGTTTGAATATTTTTTTGCCTGATGTGTATAATTTGGAATCCATTTCTTAATATTACCTCTCGGTATTGAAACTGTGGCTGCTTTAATAATGGTGTTTTCGAAAGATATCCAATTAGCCTTTTTGAAGTTCCAGAATTTTTCTTAATTGAGCTGGTTTTGGTCTTGGTGCTAATTTCTATCAAATTAGGCAAATTATCACTTACAATACTTTTTAATATTTGCTATTTGCATTTGTGGAAAATGTCAGGATAGTAAAAACTTATATCAAGGGCTTGTGCAGAATTATAGCTGTAGGAATGATGGGTAGGATTCCCATCATTTAAGCACATGATGGCATTGTCGTCAAATACGAGGGGCATCCAATAAATAAGTTTCCCTATTTTTTTTCGGCGAACGAAATGTTGTAAAAATTAGTTAGTAGGTAAGAAATGGTCACTAGGATGCGTTGGAAGCTGGTGACCTTTCAAAATCACTCTACTCGTACGCGCAAGTCCGTAGCGCTTCGGTTTCCATGGAGCTACCACTGGTGAACGTGTCCACTTGCGAACTCCGTTCTGTAATTCGTTTTTTCACAGCGAAAAATGAAACTGCGGTCAATATTCATCGCAATTTAGTGTCAGTGTATGGTGAAGGATGTATGAGCATCCAAATGGTTCGCCGATGGCGTTCATGGTTCTTGGAAGGACGGCAAAACGTGCATGATGACGAGCGAAGCGACAGGCCCGTTACTGCTACGGACAATGCAGCCGTGGCTGCTGTTCGGAATGTGGTGGAAGCAAATCGCCGCGTCACCATTGACGAAATAATGATTCGACTGCCTCCTGGAATCGAAATTGGATGCTCTTCGATTGGAACAATCATGTCAGATGTTTTGAATTTGAATTGAAAACAGGCGGAGGCGAACCACTGGCTACGAAGACAGGACACGGCTTGGTACAACAGTGGTATCAAAAAATCGCTACAACGGTACCAAAAATGTTTGGACAGAAATGGTGATTATGTAGAGAAGTAGTCTATGAGTTGTATAATGAAAATAAAATAACTGCATAATTGTAAATAAAGTTGTTTATTTGTTACAAAATAGGGAAACTTATTTATTGGATGCCCCTCGTATGTTTGAAAGTATTTTGCCTCTTGGGTTTGGCGTGGAACATCCCCATAGTTGATGTTTGGCATTAAGGTCACCTACAATAAGAGTTGTCTGTAAGAAATTGAGCCATTGTTCCATCGTCAATAAGTGTATTGTTTGGAGGGTGATACATATTGTATATGTTGATGGCTTTGTTTTGATTGAGGTAGAATTTGATATCTTGGGCTTCGAGGTCTAATGTGTTTGAAATATTAACGGCTATGTCCTCATGGTACAAATTCTTGATTAAAAATGCTAGGCCACCCCCTTCAACAGCATATACAGATGGATCTTCAGACCTTACCCTGAGTTATGGAGAGGCCGGAATTAACATAATACTGCAAGATGGAACGCACATCAAAATCAAAGAAGGAGCAGGACAGATTTCGTCAAACTTCACTTGTGAACTGACAGCTATCTGGAAAGCCCTTGATGTATGCCTTAACCAACCATCCCTGCATCAAGCAGAAGGAAATTTAATATACAGTGACTCCATATCCGCTCTAGAAGCAATTCAGAAGGGCAATACTAAAATCACACAGAAAATACACTCGTTACTTACCCAACTGGAACCATTGGAGAATAACTGCATTCTACAATGGATCCCTGCCCATGCTGGGATCGGGGGTAATGAAATAGCATTTGAATTGGCAAAGGAAGCCAGAAAGTTGAGCCAAAGGAAAGAACAAATGTCATTATTTGACGCTGATTCTTTGTCAAAATACAAGATAATTAAACAATAAATAAGAAAAGATCAAAATGCGAAATAAACTCTGAGAGAAAAATGACAAAAACTATAACAAGACTTAGAACAAAACACTATAAAGGAATAACAATACATCCAGATGGCACAATAACCTATAGGGCATGCAACAATTGTCCTGGTGTGGAACTTACACCTACCCACATATTCTCATAGCCAGCAATGGCCGCAGCCTTGCAGAAAATTGACATAGCCCCAGAGCAGCAGCTTTACACACCCAAGATAGTGGACATTGCTGCTGCTGTGATGGAGATGCATGGAGACATCTGAGGCTTTTTATTGGACACGACAACAACAACGGCATTCCAGAGTAAAATAAATTATCAGAGATAGATACATATTTTTAAAATGAATTGAAATAAATATAATCGATACTGAGAGAGAGTTGAATTAAAAATATTAGAAATTTATTATCTTCGGAAACAAACCATATCTAAAATATCTTTTTTTTTTTTGCTACATGTTTAATTTGCATTTACCTATTTTACATATCTCTGATTGTATTTAAAAATTGTTAACCAATTCTTCATAATTTTTGCGAAGTGGTGTTTTATTAATTTGTTATTTGATGTTATTAGGGTTCTTTCCTGGTATTCAAAAAGGAAAAATACGTGTCGATCAGTTATATTTTTCAATTTATCAAACAATTTGGCCGCTGAATCTCTTATTCTGGTAGTGCGCCATCTGGCGAATAAAATTGTAACTAAAATCAATTACGAATTTTTCATTATTTGCCATAAAAAATCCCATTGCATCCTGAACACAATGGTGTTTACCGCATTGCTCTAGCGCAAATATTCGCGGAGTTTTCAATTTTTAAAATAGTGCGGGACTTTTGGATCACCCTGTATATATATATGGTAACCGGGGGTCAAACCAGTAGTAACCGAGAGGGACAGTCAGGGCGTGGAGAGTTTTCCAGTACCTCTCTGCACCTTGGAAGACCTTTAAAAGTTCTCACAGAGTACAGGCAGTCGTGATAGAGGCAGAGTGGAAAGCTTGGGAATGTCCACACACAAAAAACGAAGAGACACAGTTGTAGTAGGAAAGTTCCGTGAACAGATAGGAGACGAGCTAAGAGCAAGATGGAGTTAGAAGAGTCTTACTGTTTTACTTGGTCGATGAGGTGGACCTGGCTACAACCGACAACGCGCCGATGGTGAAGTGATTGCAAGTAACATTTCGGCTAGGGCAGATGTTTTATATCCTCGCCGAGGGGGGTGGGGGGGATACATGTGAGAATTTGGACTTTGAACGGTGCAAAGTGCGTGGAACGTCTGCGCTACTCTGCACCCTTTGACCTTGATGGCAACGACTTGCCAAATTCCTCTTTAGGGTTGATTTCTATCTCGATCTCTTGCTTAGCTCAGCTCCTAATCTATTACATAGTTTTATTTATTCATCCTCAGTTTGTACAAAGTACATTACATATGGTGATGCAATGACACATGTCAATCATGCGTATAATTATTTATAGATGTGTTTCTATATACAACATGACAATCTTGTTATAAGTATTATAAAATATAGGTTGTAGAAATTAAACTCTTAAAATCACGATCATTAAAACAATAATAAACAATAAGAGGAGCTTCTTGTGTAAATTTCTTTATTACCGCAAGCTTTCGAACAGAACGTTCTTCAACGGGCGTGGATAGTAAAAACGTACTAACATGCTATTAGAGGAGAAAAACTAATATATACACCAATAAATTTACATATTGAAGAGATAATAGCGTAAAAAGAGAATACAACATAAATATTTAAAATGAAATTTACATAATACAAACGTGAAGACTAAAAAATAAGCAATAAACTTGAATGAGACTAAAAACTGAGGTAAAATTATTATTAAAACGGCGACATCCCTACACCAAAAGAACAAAGAATAAAACAGTATATGGAAGTTAAAATCAACAAGACCAAGGCAGGGGAAAAGGAGGGTCCCACCCAGTGCTGCCACTATCTTTGAGATATAAGAGGGGGGGGGGGGTGAAAGACAAGCTATTTATAAAGTATCTGGTAAATGTCTGGGAGGTCTATTTTACGGTTACAACTATTGTTTTGTGTGGAAATAATAGATTCTAGGCAGAGTCGGTGATGTTTGTTATGTATGTGCCGGTATTTAACTCGGTGCCGGTATCTCGACCATCCTCAAGTTAAATACCGGCACATACATAACAAACATCACCGACTCTGCCTAGAATCTATTATTTCCACACAAAACAATAGTTGTAACCGTAAAATAGACCTCCCAGACATTTACCAGATACTTTATAAATAGCTTGTCTTTCACCCCCCCCCCCCCCCCTCTTATATCTCAAAGATAGTGGCAGCACTGGGTGGGACCCTCCCTTTCCCCTGCCTTGGTCTTGTTGATTTTAACTTCCATATACTGTTTTATTCTTTGTTCTTTTGGTGTAGGGATGTCGCCGTTTTAATAATAATTTTACCTTAGTTTTTAGTCTCATTCAAGTTTATTGCTTATTTTTTAGTCTTCACGTTTGTATTATGTAAATTTCATTTTAAATATTTATGTTGTATTCTCTTTTTACGCTATTATCTCTTCAATATGTAAATTTATTGGTGTATATATTAGTTTTTCTCCTCTAATAGCATGTTAGTACGTTTTTACTATCCACGCCCGTTGAAGAACGTTCTGTTCGAAAGCTTGCGGTAATAAAGAAATTTACACAAGAAGCTCCTCTTATTGTTTATTATTGTTTTAATAAAATATAGGGTTGTTGGTTTAAATTACCATATATATATATAATATATAGGCAGAGATGCAAATTAGCACATCCAAAATATATTACAACTATATGTAAATTATAACATAATTAATTACATCGTATAAATATCCTAAAAGTGCAACTTTCAACATACTACTTAAAATTCTTTAAATCAACTGAAAAATAGCAGCTTATAAAATGTGTGTGATTACTAGGTTAATACAAGGTTAATATACTTCTATTATATACACAGAATTTAATAAACATATCTAGAATTGCAGAAAGTTCTCCAAATAAGTAGTATAAGTATAAGAAAAGTTATGTAAAACACAATGACTCTTGTTTAAAGTTTGCCTAAATACCATATATGAGATTGTATCCTTCAGTATATCATATATAAGCAGAATGATCCAATACAGTATTAGAGCTCTAAGAAGTGATCTGGTAGATTAAATTAGCGAACCGCTGAGATGGTTCACTACTGATTACACTGGTCTACACTAAAAATATGTTTTTGATAATGCATCAGTTTCTGATTTAAATCACGAATATAATGTTAGTTTTTATATATCTCATCAAATTTTAGAGATATATACATATTTAGGCCACAATGTGGTACATCAGTACATATAAATGATACGAAAAACATATTGAACGCAAATAAAAACTGAGAACGTCATACTAAAAGGTACTTTATTTAATGTAGTATAAGAAAACCGAATCTATACAAAAAATGTACAATGCTACAGTCAATCCTTCTTGAATTTCAACCTTTTTGATTTTCTCTTATAAGTGTATTCCGGTAGGTGCGGGACAGATTCCAGCAGTAATCTGCCATCATGTGGCAGTCCCAGACACCTTCATATCTTTCTTCCATCACTTTCATGTCTTGATGGAATCTCTCGCCTTGTTCATCACTATATGCACCGAGATTATCAGGGAATTTATGCAGGTAACTATGCAAGTAGTGAACCTTTATACTCATATTTATATCCAAACCTTCATAGCCTTTAAACATATTTTGGACAAGCTCTTTGTAATTATCGTCTCTGCTATTACCTAAAAATCCATGTACTACAGCCTTTAGTCTGACCATGCTGCTTCTTCAATTCCATTCATGGTTATTAAAATATTTTTGTCATTCAGGAGTCTTTTGATTTGAGGTCCGTCAAAAACTCCTGCTTTTATCTTTTCTAGGCTAATATCTGAAAAATAAAACGACATATATATTTGAAGCATTCTCCATCTTTATTTATAGTCTAACAAACTGCCTACATAAACCTATCTTTATATGTAATGGTGGTAGAATGATTTTTCCCGAGACACCAAAGATGTGTTAATCACATTAGCTTTCCCTACTGTTAGTTTACCTCGAAAGGGCCATTTTTTGTTTTCCAATGTACTCGTATTTGCCGTGCCCTGCTATCCCACATGCATAAAAAACAAGGATACTTGGTGTATCCGCTTTGAAATCCAGGTAAAAAGTTAACAATTTTAAAATCAACGCAAATAAACCATTTATGCTCATTGTATTTGATTTTATTCAAGATTGTTTTCATATTTTCAACACGCTCCTTCATTTTTGTTCTATACGCTATTGGAATAGATGCATATTTATTTCCATTATGAAGTAAAACACATTTGAGGCTACGCACGGAACCATTCAGTTTTGGACATTCTTGTTCTCAATAGTTCTCACTATCGGAATCATCCAGCTCGATATCTTTTTTTTTTGTGTGGTGTCTGTTATTGAATTTCTTTGCGATTTTACAGTAAATTCGCCACATATATAACAAAAATTATTTGGGTCGTTTTTACTGGATCTTCTTTTGGAAACCATGACTGGAAGTGAATTTATTAATGTGTTAAAATTTTATTTCAATAAAGTTGATGGAATAGCTTTTAAATGAATAATGCTTGAAATAATAATTTTTATTAAATTTAATCTGTGTTAAAAAAATATATTTTCACTAAAAATTTGAATACTTATTTACAACAACAACAAAAAGCCTTTATTCAGGGTCACTGACCCTATACAGGATTCACCAGAGGTATGCATAAGAACAAAGCAGTGAGACAAAGGAAATAACGATATATACAGAAGAAAAAGAAAAAACACAAGAAAGAGAAAGAGGGAAGCAAGAAAAACAACACAAAAAGAGTAGCAGTAAGAAAGTGAGGAGTGAGTGTCACTTGGCCTTCTTCTGAGATATGGACTTGTGGAAACCATAAAACGCCGTAGCAATATACTTATTCTGGGTCATATTGTCAATTATTGATGGAAGTGAAGCACAGAGTTGCCCAGTTTTGAGCATAAGGTTCTTCCTTCTTCTTTCAGAGCATAGCAATCAAAAATATAGTTAGTGATTTCATTTTTTAGTTTTGAATTACAGAAGGTACAAATCGGGTCCTCACCGCAGAGCATCTTGGTGTGGTTTTCTCCAAAAAAACTTGAAAGTATTCTAACTTGTGCGAGTAGTCTTACAACCGGGAAAGGAAAATCCCCTAAAAGGTATCCCTCCGTCATGAAAGATATGTGAATGTCTTTGTAGTGAGAGTATAGCTTAGATTTATCCATTCTTGTAAGGTCGTTTTGTATAGATTGGTCTGCCGCTGTTTTTAAGAGCCCTGTTATCGCGCTCCTCAGCGTTTCAGGATGATCACAGGAAACAAGTGCAGGGGATCCATTATTGTTAAGCAGATTGGTGAGCTTTTTAATGAAACCGATGGGTGTGCCCGAAGCATTAGACAGTTCCCGTGTTCTATTAGAACATATACGCGGCAATCTATCACTACTCATATTCAACACCCGCAGCCAATACTTCAGGGTTAATTTTAAAGCTGTTACACTCAATGAGATACGACCGGTTTCTAATCTGATTATGTAGCCTGGAGTGTATCTGGGCAGATTCAGAAACCTACGGATAAATATGTCGAATACTTATTTAATTTTTTAAAAATTCAAATTAGAAGTGATGGTATAATGTTTGGAAGTGATTTATTTATTTTAATTGTTAAAATTTTATTTTTATATGAAGTTAATGGCGTATGTTTTAGAACTTTGAGATGTGATGATTGTAAAAATTATGAGGCAATCCTGATGACTTGGCAGTTTTCTTTATGAAAATATTATTTTGGTGAAATACACTTTATGGTCATTATCTATAGATTTTAATGACATACAGAAAGTCTAAGAGCAGATTCGGAATCAGCGCCATTGAATTACCCAAAAAGCATTTTAAATGCTTAAACATCAAAAACCTTTTAAAATTTTGTAGACCTGTGTTATCCCAGCCCTTCCAATATATATTTACACCGCAATAAGGTCAGTAGAAGTTTGTTTTATTTTTATTGAAATTTCAAGAAACACAAATATATTAACGCTCTAGAAATATTTAAGAGAAAAAGTTGGAGAATATTAATTGTGAAGAGAATGAATCAAACAATCCCTTTGGTAACGCCTATACATTTTTAAAATCTTTGAGATCATCCAGTAATAGGTGATTGATAACACAGGTCTACAAAAAAACATTTTTTTTTTTGCCGGGAAAACCTGATGTTGATTCTAATGTAACTTTTCATGCTGAATTCAAAAATGAAATCAGAAGTTTTCCATCACCCATAGTTCTTGCAAGATAACCATTTTTTTTATAAATTGGTATATACAGTAAATATGCAGAAAATGTTACGTAAGCATTTTTTAAGTAAACATCATCACATTAGCTAGTGCTTTATTTTTGACAAGAAGAGTTGATATGTGGAGCCAAAAGCTTTATTTTATTTGTTATTAATTAAATTCTGCTCTTTAAGAATCATAAATATTAATTTAAATAACACATTATAGAATTTTTAATTAAATATGTTTATTTTATAATGCAATCTGTTTTGCTTTCAACTCAAAAATAACAAGCTCTGGAATGCTATTTGCTCAATAATAGTTTTAATATACAGTAGACTCTCCTATAACGCGAGTTTTTACAACGCGATTTCGTTCAACGCGATAAAAAAAATTGCGACATATTTATTTATACAATGCGAATTTTCGTATAGCGCGTTATAAAATAAAATGCGGAAATTTCCATATTGACAACTGTACAATACATTTAAATTTTATGCACACGCGTATAAGGTATTAAATTAGAATTTACATGTAAATATTTTGCAAATATAAAAAATTACGAAACTTGCTCCCCAGGCATGATGAATAAAGTTGGAAAAAAGAAAAATTGAAAAGGAGATATACTGTATCATGTAAAAATGTATTGTATAAAATGATGTACAGGGTGATCCAAAAGCCCCGCACAACTTTAAAAATTAATAACTCCGCGAATATTTGCGCTAGAGCAATGCGGTAAACACCATTGTGTTCAGGATGCAATGGGATTTTTATGGCAAATAATGAAAATTTCGAAATTAATTTTAGTTACAACTTTATTCGCTAGATGGCGCTCTACCAGAATCAGAGATTCAGCGGCCAAATTGTTTGAAAAATTGAAAAATATAACTGAACACACGTATTTTTCCTTTTTGAATACCGGGAAAGAACCCTAATAATATCAAATGATAAATTAATAAAACACCATTTCGCCCAAAGTTAGAAGAATTGGTTGACGATTTTTAAATACAATCTGAGATATGTAAAATAGGTATATGCAAATTAAAACATGTAGCAAAAAATATTTATATTTTAGATGGAGTTTTGTGAAATAGATTGAATGTTTGAAAATAACTACTGATATCAATACACGATTTTTGAAATGTTAATATAGTACCAAAAATTATGATGACACTACTAATAGGATTTCTTGCTATAAGGAATGTATAGTTTCTTGACTAATTGGCGACACTTGACTATTTAACTGGATATTTGTCATGATTCAAAAATGAAATATAGAGGGGAGTGACAAAATATATTTGTCGTACTTTATTCCAAATATCCTATGGGTTTGTCAAATGTTATCATTGTTTATTATACTGTACATAATTTTAAAAATGTATCCCCTCAAAAAAAATCATTTTTAAATCGACCTTTTGCGTTGAAAAACGTGGTAGTAAAATCATTTTGTATTTTTTTTTGCGCAAAATTTCTAAAGTTGGGGGGGGGGGGGGGGGAGGGGGGGATACAGAGAATATTCCTTATTCTATTTCTTCTAATGAGCGAAAAGCGATAAACTAAACATAAGGGGTAAAATTGTGTATACCAGTGTTATTCGAGAAGTTATAACACTTTGGCCTGCACGACATAATATAAGATGTGGACAAATGACAAACAAAAAATTACTGTTCACAGAAAAAAAAAAAGAGTCAAGATGTGAGGACAGCATTTATTATTCCCAAAGAGCTGCAAAATATAACACATGAGGTAACTGCCTTCTCTCTTGTATTAGGTCACAATCCTTGCTCAATGTGGCGCCCTTCATTCTCAAACACCGCCTTCAGACGATAGATGACAGAATGGTCACAATTAAATAGTTGAAATTTATAAAACGTGCCATCTGATAGAAGCCTTCAACATGGCCAATGTGGTAGGCCGGCATCGATAAAAACGCGACTTGATGTACCCCCATAACCGAAATTGTAAGGCGTCAAGTCTGGTGATATTGGAGGCCACTGGTATATAAAGTGGCGACTTATCAACGAATTTCACCGATCGTATCCTTCAGCAATTGTTTGGCCACGCGGGAGATATGAGGAGGTCCTCCATCTTGCATGAATGTTATTTCGCTTAGTGCTTGTCTGTCCTGCAATATGGGAATAACCTTTTCTCTCAAAAGTTGAACATAACGTTCACCAGTTACAAAAACGGTTTTAAAAGTTCTTCCATTGATTTTTTCAAATAAAAATGGCCCAATAATAAAAGAAGAAGTGAACCCACACAAAACTGTAACTCTGGGCTGATGAAGTGGTATTTCTGTAAAAATCCTAGGGTTTTCTGTTGCCAAAATGAGGCAGTTTTGAATGTTAAATTCTCCCTTTAGATAAAAGTGAGCATCATCTGTTCTTAGAAAATTTGACAGCCAGTTTTCATCAATATCAATTTGCCGGAAAACCCATGCAGCGAATTCTTACCCTTCTCAAAATCGCTGACTTTCAACTCGTGAAAACTTTGAATTTTGTTAGGGTATTTTTATAGAAAAATTCTAAATGTGTGCTCTCTCCAAACTGTTCCATACGAAATCCCCGTTTGTCGAGAAACTTGTCTAGCACTTACTTCTCCATACGTGGATAACGTTTCAATAGCTTCAGCATTCTGCAAAACCGTAACAGCCACTGACTTGCATGTCGATGGTCTTCCACTCCGAGGTTTTGCTTCCAGAGATCCAGTTTCCTCAAAACTTTCAATCAATCGCTTTAGAGAGTAGCAACTCATTGGTCCTTTACCGCTTCGAATATCTTTAAAAGAACGAAACGCTCGTAAAGCTTCAGAGGCAGATTCTGAATCACAATTTAAAAAATTCACCAAGAGTGCTTTATCCTGTAGTGACGGCATTCCAGGGGGAAGGGGAGAAGTCCGACCACACCTCATTGCAGTCCCCTCTGGACCCTTGGAATATTTGACCAAATTCTGGTTCGTTTCCAAGATGACTAACGTTGCAAAGTCACCCATTTTCAAATGAAGAGCAAAACTGATATCTCCAGTAATGCTACCGCGTCCGGGGTAACCGCCGCGTCAGGAGCCGCAGCTCGAGCTCATGATGAGAAATCTACTACGAGGACACAATTCAATCTACTACAACTCAATATAAATGGTACCCAGAGGAAAATAAAGAGCTGACTTGTCTTCTCTGTGACAACAATGTACATATTACTTGTCCTCAGGAGACAAAATTGAATCAGAATATGAGATTCAATATCAAAGATTATACAACACTACGAAAGGACAGACCGGGAAAATTCGGAGGAGGACTGACAGCTATCTGGATAGCCCTTAATGTATGCCTTAACTGACCATCCCTGCATCAAGCAGAAGGAATTATAATATACCGTACAACGACTTCATATCCGATCTAGAAGCAATTCAGAAGGGCAATACTATAATCACACAGAAAATACACTCGTTACTTACTCAACTGATATCATTGGAGAATAACTGCATTCTACAATGGATTCCTGCCAGTGTTTGGATCGGGGGTAATGAAAATGGCAGTTGAATTTGCAAAGGAAGACAGAAAGTTGATCCAAAGGAAAGAACCAATGTCATTATTTGACGCTAATGCTTTTGCAAAATACAAGATAATTAAACAAAAATAAGAAAAGATCAA
Source organism: Cordylochernes scorpioides (assembly GCA_030710605.1). Classification (NCBI taxonomy): domain Eukaryota; kingdom Metazoa; phylum Arthropoda; class Arachnida; order Pseudoscorpiones; family Chernetidae; genus Cordylochernes; species Cordylochernes scorpioides. The sequence continues at coordinate 157,249,925 of CP092864.1, forward strand.
AATGTGAAATAAACTCCGAGAGAAAAATGACAAAACTATAACAAGATTTAGAACAAAACATTATAAAGGATGACAATACATCCAGATGGCACAAGAACCTATAGAATATGCAACAACTGTCCTGGTGTGGAACTAACACCGCAACCTTGCAGAAAATTGACATAGACCCAGAGAAGCTGCTTTACACACCCAAGATAGTGGACAATGCTGCTGCTGCTGTGATAGAGAGATGCATGGAGACATCTGAGGCTCTTTATTGGACACGACAAAAACAACAACGGCATTCCAGAGTAAAATAAATCATCAGAGATAGATAAATATTTTTTCAAATGGATTAAAATAAATATAATCGATACTGAAAGAGAGTTGAATTAAAAAATTAGAAAATTGTTATTTTCGAAATTTAAATAGCTGAGAGGATTCCAGCAAACCGCATCTAAAATATCAGGTTTTTTTTTTTGCTACATGTTTTAATTTGCATATACCTATTTTAGATATCTCAGATTGTATTTAAAAATCGTTAACCATTTCTTCTAACTTTTGGCGAAATGGTGTTTTATTAATTTATCATTTGTAATTATTAGGGTTCTTTCCTGGTATTCAAAAAGGAAAAATACGTGTCGTTCAGTTATATTTTTCAATTTATCAAACAATTTGGCCGCTGAATCGCTGATTCTGGTAGAGCGCCATCTAGCGAATAAATTTGTAACTAAAAATCAATTTCGAATTTTTCATTATTTGCCATAAAATATCCCATTGCATCCTGAACACAATGGTGTTTACCGCATTGCTCTAGCGCAAATATTCGCTGAGTTATTAATTTTTAAAGTTGTGCGGGACTTTTGGATCACACCTGTATATAGGAAAAATAATTATATACTAAAACAAAACTAAATGTTATATTATTTTATATGCAAATGTATATTAAAAAAAACAAAACAAATTACGTAGTGAATACACTTTAAATTTACCCTAACAACATTCGCGTTATACAAGTTTTATTTCGTACAACGCGAATTCCTATAACGCGATTTCATACAACACGGAACACATTAATCGCGTTACAGGAGAGTCTACTGTATATATTTAAATTGAACCTGACGATTTGTTTAATAGATTTGCACCAGAAGTGACAGGTAAATTTGAAGTGATCAGTTTATTCTTCTCTATCGATTTGCTTTTATAAATCGTGTGCACAAGACTATATCAATATGCCGAGGCGTTGCATTAATATTCCTGATATTTTCTGTTACATTTGTGGGGAATTAACTTTCAAAGTTCAAAGGCGGAAACTTTACACCGCTCATCAAAAAGTGCTATCAACTTTATTTTGGCTGTAAATTTGGTGACCAAGATAAGACTAGGGCTCCTCATCATTGTTGTGAAATTTGTGCTCGACGTCTTACAGGGTGGATTAAAGGTGAACGTCATATGCCTTTTGCGGTTCCAATGATATGGAGGGAACCTAAAGACCTTCTTTTTCAGACTGTTATTTTTGTTTGTCAAAGACTACAGGTATTTGTAAGAGAATCAGAGGCTGGATCTCAGAAAGTATGTTTAATTATCAATAATATTATATTAAGATGACAAGGAACAAAGAGAGTTAACAAAGGCAAGCGTAGGGGCAGAGAACAAAGCAAACTGAAGCCTATATACAGGTACGGCCGGAGCGGCGCCAGGTCACGTGATGTCTGGGGGAAGTGGCCGTTGCTAAGCAACAGCCGACGTGCGAGTTATTCCTCCAACACTCCCACCTAACGAGCACTTTGTTGTTTCAAACAGTCCAAGTTGGCTTCTTAGTCTTCTATACTTTTCTGGAGGTAGAGCTTTCGTAAATATGTCTGCAGCTTGATCATTGGAGCAGACATAAAGTAGGTCAATTGCATGTTTTTGAAAATGATCTCTGATAAAGTGATACGAAATATCAATATGTTTAGTTCTTTTGTGGTATTCTGGGTTGTGAACAAGTCTTATGCAGCTTTGATTGTCGCAAAAAATTGTTGTAGGCTTTACTTGTTATTGATGTAGCTCGCGTTAGAAGTTGTCTCAGCCAAATTGCTTCTTTCGTTGCTTTGGAAGCCGCAATATATTCAGATTCTTTTGTTGACAGAGACACACAATTCTGTTTTTCACTGCACCAAGAAATAGGTCCATTATTCAACATGAACACATATCCGGTGGTTGATTTTCTTGTGTCTAGGTCTCCAGCAAAATCAGCATCGGAAAAAACCTATCAGAGATGTAGTGCAGGAACTCCCCACCAAAACAAATACCGATGTTTTTCGTAGCTTTTAAGTATCCAAATATTTTCTTTACTGCGGTCCAATGTGAAGGTCCTGGGTTGTTCATAAATTGGCTAACCCTGCTGACTGCGTAGGCAATATCAGGTCTAGTTCCAGTAATGAGGTACATTAAACTACCAATTGTCTGTCTATATGGAATCTTGTTCTTTTCTTTAATTTACTGATTATCCTTTGGGCACATCTCTTTTGTTAGTTTTGAGTAAGGATCAGAAGGTTGTAATGTTCAAGTGTTCTTTCAATGTATGAGGCTTGATGTAGAAATAACATTTTATTTGATCCATCTGCATTTTGCTTTATTTTGTATACCCACTTGCATGCAATAGCTTTTCTGTCTGATGGTAGTGTCACATAAGTCCATGTTTTATTTTTCATCAAGGAATTGAATTCATCGTCCATATCTAGTTTCCACCTTTTTTAGCTTTGTCCTACAATTGCATCTTCATAGTTCAATGGTTCTTGGTCATGGACATAACAAGCATATGAAATAGCTCTTGTACAGTTGGTTGATGATTGTTCCTTTTCTCTGATGCTATTCCTGAGAGGGTATCGACATGATTCTTCTGGTTTGGAACTGGTATTTGTGCTATCAACACTTTCTTCACTATATATAGTTACCTGCTCTTGTTGGTTATCCTGAATATTTTCTGATGTATTAGCTTCAGTAAATATTATATTTCTGCTTATGATAATTTTTCTAGCAATAGGATCCCACATTCTATAATTCTTGTTACTTTCAGTATATCCAACAAAAAATGTATGAATACTCTTTTTTGTCTAATTTCTTTCTGTTATCTTTTGGTATATGCACACAAGCGTTACATCCAAAAGTTTTCAAATGTAAGATGGAGGGTTTTCTCTTGTACCATATTTCATAAGGTGTAGAATTTTCCAATACTTTAGTAGTACATCTATTTAAGAGATAGACTGCTGTGTTTACGGCTTCAGCCCACAGTTCAAGTGGCATTTTTCTTCCATGTAAGAAGCATCTAGCTGATTCAACTATTGTTCTGTTATCTCTTTCAGAAATTCCATTCTGTTCTGGGGTATTTGGAGCAGTGAGTTTATGAACAATTCCTAGAGATTTTAGATAATCAGAAAAATTCTTATTTAAGAATTCTGTGCCATTATCTGTTCTGAATCTTTTTATTTTATTTCCAGTTTCAGTCCTAACTCTTTTTACAAATTTCTTTAAATTTCTCAAGTACATCTGATTTATGCCTAATGAAGTAGGCCACTCTAAATCTTGAAAAATCATCCTTGAATGATACAAGATATAATGATCCACCTGGTGATCTTTTACTCATTGGTCCACAAACATCTGAATAGATCAGCTCTCCTGGATAGGTCGAATTTGGACTTGTTAACGCGTGAAAAGCTTTTCTATTTTGTTTTCCATAGATGCATGCTTCACATAGTAAAGAATCAGGCTTTTCTCTAATTTTAATGTTTCTTCAAAAACATTATTTTCAAACATTTGGGGTTAATTTTATAGGATTTACATGACCCATTCTTTGATGCCATATATCTAGACTTGACTGAGCAACATGAGTTTGTGAAGATTGCTTTGCTTTAATAAAAATTCTATAAAGATTTGAATTGTCCTTTATTCCAGAACTAGCACTTTCGAATTTTTTGTCAATTTTATCTGATTTCCTTTACAAATGAGCGTCAAACCATGTTTTGTTGCAGTAGATATTGAAAAAAAGATTGGTCTCCAATTCAGGTATATAGAGAACATCCAAAAGAGTTGCATTAATTTCCTGACTATCAACATAAGAGAGAATATCAATATTTCCCTTACCTTTTGCATAGATCGTCTTTCCATCTCCAAGGCACACAGGATGAACACCTTCTGGTATTTCTTCGAACGTAGAGAACCATTCTCTTCTGAAAGTCATGTGATCCGTTGCTCCAGAATCTGCAATCCAGGAATCCTTTGTTTCAGCGAGGAAGGCACTTGTCTCAGCTGAAAAGGCACAGCTATCATCTCTGGCTGAAGAACTTGGCTGTTGTCCTTTTTGTTCTTCCTTTCTTTTATAGCATTCTTTCCACCAATGTCCTTTCTTCTTGCAATATCCACAGTGTGTGTTCTTCTTTTTATCTTTAATGGATTGTTGATGCTGCTGTTGTTTGTTGGAAGCTGTTGAATTTCTGTTGAACTTTGAAAAAGTCATCAAGGCATTTTCTGGTTTAAAATTTCCTGAAAAATCCAATGATCCTGTAAGCTTTCTTCTTTCAGTAATCTTGCCGTCAAGTTTTCTAGAGTCTTTTCTTCTGATGAAACTGAATCCCACGCTGTTATGAAATTCTTGTATTTATCAGGCAAGCTGCAAATTATCTTTGTAATTAGGGCAACATCAGAGATTGGCTCACCTAGATCTTTCATTTGTTGTGGCCTGAGTTTCAACTTTGGAAATGTGAGTAGCAATGTTATCATTTGGATTCATTTTATATTCTCGAAAAATCTTTGTTGCAGCAAATATTTGTTTGTTTCAGATTTCAGTTAATATATTGTTGATAATTTTCTTCCACATTTCTGCTGAAGTCTGGCAATTAACAATCTGTTGAAGATATTTAAACTTTAGAACAGTAGTGATCAGCATTTTGGATTTTGCATCTTCCTTTTTCCATTCAGAGAATTTTGCACTATCCTCTATTTCAGGTTTTACTTCAGAGCCATCAGTTATACTGAGAATATCTTTTGCTTCTAGAAAATTCTTCATTTGAAATTTCCATAGATGAAAATGATCGCCGTTGAATTTTCGAATTTGTGGAAGTTCAGTTGTCATCTTGAGCAAGCAAACGAATTTCAGCTAAGATAAACAAAAATATTTGATACCAACCAAGCTCTGCTGCCATGTAAGAGAATCAGAGGTTGATCTCAGAAAGTATGTTTAATTATCAATAATATTATATTAAGATGACAAGGAACAAAGAGAGTTAACAAAGGCAAGCGTAGGGGCAGAGAACAAAGCAAACTGAAACCCTATATACAGGTACGGCCGGAGCGGCGCCCAGGTCACGTGATGTCTGGGGGAAGTGGCCGTTGCTAAGCAACAGCCGACGTGCGAGTTATTCCTCCATCAGTATTACATCCAAATCAAGACATACAGTTGAATATCCAGATTTGCCTTCTGCTATGAGACCGGTTCCTCATAGTGATATTTTCACTGTGCCACAGACTCCTGAAAATGAAATATTTAGTGACGATGATTTAGATAGACGAGAGCAACAGTCGAATAAGACAAATTTTGAAGCAGGTGCTTCATCTGAACCACATTTGTTAACCCAAGGAGATTTGAACGACTTGGTACGTGATTTAGATTTATCCAAAAAAACAGAGTGAACCTTTAGGCTCTAGGTTAAAAGGCTGGAATCTGCTACATAAAGGCACAAAAGTATGCTTTTTTTCGCAAGCGTCAAGATGAATTTCAAGACTTCTTTTCACAAGAGAATGATTTAGTATATTGCAATGATGTTGTTAGTCTAATGGAAGCGCTTGGTCATGACCATGATACAGAAGAGTGGCGTTTATATTCGTTGATTCGTCAAAAATTAGTTTGAAAGCTGTTCTCCTTCACTAACGGCAAAAAGTTCCCATCAGTGCCAATAGCACATGCATCCAACATGAAAGAGACTTACGAAAACATAAAAACCGCTTTTTAAAAGATAGAATATGAAAGATACGGTTGGAAAATATGCAGCGATTTGAAAGTCATTGCTCTCTTGCGTGGATTACAGCTTGGATATACAAAATTTTGTTGTTTTCTGTGTGAGTGGGATAGCAGAGATAGGGAAAGCATTACATTAAAAAAAGCTGGCGAAACCGTGAAATCTTTACTCCAGGACATAAAAATATTGTAAATCCTCTCCTGATCGATTCAGAAAATATTTACTTACCACCATTATGTATTAAACTGGGATTAATGAAGAACTTTGCCAAGGCAATGGATCGAAATGCCAGTGGATTTGCCTTCCTAAAACCTATGTTCCAGCATAAGTGATACGAAAATTAAAGAAGGCATTTTCGTTGACCTCAGATTCGAGAATTGCTGCAGAAGGAAATATTCAAAATAGTTTGAATGAAATTGAAGCAGCAGCATTAAATTCCTTTAGAAACGTTTGCAAGAACTTCTTAGGAAGTGTCAAGGTTGAAAATTACCGAGACATAGTTAATGATCTGTTGCTTTCCTACAAGGCACTGGGATTAACATGTCTCTCAAGATCCATTTCCTGCATTCACATCTGGATTTCTTTCCAGGCAATCTTGGTGCAGTTAGCTATGAGCATGGTGAGAGGTTTCATCAAGATATATCAAGCATGGCAGAAGCGGCACCAAGGTAAATGGAGTCCCGGTATGCTTGCTGACTACTGCTGGACACTCAAGAAGATGTACCACAAGCAAAGTATAGAAGAAAATCCACTGTCACTACTTTTCAATAAAATAAATATATTTCGTTCATATAAGCCTATATATTGAAAACATTTCCAAATTAAATTAGGTGTATCTCAAAAATCTTGCGTGATAGAAAAAAAAAACTAATGGTATATTTGGAATCAGCACAAAGAGGTAAATTTAGATGCTGTTTCTTTTGGGACAAAGAAAAATAATTTTGATAAACCAGTGTAATGTAATAAGGTTTATGCAAAATGCTTACCTAATATATTTTGCATTTTTTCTGTATTTATCCCAATACCAAAAAAAGGCTGTCGCGCAAAAACCATGGGTGATGGAAATTTTCTGATTATATTTTTGAGTTCAGCATGAAAAGTTACACTAGAAACACTATCAGGTTCTCTTGAGCAAAAATGTTGTTGACCAGTGTAATTTAGCAGATACTTTAAACAGAAATAGAAAATGTATATTAATGAGTATTGCATTTTTTTTTCCAGATGACGTACATTCAGATAAAGCGGAACCCATTATTATTAGAAACTATAAACCTGAACATAAAAAAAACAAAATTACATTTTTATAGAAATTAAAAAAAATGTTGGAAATATTATTTCAAAAATAAATATCAAGAAAAAACGAAGTCCACTTTCGAAAAATAAACAAAAAAAGGCTGCCCCTTTTCTAGATATAAAAATAATTCGCATACAACAACAATTCCAAACAACTGTTTACTATAAGTTATCCTTCACCCCCGACTATATCCATTTTTCCTCCTACTGCCCTCTCAGCCATAATATTAATACCGTAAAATCTTATCTAAACGTATCCATAGCCATCACTCCCTTCAAACCTTTAAAACAGAAGAAACTCAGAATATCTTAAGAAATCTAAAGACGTGACAATATCCTTTATAAATTTTCTGGGACATTTCTATAGGCCCTATGAAATTCGGAATTCCACAATCTATAAATCTATTAGCAGTATTCCCTATTAACCAATATCCGTTTCTATAGCCTGTCATCTTAAGAAATTTGGAATCAAAACCTTTTTCAGCAACTCACCTAATTTAAATTCGTTACTAATAAACCCCATGACAAAGAACAATACCATTGATTATCCTTCCAATATTAAGAATGTCATATACTCCATAGATTGCAACGAATGCAAAACCAAATATGTAGGCGAAACTGGCAGACATTTAAATATAAAAATTTAGAACATAGACGAAATATCGAAAACCAAGACAATAGATCTCTAGTATATCATCATATAAAAAACGGTCCTTTCTTTTTTCCTATCATAACCAAAACCCATTACTCCAACATCCCCAATAGAGGACAGACACTCATGGAATCCATCATATACAGGAAGAACATTAGCATTAACAGAAACATAGACTTCCCGGAAATTTATAATATACTATTCTGCCTGAACCCACCCATAACCTCCAAATGATGATATCGCTTCTGAATAGCAAAGTCGATAAGCTATGAAGGCCTGCGTTAATTCTGCATTCAAATAACTGTAAACACCCGAAGCATTTTATTTGATTTTAATTCTTATTCTATTGGCGATTCAATGTAAAATATTTTCTTCCACAGAAAGGCGTTCTTGCCCGAAAGCTAGAGATATTATTTGAAAAAAAAAGATTTGTAAAAAATAAACTTTTTCCTGGAGGCCTAATGTTTGTATTTTAAAATCAATAAACAATGAAGCCAAGGCAACACGAATTTACCGAGTTTAAATCAACAAACAGTGAAATGGAAGATATAATGGAAACCATACTGAAACAAAGACAAGGAGAACTGACTTCTTTGATTATTGTGAATATAGAAGACGTATTCGCGAACTCATTATGGCCATAAATTATAAAAATACTTGATATATATAACATTCCCATAAATTTAATAATAATTATACTTATATTATAACAGTTAAAGATGGGCAAACTTATAATTTGTTAGTATTAATGTTACAAAAAATTGACAAAAATATGTTCTCAAGTAGGTCTTTTATCCCCAATATTATGGAATGAATTGTTGAACGAATTTATAATGAGTTTTGAACATACAAAAACAGAAACAATTTGCTATTCCGACGACGCTCGCTGGAACAAGTCTGATGAGGATCTTAAAAGTTTAAGCGAATATACTCTATGTTATGTGATTCAATTGTGTAATAGGAATAAATTATCAATAAACCCAGAGAAGAGAAAAGGAATTTACTTTTCTTACATTATAAACCTAAAGTTCCAATTGAAATACCGAGTATTATATTGAACTCAGTATATCAAGTTGAAAAATCTTAGATATGGAATTTTCAAATTATAGAGTAAAAAAAGATTATACATTTGCACCACATATCAACGACATTTTGTGCAGGATTGTAAGAATGAAAAATCTTGTTTTCACTTAGTGGAAAATTTTAAATATAAATAAAAAAAATCATCAGGTGAGTTCTTACGTATGGTTCGAAAATTTGGTTCAAATTTATTAATAGTCGATAAAAAATATATATATTTTTTCTATATCAAATTATTTTTTGGACGTTTGAAGCATACAAAACTACTTTTTCCAACTGTGTCCATGTTTTTTTTAGCGAATATTCCCTTTCTCACAGACTATTTTGAATCTAGAATAATCAAATATGATTTGGCTCAACCTTCTATAGATTATCAAAATGGTTTTATACCACATGCTTCAAGTATATTTGGATCATTTTTAAGTGCAAAAATGGATTAATTATTTCTAGATACAAAACATTTCAAAACTTTTCCTGTTTGGAATACCATCATTTTTTCGTTCTATCTTTTACAATATCTAGTTAAAAACGAACCACGGATATTTTAGTGGATTTTTATCACCAATTGGAAAGGTCGAGAACTCTAGCTGTTACTGTAGCAAGGAAACCCCGGATTCGAGACACCTACTGCTGGAATGCCCACTCTTCTTTAGCACTAGTCAACAGACAATTAATACACACACACGCACACAAAAACCTTTATTAGGGATCAAGCCCCATACAGGATTCTCCATATAACAATGGTTTTAAATGAACATAAATCAAGTACTATATAAAATTCAATATTAACATAAGCCCAAAAAAATTAAAACTATTTACACTAGTTTAAATTTTCATTTCTGTTGTCCTCATCATACTCTGAATTTGTAGAACTAAATATTCACTATAGTGTTTGTTTAATTTAGTCAGAATATTTATGTTTATATAAAGGTTTAATATAATTTTTCTATGATTGTGTAAATATTCATTGAATTTATCATCATCACCTTTTTTATTTACAAAAATGTTATATGAAAAATAAGGTAATGTAATAGAACGAAGTGGTTGCCCTCATGTTTACTGATCCAATGTTCTAATAATCTAAGGTTTATGTTGTAAGAAAATTATACATTGAGAAGAATTATACATTGGTCCCTCGAGCCGGATTGAACGTAAGTAAAAGTCAAGTTAAAATTTATTAAAAAAAAAAAAGGGCAACTTATAAGTATTTTGTAACCATATATTTCAACTAAAGTTATTTGGAAAGAGAATTAATAGCAATTATGGATGTAGAAACTTTAATTAAAAAATTAAAAAGGATAAAAAAAAACTATAAAAGGCATAGAGGAAAATATCGAATCCATTGTGTCTATGGTAGATATTAATGCAACGAAATGCAAACTAGATTATGCAAATAATGATTTGATGAAAATGAGTGATGTTTTCTTGCAGCAACTTGAGGATGATGATTTGAATGACGAAGTAGAAATTTGTATAGATAAGTGTATAAGATTAAAGTGTGAATTAGATTTAAAGCATAATAAGCAAGAAACATCTGAGAAAAAATAAGTTAATTTACATGTTAAAATGCCTAAACTTGAGTTGCCAACTTTCAATGGCAGATTAGATTCATGGCTTTCATTTAAAGATCTATTTTTTTCTGCAATTGGTTCTAACTCAAAAATACCTGATATTGAAAAGTTACAATATTTGAAAGGCCAACTGAGAGGCGAAGCCCTAAGACTGGTCAACGCATTTCCAATTACAGCCGATAATTATGTTGAGGTTTGGCAAACTTTATTAACAAGATATGATAACCCAAAGGATCTAATTTTCCCCCAAATAGATAATGCTTTAAGAATACCAAAATTAGCCGATGACAACCATAATTCAATGTTTAAACTTCTAGATAGCTGCAACGAAATAGTAAGAACAGTGAAGGTATTGGGTTACCAAATCGATAGTTTATCTGAGGTATTTTTCATCAAGATCATACAAGATAAGCTTGATAAAACCACAAGAAAACAATGGGAATTGCAGAACAACCCAAGAGTTGTGCCTTCTATTAAGGATTTAATGAATTTTTGGAAATTCACGCAAAAAGCTGGCAGAATTTACCAAATAAAGATTCGAATGTGGAGAAACATTCAATGAAAAAGGAATTACAAAAGGTGAATGTTTATAATTCATATATGATAAAATGTCTTAAATGTGAAGGTGCATATTCTCTTTCAAGCTGTAATTTATTTTCTAAATTACCTGAGTCAGAGAGAGTGAATTTTGTTAGTTCGGCTAAATTGTGTTTCAGATGTTTAAAGCCAAACCATTTAGCAAATAATTGTTATTGCAAAACCATTTGTCAAATTTGCAAGAAAAGACACCACACTTTGATTCACCAAGAAACCAAGGTTCAAGAAGTTGATGAAGGGAAATTTGAGTGTGGAAAAGACATCAAAAATACAACTTGTCTTTTAAGTAATGAGAAATATTTTTCAAATGTCATGCTTACAACCTCTAGGATCAAAATCAAGGATAACAATGGTGTGTCTCAGACATGTAGAGCCTTGATAGACTCAGGGTCTCAGGCAAACTTTATATCAGGACAATGTAGAAAAATACTAGGACTTGAATATGTTACATTACACTCGCAAATATCGCGAATTTCGGGACATTTTGCGAGTCACTCTTATGGACTTGTGGAGTTTGAATTTACGCCACATTTCAAATCCGATGAACTTTTCAAGGTGAACGCCTTGGTGTTGGATAAGTTGACAAATGATTTGCCAACTCTTACATGTCCAAAGTCAAACTTGGCGCATCTCAAAACCATGCCTCTAGCTGATTCAGATTATAATATTTCTGCTCCCAACGACATATTATTTGGTGCTGAGTTAGCTATGACCCTGTTCACTGGCGAGTCCGTTATCGGCGATAAAGAACTGCTACTTCTTCTAAATTAGGATGGCTCCTTTCTGGAAGAGTTTCCTCTAAGGGTAGTAACAGAAGTATTAGGAATATCATTCAGTCACATCATGCATGCCTGGAAACCCAAAATATAGTCGAAAAATTTGGAAATTGGAATCCATTCCTGATGTGACTTCTATATCTAAGGATGAAAATGAAAGTGAAATCCATTTTGTGGAAACACATGGAAGGGATTCCACAGGCAGATATGTTGTACAACTGCCATTTCGGAATGACTGCCATTTAGGAGATTCAAGATCCAATGCGATCAAAAGACTTTGTTCTTTGGAAAGATCTTTGATTCCACGACCTGAAGTTTATGACCAATATAGAAGCTTCATTAAGGAATATCTTGAATTGGGACATATGAGCTTAGTACCAAAGGAAGATATCATTAAGGGAAGGTACTATCTGCCTCACCATCCTGTAATAAAGGGAAAAAGTTGCACCACCAAATTGCGAGTAGTATTTGATGTATCAGCAAAGACTGATTCAGGTTTGTCCTTGAATGATGCTTTAGTTTCAGGGCCCAAAATTCAACAGGATTTGTTTCACAACATTCTGAGATTCAGAATTCATCCTGTTGCTATAAATACTGATATCGTCAAAATGTGTAGGCAAATTAGAGTATCACAAGAAGACTCGGAATTCCAAAGAATTGTATGGCGGAATGATCCTCATGATAAAATAAAGGACTATCGGCTAGAAACTGTCACTTATGGGACTAGTTGTGCACCATTTTTGGCCACTCGTATCATCAAACAGTTGGCTTTGGATGAGCAGAGTAAGTTTCCAAAAGCTAGTAAAATAGCATTGACAGATTTTTATGTTGATTATCTAGTAACTGGAACTTTTTCATTAGATGAAGGCAAGAATTTGGTGCAAGAACTCTATGGTTTACTAAGTGCAGGAGGCTTCGAACTTCGTAAGTGGACCTCCAATGTTCCTGATGTTCTGTCACTTTTACCAAATCATTTAAGATCCACCAAGACAAATATTGGGTTTGAGGAATCCAAGGAATTTGTCAACGTTTTAGGCCTTCAATGGCAACTAAGAACTGATGGTTTCACATTTAAGGGAATAGCTCTGCCACTGAACTCTATGACAAAACGAGGAATACTATCACAGGTTGCTAAAATATTTGATCCACTGGGTTGGATCTCACCATTTACGACCACTATTAAACTGATTTTGCAAGAACTTTGGAAGACTGGTTTGGAATGTGATGACCCAAATCCAGAGGAACTAAGAAGGAAGCTGACTTTGATAAACCAGGATGTTCCATCGCTAGAGCACATTCAGATCCCAAGATGCGTGGTACCAGGTAATTTTATGAAGGTAGAATTTCATGGATTTTGTGATGCATCACAGAAGGCATATGCTGCATCTCTATATCTAAAGGTGATCCTCTCAAACACAAGCGCTAGAACATTTCTCTTAGTGGCAAAAACAAGAGTCGCACCTATGAAGGTGGTTTCACTTCCAAAGTTAGAATTATGTTCTGCTCTACTTTTGGCAAGATTAGTGAAAACTGTATATGATAACCTTCCTCTTACCATCAATGAAATTTATTTATGGTCTGATTCTACTATAGCCTTATGCTGGATCAATTCCGAGCCGTGCCGATGGAAGACATTTGTGGCAAATCGAGTTGCTGAGATATACCGGCTTGTCTCCGGGGTTTGGTGCCATGTTGATGGAAGGCAGAATCCAGCAGACTGTGCATCACGTGGAATATTTCCATCCGACTTAGTAGAACATCCACTATGGTGGAATGGGCCACCATGGCTAATTGAACCTGCCCTTGAAATTAAGAAATTCATTAATAGCACCAAGGAAGAATTTAAAGAAGAAGAAAAAATCAAGAGGTATTTTGGTACAATTGAGTGTGAAATTCCATCCATTGTGATAAACTGCTCATCATTAACCAAACTGAAATGTATCATAGCTTGGTGCTTAAGATTTGTCAACAACAGTCGAATGCCTTCACATTCAAGGAACAGGGAAGCCCTTAACATTAAAAGAGTTGAATGATGCCCTGTTGACAGTTGTTAAGTGTGTTCAATCTATTGAATTTTCCAAAGAAAAGCATTGTCTGTTAAGCAACAAGCCAATCCCGAATAAGAGTAGAATATACAATCTATGTCCCTTTTTGGATTCAAGAGGAATCATTAGAGTTGGCGGACGATTAAAAATGTAAATGTTTATGGTGATCGGATTAAACAAGTTTTACTTCCAAGATCTTCACTCATCAACTCAAGCTACGCTTGCAGCAATAAGAAATATATTCTGGATACCTTCTGAAAGAAATGTTGTACGAAAAATTTAAGAACAAGCATGAAATGCGCTAGATTTCGTAAAAAAAAAAGAAGCTCCTTTTCAATTAATGGGAAATCTACCTTTTGCAAGGATCAACAGATCAAGGCCGTTTTTGGTAACTGGAATAGATTTTGCAGGACCTTTTCTCATTAAACGGAACATGGGACGTACAACTTCAACCATGAATGCTTACGTTGCCTTGTTCATATGTTTCAGCACTCGGGCCATTCATCTAGAATTAATCAGTAGTCTGACCACAGATGCTCTCATATCCACAATAAGAAGGTTCATTGCTCGAAGAGGTAAACCAGCAACAATTCATAGTGACAACGCCACTAATTTTGTTGGTGCGCATAAGAATATTGGGAAACTATGTCACAATGCCAGTAAAGTTCTTACGAATTCAGAGGGAATTCAGTGGATTTTTTTCCACCATCAGCTCCACATTTTGGTGGACTTTGGGAAGCCGGAGTTAAGTCCATGAAATATCATCTTAGAAGAACAATGGGCAGTGGTTTGCTAAATTTTGAAGAACTAACAACATTGTTAGCACAAATTGAAGCTTACCTGAATTCGCGACCTCTTTGTCCTCTTTCTGAGGACCCTGAAGATCTACAGGCATTGACTCCTGGTCACTTCTTAATAGGTGGTTCTTTAACAGCGCTTCCCGATGAAGATGACATCATAGCAATGAGTTTGCCAAATAGATGGCAATTAATTCAAAAATCAATGAATCATTTTTGGACAAGATGGTCCCAAGAATATGTGCCACAACTTCAACAAAGATCCAAATGGTGTAAGCCCCAACCCAACATTAAGGAAGGATCCCTGGTGTTGATAAAGAATGAACAACAACCTCCACTAGCATGGAAGATTGGAAGAATTTCAAAGGTGTTTCCAGGATATGACGCTAGAATCAGAGTGGTGGCAGTCAAGACTGCTAATGGGACTTACAGAAGAACTATTGTAAAATTATGTTTGTTACCTATATAATGTTTTTTGATGGTCCCCCATCAAGTTGGTGGCGGGAGAAGGTTTAATTTATTAGGAGTACAAATAAGTTTTGAGGGATTTTTTTATAAATTCGAAGCTTTATTCAGAGAAATCAGTACAATATATTTCATTCAAAGTATTGTCCATCTTTAGCTACGACTTTTCCCCATCTTTAAGGCAGCATACGGATTCCGTGTCGAAAAAATTCCTCGTCTTTTGAGGCGATCCAAACATTGACCCAATTTTTCGCCTCTTCGTAAGAAGTGAAGTGCTGCTCGGCCAGGCAATGTGTCATCGAACGGAACATGTGGTAGTCTGAAGGAGCAATGTCTGGTGAATACAGCGGGCGGGGTAGGACATTCCATTGAAGCGCCTCCAAAGTCTCCTTGACAACTTTTGCAACATTGGCCGAGCGTTGTCGTGCTGATAGATCACCTTGTCATGTCTTTTGGCATATAGTGGGCGTTTAATCTTCAATGCTCGGCTTAATCGCATCAATTGTTGTTGGTAACGTTCTCCAGTGATGGTTTCGATAGGCTGAAGTAGCTCATAGTAGATCACTCCAAGCTGATCCCACCAGATGCACAGCATTAGCTTCTTGCCATGAATATTCGGTTTGGCCGTTGAAGTTGATGCATGACCGGGCTTAACCGACGATTTTCTGCGCTTTGGGTTGTCGTAGTGAATCCACTTTTCGTCCCCCGTCACGATTCGATGCAAAAAAACCCTTCCGATTTTGTCTTTTGAGCAGTAGTTCGCACGTGCAAATACGGCGCTCGATGTTTCCTGGCTTGAGTTCATATGGAACCCAATTTCCTTGTTTTTGCACCATACCCATGACCTGGAGACGGTTCGAAATCGCTTGTTGAGTCACTCCCAAGGTTTCAGCGAGCTCCTCTTGAGTTTGGCTTGAATCTTCGTCCAATAAAGCCTCCAACTCAGCGTCTTCGAACTTTATTGGCCTCCCTCCGCGTTCTTTGTCTCTGGTGTCAAAATCGCCACTTTTGAAACGCCGAAACCAGTACTCACATGATTTTATTGATAGAGCATGTTTACCATATGCCTCACACAGCAATCGATGTCCATCAGTTGCACTTTTCTTCAAATTAAAACAAAAAAAGCAGCGCTTCCCGCAAATTGTGTTTTGTTGGCAAAAAGGTTGACATGGTTAGAGCACCAAAAAAAAAGGTTCCTTACACTTGAGTGAAAATACTTCTTCTGATTTTTTTGGGGAAATGATGAAGCCTTAACATGAAACCTTACAAGGTCCGATGCTATTTATATAATTTTTGTTGTGGCTTCTTTTGCAAATCCCTCAAAACTTATTTGTACTCCCTAGTTAGAATATTTATGTTTATATAAAGGTTTAATATAATTTTTCTATGATTGTGTAAATATTTATTGAATTTATCATCACCTTTTTTGTTTACAAAAATGTTATATGAAAAATAAAGTAATGTAATAGAACGAAGTGGTTGCCCTCATGTTTACTGATCCAATGTTTTAATAATCTAAGGTTTATGTTGTAAGAAAATTATACATTGAGAATAATTATACAGTGTTAATCAGAGCATTCTATGAGCCCTGCCTTTTACCAAGTTTCTTTACAAAGAGATTCTCATTTTCGGGTAGTTATCTGTACCTTTACATATTACCCAGAATGAAGTTCTTCTCCTGGTTCCATTCAGAAAAATTTTCCAAACCAACCGTCAGGGGCAGATGTTCTGAATAAGGGAGCTCACCAACATGTAGGTCAATATTATAATCCAGTAAAGTATATGCGACAATACAATAATCAACCACCGAAGAGTTCCTTTCTGATATAAAGGTATAATTTCCATTGACTATGTTTAGAAGGTTATTGTCCAAAATATTCAACAATTATCTGTTGTGTGTAAAGATTACTTGATCTCTGGAATTGCATCGGGGATAAAAGGAGGTCGGGAATCCCAATGGATTGTGAAAATATCCTTGAGAACCTGTACGCGTATTCAGATTACCTGATATCATGATTCTATTCTCTTCTGTTATTTTGTCCTCAATGTGATTGAGCAGGTTGCTTCTACTTAATAGATAATATTCAATTGAGGGCAGATATGTGAAAAAAAGCAGATTATTTCTCTATTGTTTAGTTCTGAATTTGTCCAGTTAAGTGCAATCCAGTGTGGTTCGCAATCAACCTTCTCAATTAATAGCTTAAAATTAACACCCACAATAATACCTGCTGGGTATCTGCCTTGATTCACCAGCCTTGAAGCTAGTGATTCATAAATTTGGAAATCAACCAGTATGAGGTTCAGAGATTCCGAACACCAAGTTTCCATCAAGGAAAAAATGTCAAATTGATTTACATAATCAACAAGCGAGAAAATAGAATTTATCCTGAAATAGCCATTTATATTCCAAAATAATATTTTAGGTAGTTTATTACTGACCTTGGACATTCTTTTTTTAGAAAAATTGGATGTTTATTTTGACATGCGCCTTTGTTTTGATTGAAATTATTTACATATGGAGGCGAATTTAGGTGTAGCATAGAATGTTTAATAACTCTACGCAATATATTGCTATAATACATTACCTCCCTGGTCCATAACTTGGTCATTTGAAACATAGTATCTTGTATTTCCCACTATTAAGGTGTTGTCTCTCAGTTTAGCTCTTATTCCTCTATCCAGAAATTATTTTATTTTTCTAATTAGTAGTTTTCTCTGGTTTCTAATATTTGGAGGGTAATCTTTATTTAGAAAAAATCTGTTATCTCTAGCTGAATGAATTTTTCAAAAGTACACTTCTTTCTTTATATTCGGGTACCTAATGAGAAGTGGTTATTTGACTTTCCTGGACAATCTTCTGCATTGTTGTATTATTCAATTTCCTCTGATATTTGCATCTTATCTGTAATTAGTTTTTGTACCAGCGAGCGAGATTCGTCGGGGATTTCATTTTCTTTTCCTTTTATTTCATAAAATTTCAAGTTTCTTTCCCTTTATTTCATCTCGTAGAGATCCATCCCCTTTTCTCGATTTCACAGATCTTTCCCGAGTTAGCCGGTACAGACTTCGTTATAGTTCCTAGGGAAGTCTCCAGTTGTAGTAGGCGCTGGTTAATTTTTTCTAAACCTGTTTCTAACCCTGAAAACCTTGAATGCAGGTTTGCTCCCCAATCGTCAATTCTATTTGACATCGCCGTTATTACATCATGTAAATCTATTTCTTTGACAAACAAATAATTATTAATTATAAATTAATAATGTTGTAGACCTATATGAATTTGTCAAAACCAGAGGGAATTCTCACACAGATTCAACAACCTTTGTAAATATATTTATGACTATGAGTCTGACATGAAAATAAAAAATAAGAATCAGATTACTAATCCTCTTATCGTTTATTTTTTTTTATATAATCAGTTTAGGAACGTTTCTGTTTAGAAAATATAAATTGACGCAATTATCCTAGCGAGGATTTATGTGTAAAAGAAACATCCGGGTCTTAATGATTTCATTTCTTATACATAACTGGCGCGTTATTGTCTCATATTAATATATATTTATTGTTTTAAATAATTTTTGAAATTTAGGCCGATCACACTCCATAAGTTTAAATAACTAAAAACCTTTTTTCAACGAATAGAGGCGAGTTTTCTTTCGAAAAATTTGGGTAATATTAACAAGTTATTCTGTTTATTCCTATGTCTTTCATAGATAGAGTCACGCCTTTAAAATATATAGAGCAGAAGTTTGGGCAGGAGATTCTAGTATCCAGGAAATGATATGCGCTCGTCCTAGAATAATAAATATGATTGAAGACATAGATGTAATGGAAATTTATATTGCAGAATTAATCTCAAGCAGAAA
The DNA here is from genome assembly GCA_030710605.1 of Cordylochernes scorpioides. Lineage (NCBI taxonomy): Eukaryota > Metazoa > Arthropoda > Arachnida > Pseudoscorpiones > Chernetidae > Cordylochernes > Cordylochernes scorpioides. Next base: position 157,269,039 of record CP092864.1, read on the forward strand.
ATATCAAAAGTCTGAAAAAAAGAAGATTATTATCATGATAAAGAGGCCTGCGAGGAGAATTTAAAAAGCCTTGTAAGTCCTTTGGAAATATAGTTTTCAATATTGCTGTCATCATTGAAAAGTTACTATGTTTGGTATGCTTAGACATTTAGAAACAGTAAGGTATATAGGTTAGATAGATGAAAATATGCTCAAGTCCTCAGGATTATTGCGTTGGTGTTTATTGTTGTTACATGGGGCGGAAACATCTATATGCTTGGGAATCGAAGGAGCTTTGGAACACTATTGTTACAGTGATAGATGAATAAGCAGAGTCGCCAAAATGAAATAAATATGCATTGTATAATAAAATAATTCAGCAATCGTCATAGTAAAAAATTAGGTAAATTAATAAGTTTGAAAGCATATCCAACAAAGCTTTGTTCGAACGCAATGCCCGCGGCTCTTCCAATTTTTATAACAACAAAGTGATAATGGTTCAAATAACAAATATTGAAATGATTATCAAAAGAATAGCTATGAATATAGTGTGAATATGAATAAATATAAACTGCTGGTCACCGTAAATGCAATACCCTGAGAGAAGCATGCACATAACATTAAATTCACAACATTCATTAGCAGAGTTGAGATATGCAAATGATTAGAATTTCAGCGCAGACACACATGTGGCTCCACTTCAAAGCACTATTCAAGACTTGGAGATTTTGACGATTTCAAGTTCGAAAAATGTGTTTTTCTTGTGTTTTTTAACGATGAATTATGCCTCGTAGAAAACAGAGATCATCTTTTGATCAATTATCCGAGTTCTAAAGAAGAAGGATAGTGGCCTACCGACATTGTGGATTATCTTTCAGGGAAATCGGTAGTCGTGTTGGACGAAACCAAACAACTTTAATGCGGAAATGTGATCGTTGGATGCAGGAAGGTACGAAGGACCGACGTGTTCGATCGCATCCACCTCAGTGCACCACTTCACGTGCTGACAGGCAAATTGTGCGCATGGCAGTGACAGATCGCTCAGTTACATCACGAACCGTAGCACAGCATATTCATTCTGTAACGCATAATCCAGTGTCTGCGCGTACCATTCGACGCCGTTTACAGCAGAGTAGCCTGTTCGCATGACGTACATTGCTTCGTCTACCCTTGACGCAGAACCACAGACGTCTCCGACGCCAATGATGCGATGAAAGAAGGACATGGACGGCAGAATGGAAAGAAATTGTCTTTACTGACGAGTCACGTTTCTGTCTGCAACACCAGGATGGTCGGATTCGAATCTGGAGAAACCGTGGAGAGAGGATGCTGAAAAGTGGCGTTATGCACCGCCACTGGTACTGCACCGGGTATTATGGTATGGAGCGGTATTGAATATAACTCTAGCACTGCTCTAGTACGCATTGCCGGTACTTTAAACAGCCAAAGCTACATCTCCAAGGTGTTGGAGCCAGTTGTCCTTCCTTTTTCAAGGCTTTTCCACAGCCATATTTCAATAAGATAATGAGCTACCACACGTGGCACACATTGTTCAAAGATTCTTCGTCAATCGCCAGATTGAATTGATTCCCTGACCGGTCTCTCTCCGGATCTTTCGACGATATAAACATGTGGTCCATGGATGCTCAACGATTGACTCATATTACATCCCCAGCTGCCACACCAGATCAACTTTGGCAACATGTGAAAGCTACTTGGTCTGCTGTACCCCAAGAGCATACCCAAGGTCTCTTTGAATTAATGCCTAGTCGTGTGGCAGCAGTGATCTCCAACAATTGAGGCTACTCTGGCTACTGATTCTGGCAGGAACCTCACTTCGTAAAAGTCTATATATTTAATCATTTGTTACTTGGTCAACATGTTTTCTACAAAATAAATTTTGTTGTGATATCTCTTGTCTTTCTTGGTGTTGCAAATTGGGTGGCCTGCATTGTATATATAATCTCTTTCTCTCTCTCTCAAATGAATGATTATTTATCAAATTGAGAAATTGTTCATCAGAGGCAGTTTCTTTTATCATATGCTCGCAATTTTGAAGTTTGAATAAGGAAAACTGAACTGTAAGATATCAAGCGGTAAATTCTTTGCAGAATTGCTAAGCATCACTTTTAATTCTTAAATCATCAAAGATATTAGCAGTCTTTGAACTCAAATCATTTATTTATAAAACATTGCAACAAAGGTGCCCCGAATGGTTATGCAGTTATTAACCATGGTTTAATGCTCTACAATTTCTTTAATTAGCAGAAATAATTCACTTAATTTCTAATAGCCAAAAAAGACCTAGTTTTGAATGAAATTTTGGAATGGAATTGATATCCATATGTTGTATTTTAAACAAAGAGAAGGGACATATTTTATCAACCCTTCCAATTCGGGGAATCAAGTTGGTTAGATTATTATTTAAGGATCTTACGTTGAATAGGGTTTTAGTAACCAAGCCTATAGTTATCGAATAATTTATATGTTCAAATGAATATCAGAAAACAAAGTTAAAAAATACGAGTATATATGTGGTGAGGTCTGGTAGCCTCTTGTAGAATCCTGTCGACTAAAACTGTGGTGAGGTATCCAGTCGACTTAAACTGTGGTGTGAGTCCCTGTCAACTCTCGCTATACTGTGTTAACCGAGTGGAACAGTCAGGATGGGGAGTTTTCCAGTACCTCTCTGCACCTTGTAAGACCTTTAACAGTTCTCACAGAGTACAGGCAGTCGTGGTCGAGGCAGAGTGTAAAACTTGGGAATGTCCATACACAAAAAACGAGACACAGTTGCACTAAGAAAGTTCCGTGAACAGATAAAGGTTGAGCTAGGAGCGAAAGATGGAGATAGAAGAGTTCTTACTGGTCTACATGGTGGATGAAATGGACCTGGGGTACAACCGACGAGGGCTCACGCAGATGGTCAACTGACTGTAAAGTGACTGTAAAGTGACTGTATTTTTAGCTAAGACGGGGGCCTTTTATATATTTTCCGAGAAAAGAAGTATTGCATTTCAGCAGATGCACACGAGGGTGGATCAGGGGGAAAATTGGACACTGGCGCCGTGGCAGTTTCCATCTTTAGACCTTGTTGTTTTGGAACTGCTACATCTATCTCGATTTTAGACGTTTTGACTTCTATCTCTTGCTTCAGCTCAACTCTTAATCTATTACAGAGTTTTATTTATTTATTCTCAGTTTGTACAAAGTACATTACATATGATGATGTATGACACATGTCAATCATGCGTATAATCATTTACAGATGTGTTTCTATTATACAACATGAAAATCTTGTTATAAGTTATATACAATATGGGGTTGTTGGTTTAAATTACCATATACGTTTTTTTTTAAATAAATATTTAAAATTGCAACCATAATCAAAGCCATATCTCAGGTATTCAATTCATACCAGGTTGAGAAACATCAAAATTCCCTAGTCACTCTAAGGACTGAGGGTCATGTTTTGAATAAGCATTTGGTTAGCTCGGGCTTTTTTTGTTGGATAAATATTTGTTCAGTGTGACTATTTCTTGAATAAATGTTTGCTGAGAAGCAATATTTATTGTGATATGGGCCATTTATTTGAATAATTTTGGCCAGAATAGATATTATGTAAACAATCATTTGGTCATCAGGGCCATCTTTTGAAAATTCATTCGTTCTTGAGAATCTTTTGCCGAATAAATATTTCGTTTCCGTTTTCGGTATGTGCCACTATGTGACATCAGAGCCAATTTATAGTGTCAGTATATTTATAAGGTTAGACAATCATTAGAGCCCTATATCGATCGCTATTAAACATTAACTTATCTTTCTTCGTTTGACATTAGCCATCAGAGTCGCTAGTTGATTATCCGTCTGGACATCCGGATATAGTGATGATCACACAAACAAATTCTTATATATGAAATGAGAGAATTAAGGCACGTTCTATTTCACATTAAAAAACCCTCCATGTTCTTACTGCGATGAAAAAATATTGAGAGGACTTGGCTTATCAATAGTGAATTCTTCATCAAGGGACAGTGAAACGCAAAAATGCAGGTTGTAGGCGTCAAGAAGAGAGGTATACCTATAGGGTGAGGTCCTTCGTGCTGTATAAGAGCTCGGAGACAGGTATACATATGGGGTGAAGCCCTTCGTGCGGTATAGGCGCTCGGAGACAAGTATACATATGGGGTAAAGTCCTTCGTGCTGTCTAAGAGCTCGATACAAGTATACATAGGGGGTGAGGCCCTTCGTGCGGAATAGGAGCTAGGAAACAAGTATACCTATGGGGTGAGGCCGTTGTGCTGTCAAAGAGCTCGGAGACAAGTATACATATGGATTGAGGCCCTTCGTGCGGTATAGGAGCACGGAAATAAGTAAACCTATGGGGTGAGGCCCGTTGTGCTGTCTAAGAGCTCGGGGACAAGTATACCTATGGGTCGAGGCCCTTCGTGCGGAATAGGAGCTCGGAAACAAGTATACCTATGGGGTGAGGCCCGTTGTGCTGTCTAAGATCTCGGAGACAAGTATACATATGGGTTGAGGACCTTCGTACGGTATAGGAGCACGGAAACAAGTATACCTATGGGGTAAGCCCCGTTGTGCTGTCTAAGAGCTCGGAGACAATGATGGGTTGAGGCCCTTCGTGCGGTATAGGAGCTCGGAAACAAGTATGCCTATAAGGTGAGGCCCTTCGTGCGATATAGGAGCTCGTAAACAAGTATACATATGGGGTGAGGTTCGTCGTGCTGTCTAAGAGCTCGGAGACAAGTTTACATATGGGTTGAGGACCTTCGTGCGGTATAGGAGCTCGGAAACAAGTATACCTATGGGGTTAGGTTCGTCGTGCTGTCTAATAGCTCGGAGACAAGTTTACATATGGGTTGAGGCCTTTCGTGCGGTATAGGAGCTCGGAAACAAGTATACCTATGGGGTGAGGTTCGTCGTGCTGTCTAAGAGCTCGGAGACAAGTTTACATATGGGTTGAGGCCCTTCGTGCGGTAAAGGAGCTCGGAGACAGTTGGACATCTGGGGCGCGGCCTCCACATAGTTAGTGAAACAAGGTCCTAATATTAGATTGTCATTCAGCTCTCAACGCGGTTTGACTGAGCAGGCCTTGGAAAATACAAAACATTTAATTAAACCCACCATGTATCTTAGGATGAGTTTTTTTTTTATTTTACCGCGGGATATAATATTAATATACAGTTACGAGCGTCATGCGTTCTTAATTCTTCATTTTTCATCTCTGTCACCGTTTGCGTTTTTTTTGAATGGCGCTCTCCTATTGGTTGGCTACGATCACGCCACCTTTGCCCCCCCCCCCCCATCATGCCCCCCACTCGCTTTTTCGTTTTTGTAACTATTGTGTAGGAGCGGGTCGCCCCTTAAATAAATGCATATATTAGTTAATAACTAAATGGAATCCTCTCTTTATTTTTCCCAGTAAGAGACGCCTACGGAAGCCAACAGTACATAGACAGATAAAGCACATAGGCTATAGTTATTAACTAACATATGCATTTATTTAAGGCGCCAATTTATAATTGTAACAAATAGTATTTGAATCAAAACATTCAATCGGGTAAAACACGGGCGTTGCCCGGGTCATTCGGCTAGTATTATTATAGCAACGAGAAAAAGAAGAATCGATAAAATACGTATATGCCCTAGCAGCAGCTTTATGAATAAGAGCATTTCTTTAGATTTTCAAAAACCTTAATATTTTTTAGTCTAAAATTTAATGTGTGATATCTTTCATGGCATACAATTTTTAAAATGTTTTTATTCTTGGTCCGGAAGAAAGTACATATTATATATATCCTTTATATCTATAAATACAAAATCCAGAATCGATGTTTGTTATCGCGTTGCGCAAAATCTACAAATTCAATCATTATGAAATTTCGCATGTAGGTAGCTGAAGATTTCGTTTAACATATAGGCTATTCAAAAAGCTAAAAAAGGTTGATGTGCCTTTTCTAAAAAATGTAAAACCAAAAAGCGTTAGTTCCAGCTTTTTACCGCTTGGCGCCGCACTGGTCGCGACGATAAATGAATTTGATTGGTTGATAATTTTACACGTAGTTTGTTATTATGTTTACTTAATAAAGGTTTTTAAAAGGTATGATTATCCAATCGCCATGAAACTTTAGGAAGTTATATATTTACTATACTACTCGGAAGGTTTCTTGTTTGAATTTGATTTGAAATACATATTCGTTGCAATTTTATTTGCAAATTTTCTACTTTCACTCGCAAGCAGCGCCTCTCGCTGCTTCTGTTGAAATTATATTTGTAAATTGTAAAAATATTAAAATGTGTTCCAAGTATAATAAATTTAATATTTAATTCGAGGATTCAGTAATAAAATATTCCAATTACGTTGTAAAAACACTTGGCATTTCAATATTAATATATATTTAAAGAAAATATCATATTCAAATTTAATAAATATTTAAAAAAAAATATGTGTTTCAAAAATATATTTAAACACATATAACAATATTTCTATACGTTTATAAATCTTTATATAGGTAGATTGGATGTTTTCTAAAAACGTTTTAACAAATGTTCGTTAGGCAAACTTTTACTCGGGTAAAAATCGGGCGAAGCCGGGTACATTCGCTAAATACAGTTATTTACAAATGTTCGTTTGTGGCAAGATACTATTCCTTTAACTTCAAATTACCGAGTGAACCAATTACTTTTGATTTTATTCAACTTATCGAGTATTTTTCAAGGGACCGGGAAAAAATTAAAATTATCGAGAGTATAAACAAGTATAGATTCAGTAGGGATTGGATGTTTGCTAGAATCGTTTAACAAATGTTCGTTAGGCAAACCTTTACTCGGGTAAAAACCGGGCGGAGCCGGGAACATATATATATATATATATATGGAAGCAATGGTCGCCTCTCCCGTCAAAATAAACGTCAGAAACTGACGCCATCTATTGACCGTCGCCGCAACTAGCGGCATCGTGTCGGTGACAAAGCCACAACACCAACTTTATATATATATGGCGTCAGTTTCTGACGTTTATTTTGACGGGAGAGGCGACCATTGCTTCCATGGATTAATTTTCGCCCGGCAAATTTTCCATCTATGTGTTGCCAATAGATTTGGCCCAGCAACATTGCCAGCAAAACACCTCTTTGGTAGATTGTGAGGATTCCATTAGATCCCGTGTGGATCTCATGGAAAAAAATCCGCCCTAGACTGACGAGGGCCATTAGCCCGAAACCATGGTCTCTAGGTGGACGCTTATCAGTTTGCCAAAGTTGGTGTTGTGGCTTTGTCACCGACCCGATGCCGCTAGTTGCGGCGACGGTCAATAGATGGCGTCAGTTTCTGACGTTTATTTTGACGGGAGAGGCGACCATTGCTTCCATGGTTTAATTTCCTCCCGGCAAATTTTCCATCTATATATATATAAGGACTATATACACATATATATATATATATGTTTGTCGGCTATGCACGCCTTCAATATGTAACTAATCTCGCTTTAATTTGAACTGGACAGAGAGGTAATTCTGGAAGAGGTTTTGTCGCACTTTTCACAAGAAAAATTATAATTAACCAAGTACTTAGCAACAATATATTTTTAGTTAGAAATGATTATGACAATATTGCTGTATCATGCTTGATTGACATAAACAAAATTCTTCAGGGGAATATTCAATAAATCAGAACACGGGCGAAGCCAGATAATAATTTTTAGTAGGCATGAACAAAATTCTACCAGCGAAACATTCACTCGAGCAGAAGACACACGAAGCCAGATTATCTCTATATTTAAAATATCGTTTCTCGGCCTTCTGGCTAAGATCATGTAGTATATATCTAAATATTTATATATATATCTTTTTAAAAATCTATTCAGTAGAGATAGTGGAAATGTTTGCTCTAAAAATATATTTTATATACACTGGTCCGCAAAATTAAAGGAACACATGTTTAAGAAAAAAAAGTTTTATTAAGGGATATATATCAAGTTTTGGTAGATTCAGAATCTTCCATGAATTAAGAGAGTATGTAAAACAGAAAAACAAATAAATTTGTTCCCAATATGCAAAATACCACCGTCTACGTTGACTTTTCCTCCAGCACGTGCCTGAGTCTTTCTCAAAGAGTCCTAATTTTACGCTCCACTAGATTTTTATTGAACCTTTCTGTTTTTTTAAGTCTTCATGGCTTATAGGCAACATTTATCACAAGAAAAAAAAAATGGCAAGCTATTGGAAGGATGGAAGCAGGCCAATCACAGGCAGAAGTAGCAAGATGGCTTGGAGTGACAAGAAACGTTGTCTCAAGGCTTTGGAAAAAATTTCAAACGACAGCTAATGTCGCCAGAACACCCGGACAAGGACGGCCAAGGGTCACAACGTTAAATTGAGACCGGTATTTGAGTCTCCTTGTGCGTCGCAATAGAAGAATGACAGCATCGCAACTACAAAGTGACCTCAATGCAGCTACAGGAGTCTTAGTATCAACTGATACAATACGCAGAAGGCTTCACAAGAAGGGCCTCTATGCTCGACGACCCATAATTTGTGTACCATTGACACCACCTCAAAAAAGAGCAAAGAAACTTTGGTGCAGACAACATGTCGCCTGGAATCCAGATGAATGGAGGCGTGTAATGTTCACTGATGAGTCCAGATTCTCTCTAAACAGCGATTATCGTCGTGTCTTTGTCTGGAGAGAGGTAGGAACCAGAAATAATCCCCCGAATATGGTTGAAAGGGATCCCTACAGAAGCCAAGATTTTATCGTCTGGGCTGGAATCTTCTTGGGCGGTTGCACAGCACTTCATATTTTTCGGCAAGCAACCCTGACTGGACAGAGGTATCGGGACGAGATCTTGGCAGCATATGTGATGCCTCAAGCATTGGAAATGGGAGAAAACTTTCTTCTAATGGATGAGAATGCCCGTCCACATAGGGCTGGTGTGGCCGACACTTTTATCCAAAACCATGCAATTGCTCGGATGAATTGGCCAGCTCGATCCTCAGACCTAAATCCCATTGAGCATGTATGGGACAACCTAGGACGGCGGATCTCATCCCTCCAACCCCCTCCTAGAAACACTCATGAGCTAGAAACAGCCTTAACACAAGAGTGGGCGTTGATTCCACAGGAGCAAATAATCTCCCTAATTCTTAGTATGGGTCACCGATGTAGAGCCTGTATATCAGTTAAAGGCGATCACACCCCATATTAACAACAATATCCAAGATATTTATGCACTGACTGCAAGAAGATCATTGCTTGACCGGCTAATTTGCATAAAATACGTGTTAGAATTCTTTGATTTTGGGTATTCTAATCAATAATGGAATAATAAATTTGTGTATAAAATTTCATTGATAAATGTTCAATAAAATTTGAGATAAATGAAAAATATATGTTGTTCTTTTAATTTTGCGGACCAGTGTATTATATAAATATATAATGTAACGAATATTATTATCATAATATTCTGCGTGTTCCGGAATATTATTATCAATAATATTCGCTAGGCAAACTTTCACTCGGATAAAACCCGGGCGAAGCCGGGTACAAATCCGCTAGTATATATATGTGATAAGATCTGGTAGCCTCTTGTAGAATCCTGTCGACTAAATATGTGGTGAGGTATACAGTGGACTTAAACTATGGTGTGAGTCCCTGTCGACTCTCGCTATAGTGTGTTGACCGAGAGGAACAGTCAGGATGGGGAATTTTCCAGTACCTCTCTGCACCTTGTAAGACCTTTAAAAGTCCTCACAGAGTACAGGCAGTTGTGGTCGAGGCAGAGTGGAAAGCTTGGAAATATCCACACAAAAAACAAGATATAGTTGCACTAAGAAAGTTCCGTGAACAGATAAAGGTTGAGCTAGGAGCGAAAGATGGAGATAGAAGATTTCTTATTGGTTTACATGGTGGATGAGGTAGACCTGGGGTACAACCGACGAGGGCTCAAATAGATGGTGAAGTGACTGTCAAGTGACTGTATTTTTAGGTTAAAACGGGGGCCACAGGGGCGTGGATCGTCTGGCGAAATTGTACACTGGCGCCCTGGCAGTTTCCATCTATCTTTAGATGTTGTTTTGTGACTTTCATCTATCTCGAATTTAGACGTTTTTGATTTCTATCTCTTGCTTCAGCTCAACTCTCAATCTTTTACAGAGTTTTATTCATTTATCCTCAGTTTTTACAAAGTACATTACATATGATGATGTAATGACACATGTCAATCATGGGTATAATCATTTATAGATGTGTTTCTATTATACAACACTAGAAGAATGACCCGGCTTCGCCCGAGAAATCCCCCGAGTGAAGTATCCTTCATACTGAAAGTATTTCAATAATAAATAGTAGAAGTGACATAGAATAGCAATACAGAAGAAACATATAAACTACAGGAAAAAAGTGTGTAATGGCAAAATTTGTTTTATATTAGTGTTTGGGTATTTGATTTAATTATTTTTTGCAATCCATTTAGTTGTTTCAAAATTAATATAGTTTAAATAGACGGCAGCTTTTCCACCAAACCCCCATTAACCTTTGAAATTGCCTGAGTTGAGTGACTGACTGTAAAGAATCCTGACTGCGATGCCCATCTTCTCAGTAAGAATTTAAAAAAAAAGTTTATAAAAAAATTAATCCAAAATATGGCATGTAAATATTTTTCTGTAAAAAAATAAAAGAGCATATGGAAATATTAGGCAAACATATGTGTTCGCTAATGATTGCGACTGCATTTTAAACGATTTTTAAAAAGAGATTTAAACAAATAAAGGCCAGAACAAAAATTAAGTTAAAAATATGAAATCCATTATTAACATACATTCACAAAAGCAAACGATGATAGAATTGATGACTCTGATACTTGTATATTTTAATAATAATAATAATAATAATAATAATAATAATATAAATGAGTTTTAAAAATTGTAAAAAAAAATAAAAAGCATCGGCCGGGAATCGAACCCGGGCAGCCCGCGTGGCAGGCGAGCATTCTACCACTGAACCACCGATGCTTATAAGAAATGGCCATATTTGGGTATATATTTCACTCACAAAAGCAAACGATGACAGAATTGATTGATGACTCTGATACTTGTATATTTTAATGAAAACCTTGTTATAAGTTATATACAATATGGGGTTGTTGGGTTAAATTACCATAGATTGGCCCTGGGAGTGAAAGGGTTTATTCAGGTTTAAGCGGGTGAAGCCTCTCTAACACAGGTAAGTAATTAAAATTTCTTTTAATTAATTCAAACTGTGAGGGTTAAAAAGGGCTATAACAAGATGATTTGTTTGGATATATAAAAGTGAAATAAAAATGACTTTTTTTATTTAAAAAAAATGATAAAAATAAAATGATGACATAAAAATTCACATTCTAAGAGAATATTGGCGGGCGTTGGAAAGGGTTAGTAGTTGAAGAATATGCAATTGTTTGGAGTGCACATGTAAACCAAATACTTAGATTAAGGTGCAAAGTGAGGAAATAGACTTGACCGTCTTCCTAGGCAATGTTTCACTTGCGATCCTATATAAGGGTTACCGTGCTTTGTCACAATTTAGGGTTATTGGGTTAAAAGTTGTTGAATAAAAGTTGTTTATTTATATGATTGGGAAAGGAGTGAAATAGAGCCATGCGATAAGTAGAATTGTAGTAGCGACAGTAGGTGGTCTGACTTGACTCGAAATCAAAGGTTGATTGTGGTCCGCTAGAGCTAAAAAAAAAAAGCTGAAAGTTGAAAAAAGTGAACGCTTTGCACATGCGTTGGTGATTGTGCTCTGCGGGTGATTGAAATTAACTCTTGAAGCGTGTTCAGGCCAGAAGTTGGGATTTTTAAATCTGGGGAACTGTGTTCAAAGAGTTTGTTATAATTACGAATAAAAAAAAAAATTGCCAAGCAGTGCAGTCGTTTTTCTACAATGAAGTGAAGCAATGGCTGAAATAAATAGTGATGAAAAGTATAGGAAAGTGGTTAGAGAATATGATTGTTGAAAACGATTGTTGTATGCCCGATAGTTGATGATAAACATTGTCATATAATAAAGGTATTCAAAAAAATAAAATGTAGTCAATAAAAAGCTAGATATATGATTGCGGGTAAAAAAAAGTGTAAGTGGACAAAATAAAACATGTAATATATAAAAGATATAATAATGAATTAAAAATGATCTTTGGAAAACAAAAATGTTTTACAATACTAAAATAATATTATGAAAAATAAAAGTAAATTTGATTAAAGTTTTTTTTTTGTTCAAATAATGTTGGACTAAAAATTGATTATATAATTGAAAGTTAAAAATAAAACTAATTATTCAAGATTTTATACAAAAATTAGAATATAATTAAAGGTCATTAATGATTGGATAAATGTTGGGTAGTGGAAAATTAAACAATATTCTCGTGTATCCAAAAAGGTGATATGTAGATAATTATATCTCTTTTCCGTTATAAAGTATATATCAGACTTAAGTTGTTTTAATTGGTGATATCAATTAACATGTAAAATGTTTAATGTATGTTGTGTGTTGTGATTAAGGCGTTGGTGAGATTTGTAAGAAAACCTAGCGGTCAATAACATCTGCCTTGAGCGTGGACATGTAACTGAAATAGATTCGACTTGGGGGAGTGACGCCTTAAGGGCGTCCACTTTCTATCTTTCACGGTATCGTCTATGGTTCTATTTCTGGTATGGTCACTCGTGTGGGATGTTTTTTAAATTTGTCATTTACTAGGAACAATTTTTCTTCTTTTGTTTTTTGGCATATTACTGTCATAATTGAAAGATATGATTCTCTCGGTGTTCGTAGTTGTTGTGTTTCGACGTTTTTGCGGACTTAGTAAAAATGTTATTCAGTGATATCAGATTAGAAGTGAGTGAAAGTGCGACTTTCGACGTGGACACGCTTTGGGGTGAGATGTGTCACAGGCGTGAAAGGGGCTTTGGCCTGAAAAGTGAAAACGTTTTGTGGTGTGTCGCTGTAACACGAAGTGAAAAATTGTGAATGAAAAGGTGTCACGCGAAGTCGTTGTTTGGTACAAAATCTAACCTGTTTCACCATGAATAACAAGTTTACTATATGTGAAAAAATAGTACAAATGTAACATTGTACTGGGATAAGGTGCATAAATTAAGAAAAAGGCATCTCCTTATCGTGCAACTGAAAGTTGCTGATGGCTGGCGCCATCTATCGGAATAAATATCAACTATTCTCGTTGATTTTTAATTATTCCAGAATTGGCCAAATACCCATTCTTGATTAATCAAGAAAAGCTAACCACGGACGCGTTTCGGGCTGTTGGCCCTCATCAGCGTGGTGCAAGCTGTACCTCAACGACCAAAAAATTGGTCATTAAGGCATCCTGAAAAATCATGGAACGGGTAGTTAAGGTCAGAATTGCGTGAGGACGCTACACAATGTGAAAAAATAGTACAAATGTAACATTGTACTGGGATAAGGTGCATAAATTAAGAAAAAGGCATCTCCTTATCGTGCAACTGGAAGTTGCTGATGGCTGGCGCCATTATCGGAATAAATATCAACTATTCTCGTTGATTTTTAATTATTCCAGAATTGGCCAAATACCTATTCTTGATTAATCAAGAAAAGCTAACCACGGACGCGTTTCGGGCTGTTGGCCCTCATCAGCGTGGTGCAAGCTGTACCTCAACGACCAAAAAATTGGTCATTAAGGCATCCTGAAAAATCATGGAACGGGTAGTTAAGGTCAGAATTGCGTGAGGACGCTACACAATGTGAAAAAATAGTACAAATGTAACATTGTACTGGGATAAGGTGCATAAATTAAGAAAAAGGCATCTCCTTATCGTGCAACTGAAAGTTGCTGATGGCTGGCGCCATCTATCGGAATAAATATCAACTATTCTCGTTGATTTTTAATTATTCCAGAATTGGCCAAATACCCATTCTTGATTAATCAAGAAAATCTAACCACGGACGCGTTTCGGGCTGTTGGCCCTCATCAGCGTGGTGCAAGCTGTACCTCAACGACCAAAAAATTGGTCATTAAGGCATCCTGAAAAATCATGGAACGGGTAGTTAAGGTCAGAATTGCGTGAGGACGCTACACAATGTGAAAAAATAGTACAAATGTAACATTGTACTGGGATAAGGTGCATAAATTAAGAAAAAGGTATCTCCTTATCGTGCAACTGAAAGTTGCTGATGGCTGGCGCCATCTATCGGAATAAATATCAACTATTCTCGTTGATTTTTAATTATTCCAGAATTGGCCAAATACCCATTCTTGATTAATCAAGAAAAGCTAACCACGGACGCGTTTCGGGCTGTTGGCCCTCATCAGCGTGGTGCAAGCTGTACCTCAACGACCAAATTGTTTGCCTGTATACCGGATTGGCGCGGAGATGGGCGTTCCGTGGGAGAGGAAATGCAGGGAGACTCGGGTGTCCGCCGATCCCATAGATTCTCCTGGCCAGAGTGAACCATTCCGACGGGCTGCTGGGTGTTGCAATCAGCAGGAGATTGCGACTGTAGGAGGGCATTCCTTGAGTGATAGCATTGACCATTTCCTTGCGGTCGATGTTGAGCTGCGTACCTAGGCGTACCTTCTGTAAATAGTATGCTTGTAACCCTTGAGGCCCGCAACGTAGTTGATAGAACTCCTGGTGGGTCGGTGTCTCTGGTGGGGGGTACAGATCTTCAAGGACCTGTTTGATCCTCCAGTAGGGTTCATGGAGGTAGTCCATGGATTGGAGTGTTCTCCGGGGCTCTCCCTCTAGCGCTGCCACTACCATACGGCCTTGTTCATCACAGCTGCTGCTTTGGAATTCCGGGGACCTCTACAGTTCTCTTAAGAACGATTCCGCAGAACTGGAACCGTCAAATCTGGCTGCGGTGGTGGGCGCGTTCTGCCCAAGTTTTCTCATCATCGCTGTTAATGCATCTATCATCGACTCATTCTCTTGAGCTAAATCGGCCTCTTTCTGGCCTGCTTGTCTGTTTGCCTTGCTCATTCTCTTGAGGTTCTTATTTCTGTCGACTCTTACTTGTCGTACTGTCGTGGTCGAATGGAAGGGAGCAGCTGTTGTGCATGTATGCGGCAAAAAATAACTTGTTCGACACTCGTGAAGGCCACGCCTCCGCCGCGTGGCGCGCGCTGGCTCCGCCGTTTATTTTATACAGATTTATAGATGGAATAATTTGTATTTACATTTTAACATAATAATTATGGTGAAAATAAATTATACATTTTGGGCATTATATAAATTATGACATATATATATGTAATATTGTTGCAAATGATCCTGTCGACGTATGGATAAACTGGCAGTCGTGTACGTGAGACGAGTGTTGATGTTCTTCCCACACCCGGACAACAAGAAGCAGAGGCAGGGCTATAAGTTAGCACCGAGAGTGATCAGGGACAGCCCACGGGACAGAGGTATAGGCCATGACACAAACTTGGATTTCTATCAACGAGACATGGAGAGAAAGACCGAGAGAAACAGAAGCGGTCTGCCGATGGATGCCGATATACTTTTACTTCTTATATCTTTAACACATATAAAACATATATATATTAAAAATAAAAAAGGCATACCCGACCAAGGGCACATGTGCTTTTCAGAAGGCAGAGCGCCATCTGGTGGAACAGAAATAACCTATTCATTGATTTAGCCTGTTCCCTGATATTTGACCAACCCAATTTCTTGATAAATCAAGAAAAGCCATCCACGAACGCGTTTCGCGCTGTTGGCGCTCGTCAGCGTGGAGTTGGCTGTACCACTGCGACCAAAAATATTTTTGGTCCCAGTGGCTCCTTGAGAAACCAATAAATGGGTATTTAAGGCCAAACTTGCGTAAATACGCTTAACACATGAAAAAACAATAGAAAATAAATAAATAAAAAGGTCAGGTGTTGATATTAAAATCAAAAGGCTAAATCAATGAATAGTTGATTTCTGTTCCACCAGACGGCGCTCTGCCTTCTAAAATGCACATGTGCTCTTGGTCAGGATATGCCTTTTTTATTTTTAATATCAACACCTGACCTTTTCATTATTTTTTTTCTATTGTTTATTCATAAAATCTTTTTGGTCGCAGTGGTACAGCCTGCTCCATGCTGACGAACGCTAACAGCGCGAAACGCGTTCGTGGATGGCTTTTCTTGTTTTATCAAGAAATTGAGTTGGCCAAATATCACGGAGCAAGTTAAATAAACGTTTAGTTTATTTTTGCTCCACTAGATGGCGCTCTGCCATCTAAAAAAGCACATGTGCTAGTGGTCAGGATATGCTCTCTCTATTTTTAATATATATATATATATATATATGAGATAAGATCCTGTCGACTTTCAATGTGGCAATATAATAATAATGTGGGGAAAGAGAAATAATCACACTACAATTTGGTAGAGAAATCCTAGACAACCAGAGAGAGATGGAGAGAGCTGGGCCCGGCCGCCGCTGAGCGGCCGACCGTTCGTTTCGAACACAAAATCACCAACTGTCTTAATTAGTCCTGAGGTTCCAGGTAACGCCCCTGTGGTCGCCCCCTGGAATGTCGCTGGTGTCTCAAATGACTGGACTTTAGCTGCTGTCTCTCTCTGGGCTGACTCTAGGTTTACTTTATTATTCCTGGAAGAGTAATATTATGACATATGGCCCCGGTTGAAGAAGGCTGAACATGGTTTGAGTATACTTAAAGCTGGAGAAGCCAGGAATAGAGAAAATAATTTCACAGTTGAAATTGATTAAGGTTATGGTGACATAGTTTTATGTAAATAAAATATTGTATAGTACAAGAGTAATTTATTTACAAGCAGTTTTACAACACCGGAGAGTTTGATATTTAAGGGAAATTTTGAAAATATCAAGATTATAAAAGGCTATATACAATAAATTCTTGGGAAATGCTATTGAGAGGTGTGAACAAGGAGAAGAAGAGTCAAATACACATGATGAAAATATTGAGCCATTAAGACTGGGGAACTCTACACTTTAAGATATGTTTTCAGGCGGACATTGCAAGGGGAAGACTTGGCATGGGTTTTCTATGCTATAGATGTAGAGTACGAGAAATGAGGTTGAGGCTGGAATTTGCGTGAGCTCAGGACCGAGGTAAATATAGAACTACATACAATGTAAGAATTTTGGCGAACAGAGCGAGGGGAAACTTGCTTTGGGCTATTCTACCTTATCTATGCAGTTACTTGTGTAGCGAGTCCGAGGGGAAAAGTCCCGTGTGTAGGTGAGGAAGTCGAATGGACTTATATTTAATTTGCGAAGATAAAATAGTTCGAGATGTAAAGGTAGAATATAGGCGAACAGAGCGAAGGGAAACTTGCTTTGGGCCATTCTACCTTATCTATGCAGTTACTCGTGTAGCGAGTCAGAGGAGAAAAGTCCCGTGTGTAGGTGAGGAAGTCGCATGGACTTATAATTAATTTGAGAAGATAAAATAGTTCGACATTCAAAAGTAGAATATAGGCGAACAGAGCGAGGGGAAAATTGCTTTGGGCCTTTCCACCTTAATTATTTCGATACCATGAGTCTTTAGTAGTTCTAACTAATTGGGACGAGGGCGGCGTTGTCCTTTACAGGTGACAAGCTGCTCGGACACGAGGTGTTTGAACCGTCGTAGGAGCTTGTGCGAGGCGATGATTTCGCGATGGGTCGAACGTAAAACCCATGTCTGCGCGAAATGATGACGGACCGGACAGAATCAGCGACGATGTTTAACGTACCTCCGTGGGAAATATCGGAGGTAGGTTATATCTTGCTGGTTTGGACAAGGGACAAACATAGATTTGAAGACAGGGTCCGTGTGGCGAACGTGTGGCGCGAGAAGAAGGAGCGAACTGTGCCGCTCGATGCAGATTGTTCAAGTGCGAACAAAAAGAAATTGATAAACATCTAGCAGTTAGTCAATCTGCATCCTGTGACGAACATACCAGTGGCTAGATGGTGTGGGTCGGTGGATATGCTAGAGAGAAACTACAAAATATATTATCGTAAATAAAGAGTGGAGATTAGTGGCAAAAATAGTTCGATAAATGATTAATCAATAATTTCATAGAGGGTCATGGGCTGGTAGAAGGTTAACAAAGTTGTAAGGATGAGTGGGACATTAAAGGGAAGATAGATAAGAGTCACCAAGGGTTGGTTGTAAGCAAGGCTCACGTGGTGGTTGGAATTCTTCGATGCCTGAATTACAGAGTGAATTTTGAGTCGTTTAGGGAAAGAAATTATATTTCGTGAGCCGTGCTTACAATTAGAAGAAGTCATATACAAAGTGGAACAAATGGTTAGGTAGAGGAACACTATTTTTATACATAACTTGATTATGAAAATAAATGTTAATCTTAAAAATCGTAAAGTATGAATAGGTAGAAGTCCATTTTTAAGGGATTGTGACTTTAAAATAAAAATATTTCATTAAAATGTCTATTTTTAATTCGATTGGTAAGGTACAAATTTAATGGGTTACAAATATCTAGATAAATAGGATTGAGAATAAAATCATTGTTAATAGGCGTGGAGAGAATAAATTGAACTAAACTAATTATAGAAAATATTGGCATCAGGGTTTACAAGGAATTACTTCTTTAAAGAATGAATGGTAGAGGTAAAACAATTTCACTTACAGGTTATGTTGGTTTAGAGAGAAAGTAGATTCATTGAGTTCATTGAGGGAGGGTTCTGTCTGCTGTACGTGCCAGTGTTGTGGGCCACAGTAGCGGCAGGGGTATGGCGGAGTCCATGGTGGTGGAAGGTGTCCTGCTCTGGCGCGGCGATCGTTCTTGGGCAGATCTAGTGCTGGGAGAAGTGGGCGGCAGTTTCGTCTCCGTCGTAGGTGATCACTTCTTCAGGGAAACGTTCAAAGGTTGGCGAGGAAGGGGGTGAGAGCTCGAAGTAAAGTGGCTACAGTTGAGTTGGGTTTGGCCGATCATCGTGGCTTGGTTTCTTGTTTTCTTCATGCTCTGGTATATGAGGGATTTACTTCCCGGCCAGGTCTTATCCTGTCGACTTTCAATGTGATAAAATCCTGTCGACTCTTTGAGATAAGATCCTGTCGACTTTTTATGTGGCAATATAGTGATAATAATGTGGTGGGGAAAGAGAAATAATCACACCACAATTTGGTAGAGAAATCCTAGACAACCAGAGAGAGATGTAGAGAGCTGGGCCCGGCCGCCGCTGAGCGGCCGACCGTTCGTTTCGAACACAAAAAAATCCTCAACTGTCTTAATTAGTCCTGAGGTTCCAAGTAACGCCCCTGTGGTCGCCCCCTGGAATGTCGCTGGTGTCTCAAATGACTGGACTTTAGCTGCTGTCTCTCTCTGGGCTGACTCTAGGTTCACTTTTTTATTCCTGGAAGAGTAATATTATGACATATATGTTATATTAAAATATTATTTTATTTAAAATTATATTTCATAGATCTAAATACTCTGTTAAATCGACCGCCAGAGGTCATGCTTCCCCTATAAAACTCGTTGTTGTTCTTTCCCGATGCCCACCTGGTCACATCTTTGCTTTCCTGCTCTTGCCATGAATCCTGCTAAGAAGAAGAAGAAGAATGCCAAGAAGCCCATCGTGAACGTCGCTGACCTGGAGAGGGAGGACGAAATGGTGATCAAACGCAACCATGACATCATACGTGCCATTGGCCATCCCGCCCTGCTGACCCTGCATGAGGACCTGATCCACTTCATCGCCATGCGGTCTGAGCTGGTCAAGGCCCTCCTTGCTGAGGTAAAGATCCTCTCTTGCACCCTCGAGTCCTTCGCGGAGCTGGACCAAGTTATGGAGGCCAACCTGCCCAAAACTGTCTGCCACAGCACCCAAACCAGCCCAGCTCCTTCCTGCAAGGAAACCAGCTCCCAAACCGAACCAATAAAGCCCGCCACTCCTGCCCCTGTGCTCTCCCTGCCAAGAAGCCTGCATCCACCTTGCCTGCTCCTGCTCCAACCAAAAGGAAGCAGCCTGAGGCTCCCAACCCGCCTGCAAAAAGGACAAACCTGAAAGGTCCTACAAAACCTGCCCCTTCCCGCGTCTCCATGCCTGCGGCCGCCCAAGTGGTCCTCCATGGAGAAAAATCGGCGGCTCACACAGTGGTCATCTCTGATGACCCACAGGCTGACCCAAGGGAGATGCTTAAAGCTGCCCGCGCTGCCCACACTCTCCCCCAAGGCGTTTGGGCTTCCCTGCGCACCAAGGGGAAGCTGTCCCTCCACTCCAGTAATCCTGAGAATATACCTGAGGTGACAACCTCCCTGGCCAGCAAGTTAAATGGAATGAAGGTCCGCCAGCAGAAGGAGATCCTGCCACGAATCTGCCTCTTCAAAGTGGATGAGGAAACATCCAACTCCACAATTGAGGAGACCTTCCTGGAAACCGATGCTGTTAGCAAACTTTCTGGGGACAAATTGCTGCGCATAGCGCACCGTTCTGCACCCAGAAACGGGACCTGCACCGCCTTCATCGAGGTGGACCTCAAGACCTTTAGAGCCCTGGGCGTTCGCGGGAGAATCGTGGTGGATGCAGTAATAATAATAATGTGTTTTTATGAAACCGAGTAAAGGAAATACGAGACACTGTCAATAATGAGAACTGGAAGTTTGTTTACGTAAAATTAAATCCAGCGGATTTGCCTTCTCGAGGGTGCTCTATCGTACAATTTGTCTCGACCAACTGGTGGGAGGGTCCTGAATGGCTCAAAGAGGAAAAGGAGATTTGGCCTAGTTTTGAACCGACTATTGATGAGGAAGAGATCATCAAAGAAAAAAGAAAAAACGTACAGGCCCACACCACTCTCATTGTCGAGGCAAATCGATGGTTCCTAGATAGAAGATCCAAGTATAGCCTAAACATTAGGATTATGGCTTGGGCTTTAAAATTCTTGAACAATGCGAGAAGAATACCCACTGAAAGGGGAAATTTGAAAGTAATAGAGTTAGAAAGGGCCGAAAGGAAGCTGTTGAAATTGGTTCAACAAGAGACTTTCCCAGGAAAACAGGCTTCGAAAAATGGATTAAAGACTATTAAATCCGTCGAAGGGGTTTGTGGTGCGTTGAGCTGCTACTACTGCTACATGGACAAGATTCAGAAGTGTTTAAACGACCTATTTTACTACCTCATAATCATCCTCTGGTGGAACAGATGGTTCGTGAAATACACCAACAAAATGGGCATGGAGGGGCCCAATTCATTCTTTCACAATTGAGAGAGAAATTCTGGATCATTGGTGGTCGCAGATTGATTAAACAAATAATTGGAAAATGTGTGATATGTAGGAGGCATAATCAGAAACCTATTCAGACTCCTAGCGCGGCTTTGCCGACTAACAGAATAGGGTTAGGCAAACCCTTCAGGTGACAGGTGTGGATCTGTTGGAACCGCTACATCTTAAAGTTGGCAGCAAGGTTTGGGTGGCCTTGTTTACTTGCGCTGTTTACAGAGCTGTCCACCTAGAGATTGTGAGAACATTAGAGGCAAACACTTTTTTGTTACTTCTAAAAAGATTCATTTGTCGGCGTGGACGTCCCGGAAAAATATATAGTGATAACGGTACATATTTCTAAAAAAAAAACGAATTACTCAAACGCTTGGATTGGGGGAGATTGAAAGGGAATCGAGTGTAAGAAGAATCAAATAGATTTTTATCCCTCCCTCAGCGCCTTGGTGGGGAGGGTTTTGGGAGAGATTGGTAAGGGTTGTTAAGAGTTTATTGGTTCGTATGCTCGGATTTAGTAAATTGAATTATGTACAACTTGAGACTGCTTTATGTGAGGTAGAGAGTATTATCAATAATAGAGCTCTTTCATATATATCGGAAGATGACCAAGACCTCATTTTCTTGACCCCTCAAATGTTTCTGCAGACTAACGCAAACAATGAGTTTCCGGAGCTAGAAAAAATAAGAGCGAATTCTTTCACCAGAAAATACAAGATTTTGAGTAAACTAAATGAGGAACTTAAACAGAGATTCCGCAAGGAATATTTGGGGGTACTGATGCAACGGGCCGAAAATAAAAGGGAGCGATGCATAAAAGAAGGGGATTTTGTCCTTATAGGCCAGGACAACACTAAAAGAATTCTCTGGCCTGTTGGAAAATTAATAAAACTCTACTTGGGGAAAGATGGGGTGAACAGGGTTGCCAGAGTCAAGACATCAACAGGCGAATGGCTACGCCCTGTACAGAGAATGTTTCCCCCTTGAGATTTCCTCTGAGGAAACTCCTGAAAAGGCTTCTAGGGATAAAAAAAACCTCTAACGATCAAAACAAGATCCGGACGTGAAGTCCGCAAACCAATGAGGTTTGCTCCTGATGTTTTGAATCAGTGATAAAAGAAAGGGAGAGCACATTTCCTTGGTTTTTTTTTTGTGTGTGTTTTCACACAAAGAAAAGGTGGGGGTATGTTAGAACTCATGGCATATTGTATGTATATATGTAAATATTACAACTATTTTAATATTTTTGTTTTTTGTGTGTCTGACCCCTCAGCGAAGGGGAATCTATTTTTTGCTGTTTCTTCTCCTCTTTTCACACCCCCCCCCCCCCCCCCTGTCGAGAGAATGTAATCGCCCGCTGACCGGATGGACAGTCCAAGTACCCACCGACCAATCGGAGGGCCAGAGGGGTCAAGAGATCAGGGCGCGCGGCCAGAGTTGGTGTCACATCTGTGCCAAGTAGACAAGAAAAAGCCTCGCGGGGGCTTGCCCAAGATGAGCTCCGGGAACTTCGTCCATCTTCCATAAACGACCATACAAGCGGTCTGAGAAGGGACTGGGTGGCTGACATCTCAAAGAAAGGTGAAGCCGAGACGAATCGTTGAGAGATTCGCATAGTGGTTGGAGTACGTCGATAGCGACGAATTGTGCTTCATCTGAAGATACCAGGAAGTTCGTCGAGAACGACGAATTGTTCTTTGGTGAGCACTCTGTCACACGCTTTTATTTCCTAAATTGATATATTTCTTATGTTATTCTAGCATTATTTTTTGTATTTTTCTTTTCTTATTTTTACTTAGTTTTCTATTTCGTCAATATCATCATTTTATATATTTTCTTTTGTTAAAAAAAAACATTTAAGTTGCATGCAAAATTTTGGAATACACAAAAATAATAAGTTTTTCATATATTTTATATCCTTCATTTTATAGCTAACATTAAACAAAACTTTATATGTGTAACCTTTTGTTGTCTTCCTTTTTTCTTGCTTGAACACCCAAGGCAGCCCAAAACAATATCAAACTTTAGGTTAAAGTTTTTATTTGGTTAAAAAGGGGGTTGTGGAGCGTTCCGAATTTTTCTTTTCCTCCACGAGCTTTTTTTTAATTACCCCTTTCTTAACAGCAATGCTCTATTTTCACTAAGTTGTCATTAGCACATAAGCCAAAAGACTACACACAATTGAAAAATTCTAAATAAAATTACCCTCTCTCTCCAAGAGAGAATATAGAAAACTAGACTCAAACCTGTATTTGTTTATTGAAAATTATTATCATGATTCTATATCTGATATTTTATATAAAATTTCCGCTTTGATTATTATTTTTTTTTAACCAGCATATGACGCGTAACTGCCGAAGCTCTTCTGGATTTATTTTTAATTTAATTTATCGTCTATTAGTACAAAATCTGTGCCTTCTGTGTAAGCCATCAGAAGACCATATTGCTCTAGTATCTCATCACGACAACTTTGAACAGCCAGGAAACCTCCTTCAAACACATGGAGATCGGTTTGCCTATTAAGAGAGATGCCTGCGTACACCATTACACTGCTACCACCAAATTCTAACAATGCGCCATGTCTTAAACTTCGAGTATAACATTGAACCAAGTCTGGGACTTCGGTTATAGCAATGGGCCAGGTCTGCGACTCTGATTATAACAATGAGTCATGTCTGCCACTTCTACTATAAATATGGGCCATGCCTGCTATTTCGATTATAACAATGAGCCATGTCTGCGACTCCGAATCTAAAAATGAACCTTGTCTGTGACTTCTACTATAAATATGAGCCATGTCTGCTACTTTGATTATAACAATGAGCCATCTCTGCGAATTCGATTATAACAATGAGTCAAGTTTGTGACCTTCTTCATAACAATGGGTCATGTATGTGACTCCGATTATAACAATGAGCCAAGTTTGTGACTTCCTTTATAACAATGGGCCATGTCTGCGAGTTCGATTATAACAATGAGCCAAGTCTGAGACATCGATTATAACAATGGATCAAGTTTGCGGCTTCGATAATAACAATAGGCCAAGTCTGCGACTTCGATTATAACAATGGGCCTTGTCTGCAATTTAGATTATAACAACGTCTCATGTCTGCGACTTCATTATAACAATGGGCCAGGTCTGCGATTCAATTAAAACAATGAGACAAGTTTGCGACTTCGATTATAACAATGGGCCATGCCTGCGACCTCGATTATAACAATGAACCAGTTCTGGGACTTCGATTATAACAATGAGTCATTTCTGGGACTTCGATGATAACAATGTGCCAAGTTTTAGATTTCGATTATAACAATAGGCCAAAGTCCGGTAATTTAATTATAACAATGAACCAAGATTGAGACTTCGATTATAACAATGGGCCATGCCTGGGACTTTGATCATAACAATGGGACAAGTTTAAGACAGCCATTATGACAATTTTTAAAGTCTGGGACTTCAATTATAACAATGGGCCAGGTCTGCGAATTCAATTATAACAATGAGCCATGTTTGAGAATTGTACAAAGTAGTAAAAATTCAAAGCACAGTTTATGTCGGTATTATCTCATGTTTTAAATTTTTCTAGTAGCGCCGACCACATCGACAGAATATTTTAGAGGGTAACCAATTCGAAAAGGGAAAAATAAATAAAATTAAGGTGAAGAGTTACTTTTAATTTTCATTTCGTTCGAAAGCTTTCAAAATCAGAGTTAAAAGAAACCATTTACCTTAATTTTATTTATTCTTCCTTTTTTTCAAATATTGTCTAGGTAACTATTGCCCACATAAAAAGGTTAACAACATTTAAAATTTAAGAGGCACGTTAGAGCCCAAATATTAGTATGATATAACCATTAAATCACAACATACTGTACTGCCTTATAGTGGTTACACAAGTTCAAACATTCACCATTTGTGTCTTTCTCTGCTAGCAATGTTTATCTCTGCTAAGCGAATTTGTTGAAAAGAGGGAGGAAAGTATATTTGGCTAAGTTCAAGGTATCCGACAAGTCTGTGTTAGCTAAAATCTCACGGAACTTAGGATTACTCCCGACATGGCCACTCCCTTGGAAACTCCGTTGGTTTTGGAGCCTTGGGAGACAATGGAGCCTCCGCCCACAGACCGAATTATGGTTCCTGAAACTTTCAGCCCTTTTCCTGGAGGAGAATGGATTGTCCGTCATTGTAACGTCGGGAAACATTACGAGCTCGAAGGCCGGTCGCCGTGACTCACCGCGAGGAAATTGGGATCACGGCCATTTGTAGTCAGTGATAACAAGAAATGTCCGATTAATTGGGTCGACACTCTGAAAACAAAACAATTAATTCAAACTGTTTACAACAACAATTTAGAAAAATATCCGCCTACAATATGACTCGATTAAATTCAATTGTTCAGCAGATGTTTAGGAATTATGGGCAGGTGTCAGAAGTATACCAGATACAATTCTGTACAGAGATATGATTGAGAATAGGATATTTGAGATTATATTAGTTTAGCACATTTCCTTTTATTTATATTTTCATATTTATAGAAGGTATATATAAATAAAATGTTTAACTAAAATTTATGATCTCAAAACATTTTCTAACTTCAGCATGGACACCAGATTGAAAAATCGGCTTATCTGCTTAGAGCTTTGCTATAAATGAGAGAAAACAGCTTCTCTCTCCGAAATTATTTCATATGTTGAAAGATTTTAAAGAAGGTATCCTATCACAATTAAGATCATTTGAACATCCTGCATAATTTAAAGTAGTTATCAAGCGGTAGTTATCGATGAGAAAGGCAGTAAAAATCAAGTCTTTGATAGTAAATCCAAGAAACAGAAAACTATCAGAATATTTAGAAATTTCTTTTGTAAAATGTCAGCTATCGTAAATAACTATCTTTAGAAATATAGGTATTTATAACATATCAACGCATGAACTGAAAAAGCAGCCCAAGAAAACTAGCGAAAACGTGTTGAAAAGCTTATTTCTGATTTCAATTGACTGAAAATATCATCATGAGAAATAATAATCAGTTAATGAATATGAATCCGAGACCAAGATACAATCAAGCCATGATTTGCTATCCCAGAGCCCCCTCCCCTCTCTCTGTTCCCCTGTTAATTCTCGCAAATATTTTATTTTACCCTGAACTTAAAAATATATATACTATTGTACACATCAATTTGACTCAATAACTAATTAAAAAATAAATTCGAAGATTATTTTGAAGAGCTTAGAAGAAGAGATTTTTATAGGTGTTTTTTTTTATGTCTATAGAAAACCATGGAAAAATGTAGAGATAATAAGAGTATGTATTCTCTGTGAATTTTAAATACAATTTTAATTACCCTTTAGTGATATTTTGGAAAGTCATAAATTATTGAAACCACTTTGTATACAATCTTAATTAACAAATTTACACAAACCTATGAGTATAACATCGCTTCATAAATTAATTAGACCAACGACTCATCATATATCTTAAAACAGTTAATCCGGGAAAGCTATTAGATTTTGATATAAAAGAATATGAATAGGATATCAAATTGAGTTAGACTGATATTCATGTAATAGACAAGTGTATTTCGCAAGATATATAAAGATTTAAAAAATATTTATTAGTGACGCCGGCAAGTCTAGACGACAATATATCTAGAGAACATTGAGTGCCAAATATCTGGAACATGTATGATGATTTTTCTAAACATTGAGTTATATTCTGTTGTAATTTTATTGATTAACCAAAATAAGGGGCATCTACTCGATGCTCAGCAGAAAACCTACATCCTCATTCTTAAGCCTAGAGAACGAGTGTAGGGCCGGGGATCTCTTCGTGTGTTTGTGGTCGTTGTCTTCCTTCAGTTGGGACCTCTTCTTTCTGAGGTTTGGTGAGTCATTTTCTATGTCCCCTTCTAGGTGGTCCTTCTGATCCTCTGTCTTCAAGGCAGGCTTCATTCAGGAAACGTGAGCTATATATTTGTTTTACGTATTTCCGAATGTCTTCACTTCGTAGGTACAACGTCCCTTGTTCTAGTGACTTTATATGGGAAAAAATAACGTCTCATTAGTATTTTCAAAAGTTCTTCTTTACGTAGAGTGATAAATACCTTCAGAATTTTCAGACTGGAAAATTATATTTCTGTGAGCGACGTCATAGTGAAATTTGTTGCTTTCCCCTCCTGATACGAGTCCTTATTTTCGAATAAATTCATCGTCTTCTTCTAGAATTAACTTGTGTATGAACATTTCAGAGAGGCCTCGGTCTCTTAGGCCCGTGGGCAAGAAAAAATATTATGAACGCCGTAGATTATTGACTCGCTGTGGTGTTTGCGAACGTAATGAATGGAACTATATTATCCTAATATTTCTTGTTGACGTCCACATACATGTCTGCTATGGTCTTATTCAACCTTTCTGTGAGTACATTTGTCTCGGAATATTAGGCGGTCGTCGTCAGGCGGGATATTCTACAATGATATTTAGATCACGGATAATTGAAGGTGTGAAATTTCTACGTCTATTTGTAATTAATTCTCTCGGCGCTCCGTATTTCAAGATAACATGGTCAATTAGGAATTTGTAAATTTCTACCAATTCATCAATTGGTAATGCCATAGTTATTGTGTATTTTTTCAATAATCCTGCGGTTACATGTTGATGTGGAAATACGCCCAAGGAGGTATTCCTATATTTTCAATTGAAACTTTAGGAACGGTTATTGGCTGTAAGTGCTTTGGGGAGAGCAAGATATGACGCCTACGTCTCTGAAAATCCTAGCGATGAGCCACATACCTTCTAAAGATAACCTAAATTGTGGAAAGTCTTACCTTTTGATTAGTTGAATATTTTTTTCGGTTTATATCAGTATTCTAGATGCATAAAAAATGGCTTCTCAATTCTATCAGTTTTAGATCTAAATTAACACTGCTCTTATTTAACAATTTCTTGCGTCAGGTTGTATCTCTGTTGGGGTTGAGTGATCAAAATTTCCACAAGTGCAGGTTAGGAAATTTACGCTGACTTGAGAGCTCAAATGCTGAGTTTTTTTTTAAAGGTATTTAAGAGTTGGACTACGTGGATTTAATTTTGTATGAAAAATGGCGGTAGTAATATGAGAGACTAAGAAAACTTCTCCCTCTTTTAATGCCCTTGGCGTGAAAATTGGCGGGCTCCTCGAGTTGTTGCTGGATCGAGACGAATTCCAATTTCACTCACCTCATGTTCAAAAAGGTGATAGGTTTTTGCACCAAACTTGCATTTATTGAAATTAAGACATAATCTGGTTTTCATATAAGACAATTTAATACAAGTTGAAAGCGTCTTGGATGTTCGTCGTTTTAGGTCTTTAGTTTTGGATATGGAAACCAAATTACAGCCGTAAGTTTACCTCGGTTACTGAAAAGTAAATGACAGAGGAAAAGGAGCCTTTATTTTTCTCTCCAGTAATATTTTCGACATTTTGCACGAGAATTGATTAAATTTGGAATGTCCTCTGACTTGCTACTTTTATTATCTGGATAAAAGGGTTCGATTTTATTATTTCCGGTTTGAATAGAGTGAATCTTGGGAGCATCTTCGTTAAGCCATTTTTCAATAAACATTTCATTATCGACAGCTTCAACCATCGTTCTAGACACTTTCAGAAAGTACCTTCCAAGAATAACGTCGTGATTTAGTCCTCAAAAACGACAAGATCAAACTTTTACTTCAATCCATTTAGATACAGTTTCAGAGTGCAGCGTCCTTATGTTCTAAAACGTTGCCGTTAGCCACTCTTAGGCCGAGGTCAGTGCCGGAAAATATAATTTTCTTAATTTGAGTTGAATCTCTCGGATACACGATGGAATAGGAAGCGCCAGAGCCGATAAGGGCACGTGTCGCTTTTACTTCTATTTTATCGTAAATTTAGTTTTTTAAATTTTGACTGTAGTATACAAGATAATATTTACATATGTTATGGCTTCCCTAACACAATAGGTCTCCTTATTTTCCTAACGGGAACTGCTTGGAGCGCGCGCACGTCATCGGCTATATCTTCTATCAGGTGACAAATGTTGTCCATTTAACCCAGGGGGAAGGGCTTCGGTAGCGGCTAAATTCTCCCTCAGCGATACGTAATTTGGCTGGTGGAATTTGAACCAAGAGTTATAGAAAAATCTTTGGGTGCTGCTTCCTCTAGGAATAGTCATTTACCCATTCCTCGTTGTGTCTGCTTATCACGGTAGTAGCGGTCGACGTGGCCAGGGCGTCTGGAGTGGAAACAGATTATGTTTCCCTCATTGGTTCGCCATTTGTTGGTGTCGCCGTCTTCTGTTGTTTTTTTTTTCTGTGCCGAATTCTTGGATGAGGCGTTTCGGTATAAGTTTCTTATCAAAAATTCCAATTCAGATCTCTAGCTTTGATTCCCGAAAGCTCTAGAGATCGTAATTATATTTTTAAAAAAGAAACTTATCCCCGAAAGAATGATGTTTTCATCTTGATATTGATGTAATGAATTATTTTATTGAAAAGTCTTAGATATATAAAGAATTAAAAGCATTTATGAAATGACGTCAGCACGTCCAACTACAATTATCCAAAAAATGAATAAACATCTATAACTTCGAATGTCCAAGCTATGGATTATGTATGATGATTTTTAAATTACATAAGACAGTTATAATCTATAATATTTTTGTTGAATATAAAAATAATTCTAAAGGGATAATTTTGAAAATATTAAATTAATTATGTGTTATACATAAGATTTTTTATAATACCTCATAAAATTATAAATTATGAATTTCCTATAAATTAAAAAATAAAAAGAAATGAACTGTATGTAAAAGATCTTGACTAGCAGGTATAAAAGAGATTAAATTAATGATAAAGACGGGTTTTTGATATAGAAAAGAATGATATTGATAAAGCACCTATACGGTGAATATAAGTTAAATAGACAGTATGCATATACATTATGTAAAAATAATAAGGTTTCCATAGTTAGTCCTGGATTGTTAGCTTTGTTGAATAAGCGTTTAAACATTGTTTCCTTCTTATGTAACCATGTAGTTCTCGGTCGCATATAAAACTAAAGTTCTAGCTTTGCTTACTTTAATAAGGAACTCACTCTTAATTTTAGTATAAAATGTCTAGCGTAAATTCTGAGTCATCATCATGAATCTAAATATATATATTTTTTTAATATGATTTTTTTTTTCCGGCTGGACACGTTTTTTTTTTTTTTGGGAAAATATGCCTTTATATAAAAAAAATTATATTCAAAGAATATATATATTTAGATTCATGATTTATTTATTTATTATCACTTTGTAAATGATAATAAATAAATAAATCATGAATCTAAATATATATATTTTTTGAATATAATTTTTTTTTCCGGCTGGACACGTTTTTTTTTTTTTTTTTTTTTGGGGAAAATATGCCTTTATTTATTTCAACATCCAACAAACTCTACTAATGTTTCATTCAGTTCAGTGAATCGCTGTTAATTTCCTCAGAGTAATGATCATTAGTAGAAAATGGATCCAAAATAATTATTCCCATGAGGAGAGTGACAACGAGTCTCTGGAGCATCGAAGAATAAATAAAAAATTGGTTGAGGTAGACATTTTTTCTGATGTAAATTTTTATATAATAAGTTATATTTATAAAAGATATTCATTGTAAATATGTTAATAATAATGTTCATTTTATTGATTGCAAATTGTTAATCCAATGACGACCATAATGGCTCGACCAGAACGAAATAAGGTAAGAGCCAGCTTAATTATGTCAAAAGACAAACATGGTTATTTGGCTCTGGAAATTTTGTCGTTTGACTTTACTTTTTAAAAACTTATTATTTACACGAATAAATAAACAGATAATCATACATACCTCAATAGTCTTTATCGATATTTTCATTTGATTGCATTCATAATTGTAATCTATTCACACATTAAAAGAATATATATATATATATTGTTGCATCATGATTAATGCGCGTATTTCTTATATTATTTATAATATAATTTTTAATATATTTAAAATTTAAATTTTAAATTTATTTATTTTTATATAAAACAGATTATTTAGATTATATATATATCATTATTCCTTTTCATAGTTTAATTCCTTTTGTAATATTTTATCGTACAAATATCTTTATTGCTTATTGGAGCGAGAGAGGACCTAGAGGGAGACTGCGGATCACGACCTAGAGGAAGACAAGAATAAATAAACGCAATAACTTTGAAAGGTAATTGTTTTTATTTACTTTTATTTAATTGCTTTGAATATGGAAACCCGCTCGGGAAACGTGTATAACACCAAGAAGGAAGAAACCAAGGTCGACGACCCTGCAAAGCTGCAACTTGGTGCAATAATTGGTAGAGATGTTGGTTTCGAACCAGTTGCTTTGAACCCCAATATAGAAATTCCGAAATATGACGGGACAGAAGACCCTCGCCCATGGATAGAATTCCTCGAAGAGATTGGTTTCCTCTATCATTGGGAAGACTACATAATTGCCCGTTATGCCACCATGAACATGACGGGAAGCGCTCAAACTTGGTTGAATTTGCACAAAGCTAGTTTCACGAGTTGGGAAAATATTAAAATCCGCCTCATTCAGGGCTTTTCTCTGAAGCTAATAAAGAAGAATTAAGAATTAGCAGAATGTAACACTGGAATGAACCAGCAATCAGGTTCGCGGAAGACATCTTAGTGTTGTGCAACAAGGTTGACCCCGCAATGGAAGAAGAAACGAAAATCGAACATGTCATTGGAGGACTGAAAAAAAGAGTACTCATTCGCGCTCTACCTAAACCCTCCCAAAACGACCGATGAACTTTTAGTCGTGTGCAAAAAAAAATATTCTTTTGAGAAGAAGTATCGGGAACGTGTGGAGAATTCCAGAAGTTTATATAAAGGCCCACGCTATTTCAGACCCCAACAACAATTGAGGAACGTGCCGCCGACTGCCACGCGAAACTATCAGACCATTTCCAGGCCCCAGGCCCCTGCTTCCAAATATTACAAGAACGACTCCCCTCCTACTCCCAGACAGTATCGAAACAACTTTCCCCAGCCCTCTTCCCCTAGACGTCCTTAAACCCAAACTTTGTGCCGAAACCAAACCTTTAGAGAAACACCTACAATAAAAGCCAAGAAGCGAGCAAAAATAGGACGGAAGATGGAAGACCAATCTGCTTCAAGTGTAACAAGCCAGGGCACGTGGCCCGTTATTGTAGGGTCAAGTTTATAAGAATTCTAGAAGAGGACCCAACAGCTACCCAAGAGAAGGTAGAAGAGAAATTCCAAATGAATGAAATATCAGAGAAATCAGGACCTCGACTTTATGCTGATATATGTCTAAACCTACAGACAAATATTCCTACCAGGAATTGATATTCCGTGTTGGAAGATTTAAACTAAGCGTCACGCCTGAATCTGTCAATCAAAGAAAGTCGACCATAAACGGAATCAAGAAGTTGGACCCTAAATACAAATAAAAAATTAATATGGACAAGATAGGGACTTTTGAAGCTTTGGTTGATACAGGCGCTGACCTCTCAGTGGTCGACCTCAGAACGGCCCTCGATACAGGCCATGGTATAAGTAAACTCGCAAAAATTTGTGCAGGACCCGATTGAAATAAATTAGACATGGTAGGAAGTATATTTTTAAATATAAAAATTGATGACAAAGTATTACCACACAAATTTGTGATATTGAAAACGCATTTACGGACATTAATTCTTGGAAGAGATTTCCTTAAGAAAATGAACGCGAAAATACACTGCGTGACATTGAAAATGGAACACAAAGAAATAGTGGCCAGAAAGTGATGAAACTCGGCAGACAGAGAGAGACAGAGACGAACAATAAGTGATCTTTATTTCAAAATGATAGTCATAATACAGAGCGAGAACGGCGTCGGCTTAGCAGCAAGTAGGACCACCGCGGACGGCGATGCACGCAGCAACACGTCTAGGTAGAGAGTCAATCAGAGTACGGATGGCGTCCTGAGGGATAACTCTCCATTCCCTCTCAACCATTTGCCACAGTTCGTCTTCTGAACGCGGCTGTGGCAAGGCATGCAAACGGCGTCCAATGATGTCCCAGACGTGCTCGATTGGTGAGAGATCAGGAGAGTACGGTGGCCAGGGAAGCATCTGTACATCTTGCAGAGATTGTTGGCTAATGCGAGCAGTGTGCAGTCGGGCGTTATCCTGCTGATAAAGGGCATTGGGTACCCCCTAAAGGTATGGGAGTGTCACCGGTCGCAGCACATCATCAACGTATCGTTGGGCCGTCATAGTGCCCTGAATACGAAGTAAAGGTGACCTGGAATCATACGCGATTGCGCCCCAAACCATGATTCCACGTTGTCGCACATATATAGCCCGGATTTTCCAACGCACCTCGAAAGACTCGAAGCTGTTTTTAGATGTTTTCGTGAATTTAATTTAAGGTTAAACGACAAAAAATGCCGATTTGCTTTTGAAGAATTAGAGATTCTCGGCTATATAACGAGCAAACATGGTATAAAACCCGGGGAACCTAACATCAAAGCTGTCAGAAATTTTTCTCGGCCCACAAAGGTCAAAGAAGTACAATCCTTTTTGGGAATGTGCTCATATTTTATAGAAAATTTATCAAAGATTTCTCAAAAATTGCTGACCCTTTGACCAACCTTATCAAAAAAGTGTATCATTTACCTGGACAGAAAGGCAAAAGGAAGCGTTTCAAAACCTAAAAACAGCATTATTGAGCCCACCAATCTTAGGTCACTTCAATTCAAATGCGCCTACTTATATCATACTGATGCGTCCAACATCGGCATAGGTGCAACCCTTGTCCAAGACATCGGTGGTGAAGAGAAGGAGAGTACCCGTCGAAGGGCGTGAAGCCCGAAAGCTTGTAGCCCATGTATAGTAAAAATAAAAAAAAAAATTCTCTTCGTTTTATAACTATTTACAATTCTATAAGAGAAATTTTCATGATTCATGTTATCTTATATTTGAGTTGTACCCTAAGTAAAGCGTAGCAAAATTATTCAACCACTGAAAAAGAATGTCTGGCCGTTGTCTGGTCAATGTCAAAATTACGGCCCTACCTTTATGGAAGACACTTTAAAATAGTAACAGACCATCACACCTTATGCTGGCTCAAAAACCTGAAGGATCCAACAGGTCGATTGGCAAGAAGGGCATTGATAATTCAAGAATATAACTTCGGTATAATACATAAATCAGGAAAGAAGCATCTGGACGCCGATGGCTTATCTAGGGGACTCTTACCAGAAACTGATTGGGATGAGGATTTTGAAAGGCTATTTTAAATCAAATAACAGACGAAGAGGATAAGTCATCGAAAGTGTTAGGAAAAACCTTAATGGAAGCAGGCGATCAATTGCGCAAAATTTTAAAGAATAAGATGGATGCCTTTTTAAGAAAAACCTGAACCCTGAAGGCAGGGCCTGGTTGCTTAAGGTTCCAGAGAAGAAAAAGAGATAAATTATGAAATAATATCACAATCAAGGATGTATCAGAATTCATTAAGACATGTCACCTTTCCCAAAGTAGGAAAGGCAAAAACCAATTACCTTCTGGACTACTACAGCCCATTCCCCCAGCCAACTTTCCTTTCGAAAGAATTGGAATTGACTTTGTTGGTCCATTGCGCCATCTACGAAAAACAGGAAGAAATGGATAATCGTGCTGACGGACTACTACACTAGATATACAGAAACAAGAGCAGTCTCGGAAGCAACAGTGAAAGAAGTTTCTAAATTTCTAGTAGAGGATATTTTTCTCCAGCACGGAGCCCCACAATATATTATTAGTGACAGGGGCTTTCAATTAACCAGTAATTTAATGAAAGAGGTGATGAAAATGTGCAAGATTAAACATTGCTTCACAACGAGCTATCATCCCCAGACTAATGGATTGTCAGAGCGGTTAAATAGAACATTGATCAATATGCTCAGTATGTATGTGAACACTGATCAGAAAAATAGGGACGAAATACTCCCATTCATCACTCACGCTTACAATACTACAATTCAGGAAACCACAGGATATTCTCCCTTTTTCCTGATGTTTGGAAGAGAACCCATGCCTCTTTTGGACGACAGGAATATCTCGGTGAACATTGACAAGGATGGTTATGATGAATACATAAAACATCAAAATTCGAAACTATTTTAAAGGCGTAACATTCTTTTTGATATAAAACAATTTCTACTGTCCATACTGCAATTGAAAATCAAAAATAATCTTACGCCTTTCAAATAGTTTCGAATTTTAACAGATGGCGCGCTAGTGCATCATAACATAAAACACCACTTAGTCAAAATAGACAGAACAAGAAAATTAGTTATTAACAACACAATAAAGACTCAAGTAAGAATGAAAAATAACTATGACAAGAAACACATGGAAAGAAGATACGAACCAGGAGAATTAGTAGCAGTTTGGACACTGATTAGGAAAATAGGAAAGTGTGAGAAACTACTGAGAAAATATTTTGGCCCATATCGAATATTAAAGAAGCTGTCCAACGTAAATTACTTAATTGAACCGAAAGATAATCCTGGCCAAGACCCATTGATTGTCCATGTCTCAAGAATCAAACCCTATTTTGAAAGAATTGATGAGGTCATTCACGAGGACGTGACGACCTCAGGAGAGGGGGAAGTGTTGCATCATGATTAATGCGCGTATTTTTTATATTATTTATAATATTATTTTCAATATATTTAAAATTTATATCATATATTTATTTATTTTTATATAAAACAGATTATTTAGATTATATATATATCATTATTTCTTTTCATAATTTCATTCCTTTTGTAATATTTTATCCTTATATCTATAAAAATGAAATCCAAAATCGATGTTTGTTATCGCGTTGCGCGAAATCTACAGAATCAATCATTATGAAATTTCGCATGTAGGTAGCTGAAGATTTCGTTTAACATATAGGCTATTCAAAACTTAAAAAAGTTAATGTGCTTTTTGAAAAATATATAAAACCAAAAAGCGTTTGTTCCAGCATTTTACCGCTTGGGCGCAGCACTGGTCGCGACGATAAATGAATTTGATTAGTTAATAATTAACACGTGGTTTGTTTACACGATGAATGTTAGTTTGTCACACGATGAATGTTTTTAAAAGGTAAGATTATCCAATCGCCGTGAAACTTTAGGAAGTTATTTACTATACTACTGAGAAGATTTCTGGTTTTAATTTGATTTGAAATAAATATTCTTTGTAATTTTATTTGCAAATTTTCTACTTTCACTCGCAAGCAGCGCCTCTCGCGGTATCTGGTGAAATTATATTTATAAATTGTAACAATGCTTAAAATGTGTTCCAAGTATATAAATTTAATTTGAGAATTTAGTAATATAATATTCCAATGACGTTGTAAAAAAACTTGACATTTTAATATTAATATATATTTTTAAAAAATATTGTAACGTTTTTGTGTTAAATGTTAAAATGTAATGTTATAATATATTTTTACATTGTTAATTTAATTTGCTGCTGTTTTATAATAATGAAGATGCAAATTTAATTGTTGTTGTTGTTTTTATCGTTTGTTTATATAAAAAAATTACATTGTATGTGATGATGATAACAAAAATGAATTTTAAAATTAATATACATAATTCATTGAGAAAAAAAAAAGAAATAATTAATTGTCAATTTCACAAAAGTGATAATATAATATTTATATAATATATTTATATTATTTATCTATATTAATAAAATGCAAATTTCATAAGTGTTGTTCGCAAAAAACTTTCGTTACAATGCATCAATTTCGACCAAATTTTCAACATTTATGTAAAACGAGATGGAGCAGGTTTTGCTTAACATCAAAATATTTTTCCTAACTTTAACATGCGTAACTTCGCTGTTATCGATTAAATACAAAAAAAAAATCAACAGAGTTAATTTTATTTATATATAAATACAAAAAAATTCAGCAATTCATTCAACTCAATCTAAAAAAATATTCAAAACAAGAAATTTTAAGATAATACCATATGTAAAACAGTCGGCCAAGAAAACAACAACGATATTACATCTTTCTCACATATTCACACACAATCTTGATTAATAATTAAAACTAATCTTTAACATTGTTTATTATACTTCATAATCTATATATATAAAATTGAATGTCTGTCTGTCTGTGTGTGTGTGTGTCCTCTATGGATTCAAAAACCATACATCCAATCGCCGTGAAAATTTGGGATATTATTAGGTGTATCCCCGGAAAGGTTTTCGAAAAATAATTTCTTGAATATCTTGAATATCCTTAGAGTTATTTGCAGATTTGTATATTTAACTCGCAAGCAGCGCCGCCATTGAAACGGAGATAGGCTTAGTTTACTGCTTCTGATGACCTTGGGTCATCGTGTGAGTCACAGCATGATGCTACAAAAACACTCTCTCTGGGGATTTTACAGCGTCGACAACCTGTAAGATTGCCTCTCTCATATATTATACTTTAAACATCTGCTTAATTAAAGCATTTTTCATTTGAAAGAGACTGCTCTCTTAACCCCCTTTAGACAACATTAAATGATATCCCGTGTCGATGATTTTGTAATGTATAGAATTAGGAAAGACAAAATTCACGATGACACGGCTCACAGGGAACGGTAAAAAATGTTCACTTTATCGAGGAAATACAAAATTCGGGATGACACGGCACACAGGGACCGGGAAATATATAATACTAGCGGATGGACCCGGCTTCGCCCGTGTTTTACCCGAGTAAAGGTTTGTCTAACGAATCTCTCGATAAAGTGAACATTTTTTCCCGGTCCCTTGAAAAATACTCGATATAAGTTGAATAAAATCAATATTAATCAGTACCCGAGTAAAGGTCTGTCTAACGAACATTTGTTAAAACAATTCTCTATAAACTTATAAAAAGAAATAGATATATTTTGATAATTTGAAACTGATAAAGTGATCATTTTTTCCCGGTCCCTGTGTGCCGTGTCATTCTGAATTTTGTCTTTCCTAATTTTCTACATTACCAAATCATCGTTTTATCTAGTGAACATTTTTTCCCGGTCCATTGAAAAATACTCGATAAGGTTGAATAAATTCATGGTCGTTTATGTAAGATGGACGAAGTTCCCGGAGGTCATCCTGGGCAAGCTCCCGCGAGGCTTGTTTTCTTGTCTACTTGGCATAGCTGTGACACCAACTCTGCCCAATCTCCAATTTATATTTATATACGTTTATAAATCAATATATAGGTGGATTGGATGTTTTCAAGAATCGTTTTAGCAGATATTCGTTAGGCAAACTTTTACTCGGGTAAAAAGCGGGCGAAGCTCGGTACTATCGCTATATACAGTTATTTACAAATGTTTGTTTGTGGCAGGAAGCCCAGCGGTTTCGCCAATTCAATCCACCAGACCGCTTCTCAGAGCTCTAATACTGTATTGGACGATTCTGATTATATACGGAGCACTGATGGATGGAATCTCAGGAATGGTTTTCAAGAAAACTATGGACATAAGTTTATAGGACAGTAGAATTACATTCAAATACAAATAAATTCAATGTTTGTCGGCTATGCACGCCCTCAATATGTAACTAATCTCGCTGAAATTTGAACAGGACAGATAGTTAAATCTGGAAGAGTTTTTTTTTTGTCGTACTTTTAACCAAGAAAAATTATAATTAACTAAGTTCTGAGCAACAATATTTTTTTAGTCAGAAATGATGATGACTATTGCGATTTCACCGCCACTCTGTGTTGTGACGACGATCTAAGTTCTATAGAGGTAATCGCTCACCTCTATTCTTGGTCGGCGGGGTTGAAGGTTCAAAATTGAGGTGTCGCTGCTCATAGCACTATTAAAATATAAGACGAAAACAGGAGGGAAAATTATATTTACTATATAAATTAAGAAAATAAGTAAAGTGGT
This sequence comes from Cordylochernes scorpioides, assembly GCA_030710605.1. Classification (NCBI taxonomy): domain Eukaryota; kingdom Metazoa; phylum Arthropoda; class Arachnida; order Pseudoscorpiones; family Chernetidae; genus Cordylochernes; species Cordylochernes scorpioides. The sequence continues at coordinate 157,308,203 of CP092864.1, forward strand.
TTTTAATTAATTATATATATAAATATTTACACTAAAAGAATCGGGGATCAGGGCAAATCTTCCCGTTCGAAAGTTGTTTACAGGTTCTTCTGTATTTGTTTTCTCATTTTAGCCGCTGCATCCCCGTAGCCGCTTCCGTCGGCCTCCCATTGGCTGCTTCGAACTCCTTCTTTTCCAACATTTCTCCCACCTTTGAGTTGGCGCCTCGACGACTCAAACATGGAAAGGAAAAGTTCAGTAGATCCAATCGGTTAGGTCTCTTGATGTGTCGTCCGTATCTTGACACAACATTCGGAGTTCCAATGTGATGTTGCCCTTGTTGTGAAATCAAAAGGTCCTCTTCAGTTGTCAATCGAACTTCTTGTGTGTGAGATCGCTCCGTCAGAGGGTCTCGACATCTTATCTCGGGGTATCTCTAAATTGTAGAGTTTTTTGAATAGGTCGTATTTTATCACCTGATGAAATTTTCACTTTCGCAACCCTCACAAGTCCGTCTTTTCCTGGATAGAGTTGGATTATTCTGGCTAACGGCCAGTGTAGTCTCTTTAAACTCTCTTGTCCAATGAGTACCATGTCTCCCACCTTGAATGGTATGGTAGTCTTCAGGCATCTCGTTTCTTGTCTCAGAAATCCAAAATATTCGATACGAAATCGTTCTCTAAGATCTTTTCGTACACGTTTAATATATATTGATATTTGCGGGAGAGGGTATAGTTATCAATCAAGTCCAGTTCTGAAACGCCAACCTCTCTGACCTCATGTAAGAACAACGAAGGTGTCAATGGAACGAGATCCTCACTTTCTTCAGTTAGGTAGGTCAGTGGGCGTGTTTTCATCAAGCTTTCGACGTCACACATTACCGTGAACAGTTCATCATATCCCAAGGAGGTTTGACCGAGAATCCTAAAGAGCAATTGTTTCATCATTCCTATCAAACGCTCCCACCATCCACCCCACCAAGGAGCACCAGGCGGTATGAATTTCAAGGTGATGTTTTTCAATGTGGGATCACATTTTAATCTCTCTCTCGAAAAATCAATCTTCTTTAAAGTATTAGCCATACCTCGGAAATTAGTCCCGTTATTCGAATACACAATCAATGGTCGGCCTCTTCGAGCAATAAATCGGCGGAAAGCTTGGAGGAAGGCTTCCATAGACAAAGATGTCACAAGCTCCAGATGAACTCCTCTATACACTGCGCATGTGAAGATGACAATCCATGCTTTCTTCTTATCCTTTAAGATAAGATGCCCAGTTAGATCAATCCCTGCTATTTCGAAAACTGCAGCATCTCGGTCTTCTTCCTTCATTCCAATTTGTAAAAATGCTTTCTCAATATCGCAAGAGACACCTACTTCATATTTCCGGAATTTATTTAAAAGTCTTGGTTTAATTTCTATCAAATTGGGTCCCTTATCCAGACAGTCATTCAGGGAAAGTTTACCTCTCTTCCGGGCCGACGCATTAAATACTGGCCTTATTTTAGAAGTTTGACTGTTTCTTTTATACACTGGTCGATGTGGCAGGTTGTGCACACCATCTAGTTTATCCTCTCTGGAATACTCTATTATCCCCTGATTTATACATTCTTCAAAGATTTGTCCATACTCTTCCATGTCTCCAACTTCTTCAAGTTTTCTTCTTACAGAACTTAGTTGGTTTTCGGCTAGGTCTCTATTCGTAGGAATCCTTTCCTTGTCTTGCACCCAGGGTAGAGCTACCTCATAGCGCTCCTCAATATCTCGCGTCGTGGTGTGGGCGAAATGTTCCTCCATTTCAGCTTGCAACGACTGATTCTTCTTCTCAACCTCCGCGTCTGAGACCCCAATTGCATCTAATTTCCACAAGTTTTCTAAATCCAAAGATAGAAGTGTGGTCACGCAAAGGGAGCTGGTGTCATCTCTCACCTCCGTCGGAGGAATCTTTCCCATCACAGTCAATCCTAGTTTGGTACGGATTGCCACCAGTCCAGATGAGATTCTTCTTTGATCGCCAGTTAGCAATCTCCCGGCGATGTCCGCACCTATAATGACTTCTATACGGTCTCTCATCAAATCAGACATGTCGAGTTCTTCACTCCCTTCTAAAAATGATCTAGGACACACCGGAGGCAGGCTTCCACAGATAAGGGGTTGACCTAGTGCTTCAAACGCACAGCGATAGGAATTATTGATGTCAGATAAATGAATGGTATAGACCTCATGTTCAACTACGTCGGTACTCGATCCTCCAAACAAGGAATGCCGGAAGAACTCTCTCCCAGATTGTTCGTATTCCATTTCCATTGCTGTGCTATGTAAAATATATGATCTTTGGGATCTGGTGTCTATTATATCCCGTGCCGTCTTTTCCGTTCTGTTCCCTTTGAGGGTCACTCTCAAAGTAGGTAACAAGACGTCTGGGGAAGGCTTCACGATTTTGCGTGTCATCCTTGCGCAGGGGCCATGCTTAACTTCTCTGTATCGTTACAATTTTAGTATATGTACCGCCGAACAAGCGTGTACGTCTGGGGAGGTTGATAAGTTGGCGAGAGTTTCATCTTGCACCGTTGGAGACTTGGAAGATCCACCTCTATCTAAAATCAGTTTTGTACACATGACATCCAGGTGGGAAGACATGTTGCAGATCGAACAACGGACTACATTTCTGCAAAATTTACTTAAATGAGAAGGCCGAAGAGACATTTATAACAAACGCCTTTTTTCCTCATGAGTGATCTCTTTTCGTTTAAACTCATATTAGCTGCAAAGTCACACTTTGAGCTTCCATGGTTGTCTTTACCACAAAATACACATTCATTCGATTTGTGAACTGAATTAAAAAGTTCTGAAGCTGTCGCAATTGGTTTTTCATTGTAGAATCTTGTCTTTGGATGTTTGTTTACTAAATTAGGTTTAGAAGTTGATTCATTCCCGGTACCGATTTCGTTTCTAAAACTCCTCTCCCGTGCAGTTAATTGTCTTTCTAGAAAGGTAATCAAGTCATTAATTACGTAACTTGTCGGGAGTTCTTTGTTCAATTCCAAATTAAGGTCTGCAGGTAGAAGCTTTATTATTATCGGGCACAACAGTTGTCCGTAAACATCAATGGACACGTTTAGTGACTCGAGACTTCTTATTTGAACAGAAAGGTTGTCAAAAAGTTCGCGGAAGGTTCTTACATCGCTTGACGTTTTGAGTGGTCTCATTGACAACAAATTGTTCATATGTCGGCTAATCAAAATGTCTTCTCGCCCAAATCTGTCTTTGAGCAATTTTATAGCTTTCTCATAATTGTCCGCAGATAAAGCGAAACCTTCGACTGTGTTTAGTACACTTCCGCCGAGATGTGACTTCAGATAGTTAAATTTATCGATCGGGTTCATGAGATGTTCTGGCGTATAGCTGCATCAAAAGAATTCCAGAACGTCAGCCATTCACTAAAGTTTCCATAAAATTTCGATATCATCAATTTCGGAAGTTTCACAGTCGTGCAGTAAGGTACATAATGTCTCATTTCGGACTCATCTATTCGTGAGTTCGAATTCGGTATATTTTCGCCATGAGAATCTGAATGGCGAATCTTTTTATTTGCCCTAAATCTCCAAGTAATATATTTCTCTCGATATTCCTCTACGCCCTGTAATTCCCTCTCTAAATCGTCAGTTTGAAGAAGCGTTTCTATTTCGTGATCCACTAATTTAAGTTCGTTAAATGATTCATTCAATTGTTCTAATAATTATTCAAGATCAATTCTAATAAGCGTGTCAAGTCCACTTTCAATCTTATTGCATGTTTTCGTTAAATATGATCTGTTAATAGCACGCTTCTTCTTTAAACGTAGAATTAATTATTTCGCCATCATGTAAACAAAGCCGCAAGTAGGGTTAGCTAGCGAGTTCCAAAATGGTCAGCTTAAAATGATTCGTTTTTCTTCTAGAATTTACCTTCAACGGTCCCGGCTGGGATGCCAAAAATATTGCGATTTCACCGCCACTCTGTGTTGTGACGACGATCTTAGTTCTATAGAGGTAGTCGCTCACCTCTATTCTTGGTCGGCGGGGTTGAAGGTTCAAAATTAAGGTGTCGCTGCTTATAGCACTATTAAAATATAAGACGAAAACAGGAGGGAAAAATATATTTACTATAAATTAAGAAAATAAGTAAAGTAGTTTTTAATTAATTATATATTCAAATATTTACACTAAAAGAATCGGGGATCAGGGCAAATCATCCCGTTCGAAAGTTGTTTACAGGTTCTTCTGTATTTGTTTTCTCATTTTAGCCGCTGCATCACCGTACCCGCTTCCGTCGGCCTCCCATTGGCTGCTTCGAACTCCTTCTTTTCCAACAATGACAATATGCTGTATTATGCTTGATTGACATAAACAAAATTCTTCAGGGTTATATTCACTAAAGCAGACCACGTGCGAAAGCAGATAATAATTTTTAGTAGGCAGGAACAAAATTCTAACAGCGAAACATTCACTAGAGCAGAAGACGCACGAATCCAGGTCATCTCTCATCTCTATATATAAAATATCGTTTCTAGGCCTTTTGGCTAAGATCATGTACTATATATCTAGATATTTTTATTTATATATATCTTTTTAAAAATCTATTCAGTAGAGAGAGTGGATATGTTTTCTCGAAAAATATATATTAGATAAATATATAATGTAACTAATATTATTATCATTATTATCATAATATTCTGTGTGTTCCGGAATATTATTATCAATAATATTCGTTAGGCAAACCTTCACTCCGATAAAACCCGGGCGAAGCCGGGTACACATCCGCTAGTTGTACATATATCTTTATTGTTTATTGGAGCGGGAGAGGACTTAGAGGGAGACTGCGGATCACGACCTACGAGGAAGACAAGAATAAATAAACGCAATAACTTTGAAAGGTAATTTATTTTTATTTACTTTTATTTATTTGCTTTGAATATGGAAACCCGTTCGGGAAACGTGTATAACACTAAGAAGGAAGAAACCAAGGTCGACGACCCTGCAAAGCTGAAACTTGGTGCAACAATATATATATATATATATTGCTATGTAATGATATCTATTTAAGATGATCATATATTAGAACATAAATTGGCTACAGAAGTTTATGGCATCACCCATAAACACTTTAGCAAATATTCATAAAATTTGCATACACATAATAAGAATATTAAGGAATGTAAATGATAAATATTATGAAACCATCACTAAAATATAAGTGAATAAAAATAACCTTGTTTATTAATGAAAGAGTATATAAAGACTCAGTGTATCATTAATTGAAGTTTTCTTTATATTTTGGATTTTAAAGATCATCTTTCTTCTGTAGAATACCGAGGCATAAATAGGGCATAAGACAAGTTTATTTCTGTTTTTTACAAGAGGCATAATAATAGGCCTCAGATAAGGTAGAATTAAGACTAGAGAAATCGCTATGAGAGTAGGCGCTACAATCAAGGTAATTGTAAGGATTTGGTCTGTGGTCAGAAGAATTGAAAAGTTAAATAAAACATGACTCAGGTCACCCTAGAATAATAGTAGAGTAGTCGATGGGAGAATTTGAAGGATGGTTGTAGCAGACAGGACAATAACTGTATCAAAATTTCAAACAGTTCTATATGTGAAGAATGAATCTGTACCATCTCTGAACACCATTAAAAACCTTCTTATCAAAGCAAAACTCCCAAGTCGCCGGCCTTTATTAGAATTCCACTCTCTGCCAGACATAGAAGACACATACTTAGCTGGTGTGAAGAGAGACGCATTTGAGCTTAAGAATGGTATTCTGTCATTTTTTCTGATGAATCCAGATTGCGAAAAGACAGCAAGATCCCCTGGTTTCATGATTTTGTGTGGAATTAGCTATGAAAGTATAATAGGATATATTTAGTCTTCATTCAGAGCACAATGACTATCCAGGCCGTCATTGCATATTTGTTGCAACCTATTGTATTTTCATTACTTGCAAAGACTAATAATTCAATTTTCCAACAAGTTTATAACCGACCAAATACGGCTACCATATCACAGGTCTTCCAGACGTCTTTCCCTGGCCCGCATGTTCCCCAGATCTCTCACAATTAATGATGGGAAGGAAATGTGAGAATTTAACAGCCAACAGCTTCGGCAAAAAATATCAATGGCTTGGTCTAGCATTCCACAAGAAGTATATAATAAAACTGATGACAGTATGCCTCACCGTGTAGCACTTCTATACGTGCCAGAGGAGGACACACCAAATATTGATAAAGGCTGTGGATATCAATAAATTTACATCTATTTTTTAAAAATTTGAATCGATTATTTTTCATTTTATCATTATATAGCTGGTAAGGTGGAATCCTCTGGTGTATAATTAGCAGCAACACATAAAATTCCGAGGATGAGTTTCTTTATTTCAAAAATAATATCTTGAGCTTTCGGGCGTAAACAGCCCTTCTTCAGGAATATTGGAAACAATTTCAAGTAGAAATGTTTGTACGCAAATAGATGGTATCTTTCTTTGGTCTTGTATAGCGTGAGTGAATCTCATACCCACGTGATTTAGTTTAAATCTGAAAAAGCCTTTATGAAGAGAGGTGGCCCGCCCCCAGAAACATTGACCGATTACATTTAACATATTGAAAGGATCACTTGTTTTAAAATGAATATTCCATGTCTGAATTAAATTTTATACACACAAATTAATCGGGAAATTGCTATTGTTTATCTAGAATGTAGTTTTATGTATCAGGATTGTGTATTAAGCTATTGTATATTAAAAAATAAACATAAAAGACTAATCCTAGAAGCAATAGTATCCAAAAAACACCAAAGCATCAATAGACATATAGATATCCCAGAAATATACAATAGCTTAATACACAATCCTGATACATAAAACTACATTCTAGATAAACAATAGCAATTTCCCGATTAATTTGTGTGTATAAAATTTAATTCAGACATGGAATATTCATTTTAAAACAAGTGATCCTTTCAATATGTTCAATGTAATCGGTCAATGTTTCTGGGGGCGGGGCACCTCTCTTTATAAAGGCTTTTTTAGATTTAAACAAAATCACGTGGGTATGAGATTCACTCACGCTATACAAGACCAAAGAAAGATACCATCTATTTGCGTACAAACATTTATACTTGAAATTGTTTCCAATATTCCTGAAGAAGGGCTGTTTACGCCCGAAAGCTCAAGATATTATTTTTGAAATAAAAGAAACTTATCCTCGGAATTTTATGTGTTGCTGCTAATTATATAGCTGACCGATTTTTTGGGAAAATTTATGCAATTTTTTCTAGATGATGCAATTTTTTTGTGGACATTGTACAAAGGGGATCAATAAATAAGGTGAATTATCTTATTTCTTAAAAATTAAGAAAGCAAAAATAATTTAAACCACAGAATATTAAATTATAACATCGAGAGACTATTTAAGGTAAAACGAAAATTGAAATTATACCGCGAATGTTTCTTTTATAAAAATCGAAATTTATTTTCAAAGAGAAATAGCGACATTTCTAACTTTGAGGAAGATGTATGGAAAGGTGAAACATGAAGAGTAATGGCGAACGGAAAAATAAAAAGTGTCCAGGGGCGGGAATCGAACCCACACCCTTCTGCTTACCGGGCAGGTGCCTTGTCCACTCGGCTACCCTGGACGTATTTTTCCGCTCGTAACTAATACTTAAAGTAACATTTAAAATACAATATAACGCGGCTGATGATTGTAAAACGAAAATTGAAATTATACCGCGAATGTTTCTTTTATAAAAATCGAAATTTATTTTCAAAGAGAAATAGCGACATTTCTAACCTTGAGGATGAGGTATGGAAAGGTGAAACATGAAGAGTAATGGCGAACGGAAAAATAAAAAGTGTCCAGGGGCGGGAATCGAACCCACACCCTTCTGCTTACCGGGCAGGTGCCTTGTCCACTCGGCTACCCTGGACGTATTTTTCCGCTCGTAACTAATACTTAAAGTAACATTTAAAATACAATATAACGCGGCTGATGATTGTAAAACGAAAATTGAAATTATACCGCGAATGTTTCTTTTATAAAAATCGAAATTTATTTTCAAAGAGAAATAGCGACATTTCTAACTTTGAGGATGAGGTATGGAAAGGTGAAACATGAAGAGTAATGGCGAACGGAAAATAAAAAGTGTCCAGGGGCGGGAATCGAACCCACACCCTTCTGCCTTTTATTCTAATAAATAATATTATATTACTAGTTCACTGAAATAAATTTTAAAACCCCTTAAGTTTTGTTATTTTAAAAAAGAATAGATTCTTATAAAATATAATACAAGGTAGGATCAATAAATAAGGTGAATTATAATTTATGTCCACTCGGCTACCCTGGACGTATTTTTCCGCTCGTAACTAATACTTAAAGTAACATTTAAAATACAATATAACGCGGCTGAAGATGTCCAGAAATTGGTGCAAGATTTTTTCACACGCTTCCTAAGAGTGCCTATAAAGAGGGTATTTACAAGTTGCCAGAACGATGGAGACGATGTATATAGAAAGCCAAGGTGATTATTTTGAATAAATCAAGTCCTAATATTTAATATCGTTCTTATTTTTTTTATAAATAATAATTCACCTTATTTATTGATCCTACCTTGTATTATATTTTATAAGAATCTATTCTTTTTTAAAATAACAAAACTTAAGGGGTTTTAAAATTTATTTCAGTGAACTAGTATTATAATATTATTTATTAGAATAAAAATTCTAAAAGGATTTTTCACATTTTTTAATTTTATTTATTGTTATCGTATTTAAGTTCCATATGTTGAATATGAAGTTATTGTGTTAGAGTATCTGAATTGTGTCATGATTTAAAAAGTGGGATTTTTACAAATCGTAAATTTCAAATGAGTTTTAAAAGGAATGGGATATTTATAGGAATTGTAATAGAACGGCTCACCTTTGATCTTTTTGAATAAATTATTTTCTTATAAAATTTCAACTTCTATTTCTATGATTGTTTAAATTATGATTTAGTATTTTTAACATACTCGTATATCCATCAACGCTTGTTATATTATTCAATACAATAATTGAATGAATTATAATTGAAGAAATGTGTGTGTGTATTTTTCAAGTATAAATAAAGATTAAATATAATTGTGTGTAAAGGTAATTATATATTCGCAGTGAGCTCCAAATAAATATAAATAGTAATAATATTTTATTCTATAGTTAGCTCTCAATTTTTCTATACTTATAGCCTGGTAGAAAAAAGTATTGTTCAGTTCAAAATGAACATATTAATGTGTGTGAAATTTATATTTTAAATAAATATGATAGCGATTTATGTTGAATTTCAGGTCATAGTAATTCATATTTCGATCATTTTTTACATTATCACAGAGAAAAGTAAAACATCTATATATGAAACCGTTCAAACACTACGATATTTGATCTCTTCGGTTTTATTTGTTAATTCATTATTCAATAGATTATTATTAACTAGAATGTCCGAAAATAAAATCAAATGTGTGACTAAGAAACTATAAAAAATGACAAGATTAACTATTTTGCTAATAAATTGGTATTCTTGACATTTGTGTTCGAATAATTACAAATTGTCTCTAGAGAAACTTTGAAATATTTCTTCCCAGACCTTTCATTGATATGTAAGAATGAAATAAGGTTTGTAAAAAGGTCGTGTGGATAGATCAAGAGATGAGGTGAAACCCGAACATATCTTAAAGTTTGTTATCAAGAAACGGCCATTTCTACAGGATATTCACCCCGTAGGAATAAATTACATACGACAAAGCCTGCTATCAAGGGTCGCAAGCAAAAAGAATCCAACTTTCTCCAAGCCCTGACCCACATAGAACTGGGCGCGATCCCAGGGGTCAAGGTGTCCCAACCGGGCTAAGTCCGACTGATCCCTCTCCAAAATAAAGTGTTTCATCCTAGGGAGATCTTAGTGATTATCCTCTTTGTGAAAATCGTTGGGCGAATATAACAAGCGACCCAATAGACCTTCCCAAATATAGCTCGAATCAAGATATCTAATTGACTTGAAGAAGGAACATAATTTGTTAAATGTATACCAGTTCTTACAAAAGTTAAGGACAATGCCTATTTTGGAAATAGTAAGATTTATCTAATAATATTCAGCATTTTTAAAACTTAGAGAGGTATGGCTATGTACTGGGAAGTTTTATGAACATTTTCATAAAAAATCTCTCTCTCTATAAATATATATTCAAATATGTATATATAAGGGCCAACAGCCTGAAACGCGTACTTTGTTGGCTTTTCTTGATTTATCAATAAAATGGGTTGGTAAATATCACGGAACAAGTTAAATCATTTTTGTCAAACAAGATGGCACTCCGTCATTCAAAATGCTCATGTGATCGGTCAATATATGCCTTTATTTTTGCTTTTAATATTAACACCTGACCATTTTTCTTATTTTCTTGGTTTTTTTCACATATATTTTATATGTGATATACTAAAAATGGGGATTACTTCATTGCCTTCGTGTCAAACAAGAGCACATTGCGATGTTTCTGGATGAACAATTTAAATAGACATAGTATTTAGTTAAAGACAAGGAACTCCAAAGAGTCCCCAGGTGTAAATTCGGGTCAAAGTCTGAGGAGAAATATTGGGAGTCCTTGTAACGCTAACTAGCCGGTTACCTCACCGATATCTTTGTACTTCCGCTACCAATAACTTTTAAATAGTTATTCAAAAATTAAAGATACTTCGGCCTGTAAATATTTTTATTATCTCGACGTTTCGACAAAAATCTTTTGTCCTCGGCGTTAACGCTTTGCCAAATGTTTTAATTTTTGTTCGCCTCATACGTGGACTAAAGAATTTTGCCTAAACGTCGAGATAATAAAAAGATTTACTCGCCGAAGCCAGCCAGCCTCTATCTTTACTTGTCTTTAAAATGTTCAAAGTTTCTCAAAATAATGTATATAAGGCAATGAAGAGGAAGCTGTATTAAAATAGAACTATCTGTGAAAATAAGGTATAACATCTTTCAAGCCAACGTCTGAACGTCAACTGTTATAAGAGCTGTCTCTTTAATGGCTAATACCCAATTTTCCATACTGCCTGCCTGATTCAGTGTATATTTTTCCTTTCCGTAATTACTATTGCCTCCCAAAGATTTAGTATTTATTCGGTAGTTAGAGGATATTATTGTGTACAAATATCATTTTAAGAAACACTCCAGGCATAGTTTTTTATTCCCTAAAATCATTTAATTCAAAATGTGGCTGCCGTTGAAGTATTATCAAGATAGCCAAGTCTATAAAATGCTTATTCTCTGTTCTCCACTCCTTTATTATTTCTTTTTTTTAATGCAATTTTCTTCTAAAAATTGTTATCAATATATATAGTTATTCTCCACATATTTACAGAAAACTTAGAACCCTGAAAAAAAAATTTAAAATAATTTTAAAATATTTGTAGACAATCACAAATTTCTTCAATTAGATTCAAAGTTAATATATCTAATGTACAGGGTGATCCAAAAGTCCCGCACAACTTTAAAAAATAATAACTCCGCGAATATTTGCGCTAGAGCAATGCGGTAAATACCATTGTGTTTAGGATGCAATGGGATTTTTTATGGCAAATAATCAAAAAGTCGAAATTGATTTTAGTTACAACTTTATTCGCTAGATGGCGCTCTACCAGAATCAGCGAATCAGCGGCCAAATTGTTTGATAAATTGAAAATATATAACTGAACAACACGTATTTTTACTTTTTGAATACCCCAGGAAAAAACCTAATAATATCAAATGATAAATTAATAAAGCACCATTTCGCCAAAATTTAGAAGAAATGGTTAACGATTTTTAAATACAATCTGAGATATGTAGAATAGGTATATGCAAATTAAACATGTAGCAAAAAAAAACCCTGATATTTTGGATGCGGTTTGCTGGAATCCTCTCAGCTATTTAAATTTCGAAAATAATAATTTTCTATCTTTTTTTTTAATTCAACTCTCTCTTAGTATCGATTATATTTATTTTAATTCATTTGACAAATATTTATCTATCTCTGATGATTTATTTTACTCTGGAATGCCGTTGTTATTTTTGTCGTGTCCAATAAAGAGCCTCAGATGTCTCCATGCATCTATATCACAGCAGCAGCAGCATTGTCCACTATATTGGGTGTGTAAAGCAGCTGCTCTGGGTCTATGTCAATTTTCTGCAAGGCTGCGGGCATGAGAATATGTGGGTAGGTGTTAGTTCCACACCAGGACAGTTGTTGCATGTCCTATAGGTTCTTGTGCCATCTGGATGTATTGTCATCCTTTATAATGTTTTGTTCTAAATCTTGTTATAGTTTTGTCATTTTTCTCTCAGAGTTTTTTTCACATTTTGATCTTTTCTTATTTTTTGTTAAATTATATTGTATTTTGAAAAAGCATTAGCGTCAAATAATGACATTTGTTCTTTCCTTTGGCTCAACTTTCTGGCTTCCTTTGCAAATTCAACTGCCATTTCATTACCCCCGATCCAAACACTGGCAGGAATCCATTGTAAAATGCAATTATTCTCCAATGATATCAGTTGAGTAAGTAACGAATGTATTTTCTGTGTGATTATAATATTGCCCTTCTGAATTGCTTCTAGATCGGATATGAAGTCGTTGTACGGTATATTATAATTCCTTCTGCTTGATGCAGGGATGGTTGGTTAAGGCATACATCAAGAGCTTTCCAGATAGCTGTCAGTTCACAAGTGGTGTTTGACGAAATCTTTCTTGCTCCTTCTTTGATTTTGATGTATGTTCCATCTTGCAGTATTATGTTAATTCCAGCCCCTCCATTACTTATGGTAAGGTCTAATGATCCATCTGTATATGCTGTTAAATAATTAATCTGATCGCAAAAACCAATTGTGTCAAGTCCTTTCTTTTTAAGTATGTTTTTGTTCTCTTTTTTTTTTATTGCAGGGTTCATTCAGGTTAAGATTGATGATTACATTTGATGTCAATGGGGTAGGAAATATTGGTTATTCTCGAATTTGAAATTCATTATGTTTCATATTTATGCTCTTTCTAATATTGTTGTCGTACTGAAGTGTTGAAGATCTTTTGAGCCTTTCTTTTTGTGTCCAGTTTAAATAGGTTCTATGGGATATGTGTTCGGTTTCTTAGTTTTTAAGCTATTTGTGAATTTTATTGTTTTTAATTGTCTTCTGCTTTCAAGTAGGTCTAGACCACATTCTCTCTGAATTTTCTAATTGTTGGTATTTTAAACAGAACCAGTGATTAATTTGGCCGCTTTTGCTTGAACACTGTCTAGTCTTCTTTTTAGTGATGAACTTGAGGCAGCCCAAACAGGTGTTGCATATTCCATTATTGGCCTTATTAAGGTGATATATGTTGTTCTGAGAATTTTGGGTTTTGCTCCCCAATTTGTTCAACATAGCCTTCTCAGAATGTTAAGGTTTCTGGTAGCTCTATTTGAGGTATTGGGAGTACAAATAAGTTTTGAGGGATTTGCAAAAGCAGCCACAACAAATATTATATAAATAGCATCGGACCTTGTGTAAGGTTTCATGTTAAGGCTTCATCATTTCCCCAAAAAAAATCAGAAGAAGTCTTTTCACTCAAGTGTAAGGAACTTTTTTTTTTTTGGTGCTCTAACCTTGTCAACCTTTTTGCCAACAAAACACAATTTGCGGGAAGCGCTGCTTTTTTGTTTTAATTTGAAGAAAAGTGCAACTGATGGACTTCGATTGCTGTGTGAGGCATATGGTAAACATGCTCTATCAATAAAATCATGTGAGTACTGGTTTCGGCGTTTCAAAAGTGGCGATTTTGACACCAGAGACAGAGAACGCGGAGGGAGGCCAATAAAGTTCGAAGACGATGAGTTGGAGGCTTTATTGGACGAAGATTCAAGCCAAACTCAAGAGGAGCTCGCTGAAACCTTGGGAGTGACTCAACAAGCGATTTCGAACAGTCTCATGGTCATGGGTATGGTGCAAAAACAAGGAAATTGGGTTCCATATGAACTCAAGCCAGGAAACATCGAGCGCCGTGTTTGCACATGCGAACTACTGCTCAAAAGACAAAATCGGAAGGGTTTTTTGCATCGAATCGTGACGGGGAACGAAAAGTGGATTCACTACGACAACCCAAAGCGCAGAAAATCGTGGGTTAAGCCCAGTCATGCATCAACCTCAACGGCCAAACCGAATATTCATGGCAAGAAGCTAATGCTGTGCATCTGGTGGGATCAGCTCGGAGTGATCTACTATGAGCTACTTCAGCCTAACGAAACCATCACTGGAGAACGATACCAACAACAATTGATGCGATTAAGCCGAGCATTGAAGATTAAACGCCCACTATATGTCAAAAGACATGACAAGGTGATCTATCAGCACGACAACGCTCGGCCACATGTTGCAAAAGTTGTCAAGGAGACTTTGGAGGCGCTTCAATGGGATGTCCTACCCCACCCGCTGTATTCACCAGACATTGCTCCTTCAGACTACCACATGTTCCGTTCGATGACACATGGCCTGGCCGAGCAGCACTTCACTTCTTACGAAGAGGCGAAAAATTGGGTCAATGTTTGGATCGCCTCAAAAGACGAGGAATATTTTCGACACGGAATCCGTATGCTGCCTGAAAGATGGGAAAAAGTCGTAGCTAAAGATGGACAATACTTTGAATGAAATATATTGTACTGATTTCTCTGAATAAAGCTTCGAATTTATAAAAATATCCCTCAAAACTTATTTGTACTCCTAATATTATGTGTTCTTTAAATCGCAATTCCTCATCAAGTATCACTCCTAGGTAATTTGGAGATCATATTTTATCAATTAAATGGTTGTTTATGCTTATTTTGGAGTTAAATTCATGCCTTTTTCCTGTCAGTGAAGGAGACCTATAGGTTTGTGTTTATTGGGTTTATTGTCATTTTGAGTTTCATTGCCCACTTCTCCAGTCCTCTAATTGATGTGTTCAGTATTTTTCTGATATTTCTATACTGCTACTTGTGTGCCATATGGCTATATAATCTGCATAACAGGCAACCTTTGTGTCTTCAGTGAGGATGGATGTTAAGGTTGTGTCGTAATTAGATGTACAACAACTCAAACTTGACCATAACTCATTTTTAGCTCTTATTCTTTTCGTTTGGCCAACAAAAAATGCCCAATTTATATACACATATATTCTTATATAATGAGACTTTAAAGAATGCAAATAATCTTCATCTACAGGGTGATCCAAAAGTCCCGCACAACTTTAAAAATTAATAACTCCGCGAATATTTGCGCTAGAGCAATGCGGTAAACACCATTGTGTTCAGGATGTAATGGGATTTTTTTTTATGGCAAATAATGAAAAATTCGAAATTGATTTTAGTTACAATTCTATTCGCTAGATGGCGCTCTACCAGAATCGGAGATTCAGTGGCCAAATTGTTTGATAAATTGAAAAATATAAATGTTCGACACGTATTTTTACTTTTTTAATACCAGGAAAGAACCCTAATAATATCAAATGAAAAATTAATAAAACACCATTTCGCCAAAAGTAGAATAATTGGATGACAATTTTCAAATTCAATCCGAGATATGTAAAATAGGTAAATGCAAATTTAAACATGTAGCAAAAATATTTATATTTTAGATGGGGTTTTGTGAAATAGATTGAATGTTTGAAAAACCCTGCTGATATCTATACACGATTTTTTGAAATGTTTATATAGTACCAAAAATTATGATGGCACTATTAATAGGATTTCTTTCTATAAGGATGTGTAGTTTCTTGACTAATTGGCGACACTTGACTATTTAAATGGATATTTGTCATGATCCAACAAGTGAAATATAGAAGGGAGTGACAAAATATATTTGTCGTACTCTATTCCAAATATCCTATGGGCTTGTCAAATGTTATCATTGCTTATTATGCTGTACACAATTTTAAAAATGTGTCCCCTCAAATAAAAATCATTTTTGATCGACCTTTTGCGTCTAAAAACGAGGTAGTAAAATAATTCTGTATTATTTTTTGCACAAAATTTCTAAAGTTATTGGTGTACAGGAAATATTCCTTATACTATTTCTTCTAATGAGCGAAAAGCGAAAAATTGAACATAAGGGGTAAAATTGTGTGTACTAGTGTTATTCGAGAAGTTATAACACTTTGGTCTGCACGACATAATATGTGAGCAAATGACAAACAAAAAATTACTGTTCACAAAAAAAAAAAGTCAAGATGTGAGGACAGAATTTATTATCCCCATAACCCAACACAAAGAGCTGCAAAATATAGTTAGATAATATAATTTATGGCAGCTTATATAACACATTAGGTAACTTTCCTTCTCTCTTGTATTAGGTCACAATCCTTGCTCAATGTGGCGCCCTTCATTCTCAAACACTGCCTGCAGACGATAGATGACAGATTGGAAAACATTGAATAACACATCTGTTGAAATTGATATAACGTGCCATTTGATAGAAGCCTTCAACATGGTCAATGTGGTAGGCCAGCATCGATAAACACAAGACTTAATGTACCCCCATAACCAAAATTCGCAAGGTGTCAAGTCTGGTGATCTTGGAGGCCACGGGTATATAAAGTGGCGACTTATCACACGATTTTCACCGAACGTATTCTTCAGCAATTGTTTGGCACCTCGGGAGATATGAGGAGGTCCTCCATCTTTCATGAATGTTATTTTGTCTAGTACTTGTTTGCCCTGCGATATGCAAACCCTTTTCTCCTAAAAGGTTGAAATTAACGTTGCCCAGTTACAAAAACGGGTCTAAAAGTTCTTCCTTTGATTTTTTTTTCAAAAGAAAATGGCCCAATAATAAAAGAAGATGTGAACCCACACAAAACTGTAACTCTGGACTGATGAAGTGGCATTTCTGTAAAATTCCTAGGGTTTTCTGTTGCCCAAATGCAGCTGTTTTGAATGTTAAATTCTCCGTTTATAGAAAAGTGAGCATCATCTGTCCACAGAACATTTGACAGCCAGTTTTCATCAATATCAATTTGCCGGAAAACCCATGCAGCGAATTCTTGACGCATCTCAAAATCGCCAACTTTCAGCTCGTGAAATCTTTATATTTTGTATGGGTACACACAATAGAGACATTAAGTGAAGCGTCTTCGGATATCACAAACATACTCGCCGATTTTAACGCCAAAAGTTCAACTTGGGGATCACCTGACCAGGATAACAAAGGTCAGCAGGTTGAGGACATGCTAACCGACCTCGACCTTACACTGTTAAATAACGAAAAGAACACCTATCTATCCAAGTCCACAGGAACAGAATCCGCAATAGACATCACAGCGATAAATTTCAACATCGCACCCACAACACAATGGAAAAACCTGAGAGGTTAAATCAGTGACCACAGACCAATTTTAACAACCCTAAACTTCAAAATTGCGAATGTTCAACAGAATAAAAGAACATGGAACTTTAGGAAAGCCGACTTGAAAAAATTCACAGAAAAGCTTGAAGAACTGTGCAACGAAGAATTGAATTTCAGAACGCTTGACAAAAACTTGGAAAAATTCTCTTCGAACATATCAAAGCTGCAAAAGCATCGATACCTAGAAGGAGACGTAAAGACCTGTGGATACCTTACTGGAAGGGCCACAACATCGAGGCAATTATTGCAGAGAGAAAAACAATATCAATGAACTTCTTAAAACAAAGAGAACAGAAGAAAACAGAAAGGAACTCATTGATATTATTCACAAAATATAACAAGAAATTTGGATATGCAAACAAGAAAAATGGCAGAATTCTGCGTAAAAATGGATCCAAGAAAGGACAGCCAACACTGGAATATGATTAGAGTGTTAGAAAACAATTAAAACCAACACCAATCCTCCAATACTCTGACCGATATGAATAGAACAGCGAGAACGAGCAAACAGATGGCTGACATAATTGCTGAATACCTTTCATGCACTTACAGACTCAACTACACGAATGAAGAAAGGACTCTAAAAAATAATATAAACAAGCAAGAAACTACCATCAAAAAGATATTTTCTCGAGAGACTTCACACTGAATGAGCTAAACTCATCAATAGAAATGTTAGATCCAAGAGGTCACCAGGAGATGATCTAATCTTTGGTCAAATGATTAAACACTTTGGAGACAAAGCAAAAATTCAACTCCTACGAATACTGAACATTTCATTGCAAACTGGTTAACTGCTAAAGAATTGGACGATATCAATTATAGTGCCAATACTGAAACCAAACAAAGATGCCAAGGAATACAAGAACTATCGGCCAATTGATCTCATCAGCATACTTTGTAAAATACCAGAATGAATTATCCACTCTAGGCTCATAGTCTGGCTCACTAACAATAATAAAATAAACTTCTACCAAACTGACTATAGATCCAGACACTGTACACCTGATCAGCTTTTCTACTTCTGCTAATCAATAATAGATTCTTTCCAGGAAAAACCGCCAAAGAAGACAACGGCCGTATTCCTGGATATGACCTCGGCTTTTGATCGAGTGTAGAGGGAGAAATTATTTGAAAGGCTGCACAGCATCGGAGTAAGAGGAAAAGCCATAATCAGGATTGCAGACTTCTTAAGGGGAAGAAGGATAAAGGTTCGGGTCAATGGAGAATTTTCCAAGGACCGAAGAACATGGGCTGGTGTACCTCAGGGATCTGTGCTCAGTCCTCTACTCTATCTGCTATATATTAACGAAATCCACCCTTACCTCACTGAAGACACAAAGGTTGCCTGTTATGCAGATGATATAGCCATATGGCACACAAGTAGCAGTATAGAAAAATCAGACAAAATACTGTACACATCAATGAGAGGACTGGAAAAGTGGGCAATGGAACTCCAAATGACCATAAACCCAATAAAACCAAACCTTTGCGTCTTCTCCACTGACAGGGAAAAAGGCATAAAAATAACCCCAAAATAAGCATAAACAACCAAATAATTAATAAAATTAGAAATCCAAAATACCTAGGTGTGATACTGCAGTCCTGGATCTTTCCAGTTGGTCTCGAGGACCACGCCATCACCATCTCCTCAGCGGGGAAGTACGCGATCTACGTATTCATCGTAGATCGCAAAATGCTTGGTGTCGCTGGAGACCCACTGGCGATTCTCCACCAAACTCTGCAGCGCTGGCAGAGGCGCCATATTCATTGTACATAGTGTAAATAATGCATATTATATTTTTTTTAAATAGTGCAGACTGTGCACTTTGCATGTATTGACAAGATGTCAATAAAATTATTTTAATTGTCATTGATGAGGAATTGCTATTTGCAGAACACATAATTAGCACCTCAAATAGAGCTACCAGAAAACTAAACATTCTGAGATGGTTATGTGGAACAAATTGGGGAGCAAAACCCAGAATTCTCAGAAAAACATATATCACCTTAATAAGGCCGATAATGGAATATGCAACACTCGTCTGGGCTCCCTCAAGCTCATCACTAAAAGGAAGACTAGACAGTGTTCAAGCAAAAGCGGCCAAAATACTCACTGGTGCTGTTTCATCCACAACAATGAGAAAATTCAGAGAGAATGTGGTCTAGACCTACTCGCTCAAAGCAGAAGACAAAATAAAAAGAATAAAATTCACCAATAGCTTAAAAAGTAAAGAAACCTAGCACATATCCCATAAAACCTATTTAAACTGGACACAAAAAGAAAGACTCAAAAGATCTTCAACACTTCAGTACGACAACAATATTAGAAAGGGCATAAATATGAAACACAATGACTTTCAAATTCAAGAAGAACCAATATTTCCAACCCCAGTGCCATCAAATGTAATCATCAATCTTAACTTGAATGAACCCTGCACAAAAAAAGAACAAAAACATACTTAAAAAGAAAGGACTTGGCACAATTGGTTTAAACGATCAGAGAAATTATTAGTTCTTGTTGTTGTTTCTTATCCCCTTGTGTAAAGTTTACACGAATTCCATGAGTTCATGCTCCTCGAGCTGTTTTATGATAAGCAGCGGCCTCTCCCAAAGGTCCTGTTTAGTGCATCTAATGCAAGCCACAATGTCTTCTGGAGCTGCAGGTGCCAAGCTACATTTTGGGCAAGTGGGGTAGATTTTGTTGTTATTTTCTATCTTAAATGGCTTGAGATGGCCTATTCTAAATATTGTAAGTGTCGTTTGATGCTGTCTATTTCTGATGTTCAGAGCTCCTTCTGGGTCCACTCCACTGTACCAACTGTGACGGTTTATGGACTATAATGTCTGAGTGGCCACTGCTTCTAGGATGTACCAACTGTGAGCCGGCTTCTGGACCTTCGAGGTCTGGGTAGCCATTACTGCTCCAGGGATGTACCAACTGTGCTGGGCCCGGGGTCCTAGTTCTGAGCATGGAGATTGGGTAGGACTATGTGCCTGGAATCTGCAGCCCTTGGCACCCGACTCGCGGGTAGTAGCGGTCTGTACCTGGCTGCCTGAAAGAGGGTGGTAGGGGCTAACTGATTACGACAGACCATTGTGGAACTCAGTGGGAGAGTTAGCGATGCTAATAGGGGTCTGTGACAGGAGTGACGTCCAGTTGCAGATTACGCAAAGTAGGGAGACTTGACAGCTACCTACATATGCTGATCAGCACCTTCCCGTGGTGCGTCCTGAGCACGTTTCTAACAAGAACGTGGCCAATGCTGACAGCTCGTCTGACAAGTCTGGAAAGACGGATATGCCCAGTTCAGCCTTGCGTGACATGGTGGCGTTCTGGTGTCATTATAATACAGGTTACACCCCCCAATAATGCCAATACAAAATATAAAGATTGACATTACCAATGAGGCTCGGGTAGCGCCTGAGAACGGGTGGGAGGCAGATCCCTCTTGCCGTGGAGTGAACGACCTAGACAGAGCTGATAGGCCAGCTCGACGTATTGGGTCTAGTAACTTCTCATGCATCCCTCTTGAAAAAAACCCTGAAGACAAGGGTAAGCCCGAGGACGCTCAATAATACCTCGTTGGATATATCTAATAATTCCCCTGCCGCACCCACTAAAGGCCCAGGGAAGTCCCCTATGGAAGCAGGCAGCCTCCACACAGCGAGAGTCGACACGACTCGATAGGATAGGCAGGGTGCCCACATGAGTCCTCGAAAAGCGTAGCGGCCGCCTGAGAATTTGAGCTCAGGTGCCTTCCGCACAGCTAGCTCTGGATACCCAGAGCGAGAGGATAGGAAGGATCGTCCACACTCCCCCTGATATCCGCCTCAACAGGATCATCAACATAGAGATCTCTGTGGATCCTTTCCTGTTGTTTGACCCTTCGTCTGAAACGAGAATCGGCTCAATAGTACAGGAGTCGGGGGTTGCGATGGATGTCACCAAGGCAGGGTACCTCAATGACCTGAATGAAATGAATGAGTTTCTAAATAAGGCATTGACACCCCAGAAGTGATGCACGAAGCTTAGGGAGCTTGCCGTGGCGTTCCAGGACTCCCTAGACACCATACGTCGAGGGAGGAAGATTGGAAATGTTCACCCGAACATCCTCGAGCAATGCTTCGATAAGCTTCTCAAGAAACATAGGTCGGCTCTTGAAGAGCTCGAGCTCCTGCGGGTGGAGAAGCGGAACCTGGAGGAAAAGATCCTCAGTCCGACCACCCTGCAGTATGGCATAGAGAGGGGAGTGGCAGCGGCTCTTTTAGAGTCGCTGAAACTAGCTGAGGTCGAGGTATGTACTCCCAATGACGCTTCCCCAGTTCTCCCTAAACGAGAGACGCCTCGAAACGAGAAGACGGAGGAGCCCACAAGGGCAAGGTAGAGGGAGCCTCGGTCCAAATACCAACTAGAGACGAGAAAGCTGTTCCGCCATCTCCCCCAAAACAACCTGTTCACACTAGGAACAGCGAGATGGTGGAAAAGAAGAGAAAGAAGAAGAAAAGGGTTAAGAAGCCTTCAGCAAAAGAGGAAGAGGGTAGGACTGAGGTGACAGCCGGATCAAAAGAGGACCCACCGAGAGCGACGCCTACAGAGGAGGTGAAAGAACCTCCTCCCCCGAAGAAGATCAGGGCTAAAGAGGTTAAGGATCCCCCAAAGGCGGCCAAGACTACCAAGCCAGAACCCCCAAAGGTCAAGGGCCCCCCTAGATGGAAGGAGGACCTGACCCTGATAGTTAAGTGGAGTGAGGATGCGGGGTCCGAGTTAATGCTCGCGGTGCTGAAAAGCATCGCTGGTAGCATTCCTAGGCACTGCTATGACCTCAAAATGATTCGGGGTGGGGGAGCTGTGGCTCTCATATTGAAGAACCCCGATGACAAGAAACTGGCCGTGGAGGCTATAGAGAGGGAGCCTGCACTGAGGCTAGGAGGCCTCAAGAGGGCCAGAAGGGAGCTGATTCTCTTGGGTGTCAACTCTAACATCAAAGAGGAGACGCTAAGAGAAATGGTGGTGCTCCAAAATTCGAGGTGTGAGGACTTCTTGGAAGGATACATGAGATTTTATCCAAAGAGTAAAAGGAGGCCCTACGCAACGAATTGGGTCATTTCAGGCCTAAAGGAGGCCACCATGAAATCCCTTCTTGGCAAGAAGAGGTTGAAGATAGGTGCCAGGATGGTACCTATCAGGGTGAATGAGGCAGTGTCAACTTGCTTCAGGTGCCTTAGGCCCGGTCATATCGCAAGGACCTGCGAACACCCTAAGAGGTGTAGGAGGTGCGAGGGCGTGCACTCCAAAGAACAGAGATGCTATATGAAACCGGGTTGTTGGCTCTGTTTAGAGGACAACAAGAGGAACGGCAGGAATAATCATCGCCCCCGGAGTACGCAGTGCTCGGTGAAGGCCTGGTACGTGAACGGGAGGCGATGGTAGAGGGGCAAAACAAGGAGGTGTGGAGGTTCGTGCAGCTAAATTGCGCTCTTTCGAGGAGGAGCTCCGAGGAGCTAGACCGGATCATTAAAAGTGATCGCCCTCATGTTATCCTGGTGCAGGAGATGTACCTGGAGGATGACGGGAGGATGGGTCTAGATACTCGTTACGGTTTTTTCTCTAGCGAAAGCAACACACCCGCCTTACTGGTCCGGGGAGATTCTTGTTTGGGTTGTGGGTCCTGGGAGGGGGCGGTGGCTGTACAGATCGAGGCGGCGGATCTAAAACTGGTCTGCCTCTCTACGTACATACCACCTCAGGACAACGACCTCGGTAAGCTGGACTTCCTAAATGATTTTTTGGTTGGGAAGGAAGGGCATGAGATCGTGATTGGCGGATATTTTAACGCGCGCACCCAGCTGTTTGGGGACAGGGAGGAAAATTCTAAAGGAAAGGCGTGGTCGATCTTGTTATTGGTCAGAGTCTGGAGATTTCGAACGTCTATGGTGAATCGACGTTTGCCACGGAAAACGGTGAAAACCTCATAGACTTCTCCCTGGCAAGAACGAGCAGGATGCGGCGTTTGAGGTGGGAAACGGACCCCACAGACGTAAGCGACCACATACAGAGAGTCAGGGCCATGAGGAAGTTATTCCAGAATAGTACGGGCGAAGAGAGAGTTAGGAGAAGGATAGCTTTCCAAAAGGTCCTAGCAGGGTACAAGAGACACACCAAAAGGGCGAAGAGGAAACACTGGAGGGAGCAGTGCAAAACCGTACTGGAGATTAATCCATACGGTCTCCCTTACAGGGCTGTCTCTGGGAAGATAAGGTGCCCCGCTAACTTGAGGTTACTTGAAGGGGAAGATGGGTTCAAGACTCAGGACCTGAAGGAGACCCTGGACCTCATCTTGGATTGGAACTTCGGAAACGAGAACCAGAGGACGAGATCTCTCTGACCACTTGTGGTTTGGTGGATCCGTTCTTTTCTGAAAATGAGGTGAAACTGGCGGCTTTCAAGTTCGGGAACAGGAAATCTCCTGGTCCCGACGGGATCGATAACACGGTCGTGAAAGCCCTGGTGAGGATGCACCTATCGCTTCTTGCCAGGTTATTCAATAGGTGCCTGGACACTGGTACTTTTCCTGAGGCATGGGAGGTTGCCCGAGTAGTGCTTCTAGAAATGTCTGGTAGAAAGGGTAATTCTCCTTATGATTATCGTCCGCTTTCTTTACTAGCGTGTCTAGGTAAGGTTCTGGATAGCCTACTAGCTCAGTAACTGAAGCACTGGCTAGAGAGTAATGAGATCCTTTCCTCTTTCCAACATGGTTTTAGGGAAGGAAAATCCACAACCACAGCTCTAAACGAGGTGTTAGAGGGGGTTGATATGGGCTTAAATAAGGGTGCTTGGGTTATTCTCGTGGCCCTGGATATTGATGGCGCGTTCAACTCCATGAGCTGGAACAAGCTGATGAGAAATTTGATGGACATGGGTTGTCCTGATAATTTGTGCAGCTTGGTTCGTGACTTCCTGAGGGATAGACGGATTAGCCTCAGTTTTGGTGGGCTGAAGTTGGAAAGAAACTGTGCTAAGGGTTGCCCCCAGGGCTCTTGCTGCGGACCTATTCTGTGGAATCTCCTGGTAAACACCGTTCCAAGAGGAGCTACCTGAGGGAGCCAGGCTGGTTCTCTATGCTGACAACCAGTTCCTCATCATTGAGGCTGCTTCGAGAGCGAAGGCTGAGAAGTGTGTTGAAACTTCATTTCAAATCCTCTCGAACTGGGCCCATGACTCTGGCTTTAAGTTCAATGTCTCCAAAACTAAAGCCCTCAGCTTTAAATCTAGGGAGATAAGAACTAAAAGGAAAGGGATCAAATGGGAACACAAGCCGACTATCCGAATGGAAAACGGAGGGTAGCGTTGGTCAATAGGATGAACATCCTGGGGGTAGTCATTGATGACAAGATGGGTTGGCAATACCAGGCGGAGGAGATGGTGGCGAGAGGCAGGGAGGCCTTGTGCAGGCCTGTCCTGCTCTAAACGGGGGGGGGAGGAGGGTACTATTTTAGGAACCTCTATCTCTCCTGTGTCGAGCCAATCGGGGGTTAAATTCTAATTTATGTTAATTATAAAATTTTTCTAGATGGAGAAGAGTCTTGTTCGAATCCCTTTCAGCTTTTTTCCAGTTAGTGCTGCTGCTCCATAGAATAATGTCATCAGCGAAAAGTCCAATATTGGTTTAATGTGAATTTTTTTCTCCTATGCCTGCAATAAATAGGGTGAAGAGATTTGGGCTAAGGACTTATCCTTGTGGTAATCCTTTAACAATTTGAAGGTTTTAGATAGAGTGCCATTATATTTGACCCTGATGTATATATTTTTAAGGAAATCATTTATCCAAGTGATAGCTTTTCCATCAATTTTGAAATGTTTGTATAATTTTGTAATTAACTTGATTTTGCATACTTTATCAAAAGCTTGTGTAAGGTCTAAAAAAGCAGCTATGGTGTGGTTAGTTGGTTTTCTGTTTTGTGCATCCTCTACCTTTTGTGTGAAAAATTAGACTTGGTCTATTGTCCTATGTCCTTTCCTAAATCCATATTGCTCTTATGGTAAGAGATTTCTTGTATTGAGGTGGTAGGTAAGTCGTCTGAGTATAATTTTTTCCATTAATTTGCAGCAAATACTTGTGGGAGATAGTTCGGTAGTTTTTTGGGTCATCAGCAGATTTGTCAAGTTTTTTAATGGGAATTATTGTTGCAGTTTTTAGTCTTGAGGCAATTATCCAGTTTTCCAGGAGTTATTGAAAATATTATGAAGTCTTTCTTTGCCAATTTTGCCCAAGTTTGATATCATTTGGCTATGGATTCCATCTGGCCCAAGAGTCTTGTTTAGGTCAGTGTTTTCTAATGCATAAGCTAGCTCTTTCATATTGAATTTTTTCATGGAAAAATATTATGAGTACTGGTGACATTTTTACAGTCATGAATATTCTTTCGGGCCTTTTTTTCAACTTTCTTATCTTTTAATAATAAGAAATAAGAGATCCTTCTTACAAAGGTATATTATAATCTATAAATAAAAGAAGACAAGTTTCTTAAAACGATTTTAAATGAACGCAAGCTTTCAGGTGAAAACCCTTCAACAGGCAGTATAAAGTGAACGCGACGATACAAACATGGTACATATGGCAGACAAGAATATATACTCTTATGATATTTACATAACTATGGTAAAGAGAGTTGCAAATAAGAAATTTGCATCATTATGAAACAATGCTTATAGAGAATCTAATTTTCAATAAAGATGCTAATTACATAATTGGAAACGGGAATTTCTTTGAAATATGGTACATGACTGATATAAGCAACTATAGGGAGAACTACATGAAGGCCAGGAGAGCGTGATAGGCTTCGGGGAGGTCGATTTTTCTATTGATGCTGCCTGGCTTATAGGATTCTATAGATTCAAGTATGAGTCTTTGATGTTGGTTACGGATGTATCTGTAATGTATTGTAGGGTGTGTGATGTTAAAAGTATGGCCTGTTTCCTGTATGTGTTGATATATGAGAGATTTGGAGTCACGGTTAGATATGTTACGGGAGTGCTCAGACATCCTGATGGCAACGGTTCTACCCGTCTCACCCACGTAAGTGGCAGAGCATTGCTCACATGAGACGGAATAGACCGCGCCATCAGAACGTAGAGGATCCATGGGAACAAGGGGCTTAGTGTAAGGATGTCGGAGGGATGTGAGGAGGTTGGGGGAGTTTTTGTAATAGGTACGGATGCCGTATGACTTGAGGTGTCTAGCTATATCAACTGCGGGGGGGGGGGGGGGGAATAGGGAAGGAAACAAATAGATCTATAAGTTGTAGATGAAACAGGGGCGCCCGGTGTGTATGTGTGTCTATTAATAAAAGCAAGGGGAAAAAAGCTTTGGAGAGGTGAGATATGATATTGTTTTTTCTATGGTTTTAAAAATATCTAGGGAACAGTGGGTATGGATTCTTTTAGTGAGGGTCTTGACTATGTTAACTTTATGGGAGGTGGGGCAATGTGAATTAAAGTGAGTGTAACTAGGGGGGCATTGCTTTTTATAATAAACTGTGGTATGGTATGATGAAGCGGTACGGATAATAAGGATATCTAAGAAAGGAATAACATTATTGGATTCTATCTCTATAGTAAAGGAAACATTATGATTGTAGCTATTAAGATGTGACAATATAGAGCTCTCCTGGCCTTTCTTGCAAATACAAAACACGTCATCTATATATCTACGCCACAATTGAATATCAAAAGGGAGAGTGCGGGTGATCCAGTGGTCTATTTGTAATAGAACAATTTCGGCTACTATGGAGGATAGAGGGCTGCCCATCGGGGAGCCCTTAATCTGTCTGTAGTGATTCTGTGAGAATGTGAAAGTTTTCATATTTAAACATAAATCAGTGAGTTGTACTATAGATGAGGAGGTTTGGGAATCTATGTTCTGTGTGTTGAGAAATGGCCTTCATGTAGTTCTCCCTATAGTTGCCTATATCAGTCGTGTACCATATTTCAAAGAAATTCCCGTTTCCAATTATGTAATTAGCATCTTTATTGAAAATTAGATTCTCTATATGCGTTGTTTCATAATGATGCAAATTTCTTATTTGCAACTCTCTTTACCATAAATATCATAAGTGTATATATTCTTGTCTGCCATATGTACCATGTTTGTATCGTCGCGTTCACTTTATACTGCCTGTTGAAGGGTTCTCACCCGAAAGCTTGCGTTCATTCAAAATTCTTATCTTTTATTTCAAATTTCATTTTGACAATTTTGCCCAAGTTTGATATCATTTGGCTATGGATTCCATCTGGCTCAAGAGTCTTGTTTAGGTCAGTGTTTTCTAATGCATAAGCTAGCTCTTTCATATTGAATTTTTTCATGGAAAAATATTATGTGCTGGTGACATTTTTACAGTCATGAATAATCTTTTGGGCCTTTTTTTTAGCTTTCTTAACTTTTATTTCAAATTTGATTTTACTACTTATTTGATATGAATTACCTAGTTACCTGTATTCTTAATCTTTTTTTTTTTTCAATTTGTGACTGGGATCTTTCAATTTGTTTTGCCAAATGCCAAAGTTTTGTATTTGGGTTTCTTGGTTTGAGGTTTTCACAAGTTTGTTTTCATTTTTCCCTTTTGACATTTACATATAAGCTTTTTATTTTTGCATTCACAATGTTCAGTTCAGTTCTACAATTTGTTTGGTTTTGGGTGCACTTTTCCGTAGTTCTTTTTTTTTTAGTTATAAGTGTTTGAATATTTTTTGCCTAGTGTGTATAATTTGGAATCCAATTCTTAATATTACCTCTTGGTATTGAAACTTTGGCTGCTTTAATAATGATGTTTTTAAAAGATATCCAATTAGCCTTTTTGAAGTTCCAGAATTTTTTTTAATTGAGCTGGTTTTGGTCTTGGTGCTAATTTCAATCAAATTAGGCAAATGATCACTTCCAATACTTTTTAATATTTACCATTTTCATTTGTGGAAAATGTCAGGATAGTAAAAACTTATATCAAGTGCTTGTGCAGTATTATAGCTGTAGGAATGATGGGTAGGATTCCCATCATTTAAGCACATGAAGGCATTGGCGTTAAATATGTTTGATAGTATTTTGCCTTTTGGGTTTGGCGTGGAACATCCCCATAGTTGATTTTTGGCATTAAGGTCACCTACAATAATAGTGTTGTCTGTAAGAAATTGAGCCATTTTTTCATCGTCAATAAGTTTATTGTTTGTAGGGTGATACATATTGTATATGTTGATGGCTTTGTTTTGATTGAGGTATACTTTCATACTTTGGGCTTCGAGGTCTGATGTGTTTGGAATATTAACGGCTATTTCCTCATAGTACAAATCCTTGATTAAAAATGCTAGGTCACCCCCTTTAACAGCATATACAGATGGATCTTCGGACCTTAGCCTGAGTAATGGAGTGGCCGGAATTAACATAATACTGAAAGATGGAACACACATCAAAATCAAAGAAGGAGCAGGACAGATTTCGTCAAACTTCACTTGTGAACTGACAGCTATCTGGAAAGCCCTTGATGTATGCCTTAACCAACCATCCCTGCATCAAGCAGAAGGAATTTTAATATACAGCGACTCAATATACGCTCTAGAAGCAATTGAGAAGGGCAATACTAAAATCACACAGAAAATACACTCGTTACTTACCCAACTGGAACCATTGGAGAAGAACTGCATTCTACAAAGGATTCCTGCCCATGTTGGGATCGGGGGTAATAAAATGGCATTTGAATTGGCTAAGGAAGCCAGAAAGTTGGGCCAAAGGAAAGAACAAATGTCATTATTTGACGCTGATGCTTTGTCAAAATACAAGATAATTAAACAAAAAATAAGAAAATATCAAAATGCGAAATAAACTCTGAGAGAAAAATGACAAAAACTATAACAAGACTTAGAAAAAAACACTATAAAGGAATGACAATACATCCAGATGGCACAAGAACCTATAGGACATGCACCAACTGTCCTTAGTGGAACTAACACCTACCCACATATTCTCATACCCAGAAATGGCCGCAGCCTTGCAGAAAATTGACATAGACCCAGAGCAGCAGCTTTAAACACCCAAGATAGTGGATATTGCTGTTGCTGTGATGGAGATGCATGGAGACATCTGAGGCTCTTTATTGGGCACGACAACAACAACAACGGCATTCCAGAGTAAAATAAATTATCAGGGATAGATACATATTTTTCAAATGATTTAAAATAAATATAATCGATACTGAGAGAGAGTTGAATTAAAAATATTAGAAATTTATTATCTTCGAAAACAAACCGTATCTAAAATATCTTTTTTTTTTTGCTACATGTTTTAATTTGCATATACCAATTTTAAATATCTCAGATTGTATTTAAAAATCGTTAACCATTTCTTCTAACTTTTGGCGAAATGGTGTTTTATTAATTTATCATTTGATATTATTAGGGTTCTTTCCTGGTATTCAAAAAGGAAAAATACGTTTCGTTTAGTTATATTTTTCAATTTATCAAACAATTTGGCCGCTGAATCGCCGATTCTGGTAGAGCGCCATCTAGCGAATAAAGTTGTAACCAAAATCAATTTCGAATTTTTCATTATTTGCCATAAAAAATCCCATTGCATCCTGAACACAATGGTGTTTACCGCATTGCTCTAGCGCAAATATTCGCGGAGTTATTAATTTTTAAAGTTGTGCGGGACTTTTGGATCACCCTGTATTTACCAGGTCTATTAGTATGAAACGCGAAAATGGGCGCCAGAGGCCGCTGTGCAACTTTATTTGAGCCGACGGTGGCGCTGTTGTAGGCGTTTTGTTCTTTGACTCACGTGGCATCAGCATGCGTGCAGTTTTAGAAAAATTCAAATCGTAAAAAATTTCTGGAGCCCGTGGAAAATGGCGATTTCCGAGCCAAAAAGTGCCCATTTGCGGGAAGTTTTGTTGTTCGCCTTCAACTGGAAGAAAAGTGCCACTGAAGCCCACCGAATGCTCGAGGAAGTTTACATCGACCATGCTCTGAGAAAATCGCAGTGTTACAGGTGGTTTAAAAAACTCCAAAGTGGTGATTTTGAACTTGATAATGAACCACATGGAAAACCGCCCCAAAAGTTCTAGGACGCTGAACTGCAAGCTTTGTTGGATGAGGACAGTACCCAAATGCAGGAGAAACTCTCAAAACAGCTCCAGGTGTCTCAAGGTTCCGTTTCTCTACGTTTAAACAGCCTCAGAATGACCCAAACGCTTTCCAGATGGGTCCCCCACGAGTTGAGCGAAAGGCAGCAATAACGGCGTCTGGTAACCTGCGAAGGGCTGCTCGCCAGGAATGAAAAGAAGTCATTTTTGCACCGAATCGTAACTTCTGATGAGAAATGGATCCAGTTCAGCAATCCTACGCGCCAAAGGTCGTGGGACCTGCCCGGCCAATTTCCAAAACAGATGCCTAGGCCCAATCGCTTCGGAAAAAAGGCAATGCTTTGCATATGGTGGGACCAGACCGGCGTAGTATATTTCGAGCTCCTGAAACCTGGCAAAATGGTCAATACTAGTCGCTACGAACAACAAATGCACAGTTTGAGAGAGGTGTTGAATGAAAAAAGACCGGAATGGCGTGAAAACACAACAACCTGATACTGCAGCATGACAACGCTCCAGCCCACAACGCTACGGTGGTCAAAGACACCATACAAGACTTGGGCTGGGAACTTTAGGACACGCCCCAAAAAAACAGGAATTTTATAACTCAGACATACTCCGAAAATGACTTGTTGACTGGTTCGACTCAAAAGGAATAGAAATTTTCAGACAAGGAATTCGAAAATTGCCTGAAAAGTGGT
The DNA here is from genome assembly GCA_030710605.1 of Cordylochernes scorpioides. Taxonomy (NCBI): domain Eukaryota; kingdom Metazoa; phylum Arthropoda; class Arachnida; order Pseudoscorpiones; family Chernetidae; genus Cordylochernes; species Cordylochernes scorpioides. The sequence goes on from CP092864.1 coordinate 157,339,456, forward strand.
CCGAGTATATAGCTAATCAGGGCAATTACTTTGAATAAAAAATCTTTTGTTGTATGGAATTGGTGAACTTTTGAATTCACTGAAAATTTTCGCGTTTAATACTAATAGACCTGGTACATACACAACACATCTCCCCCCTTAATAATACTCCAGTCGGTCTGGGGGTTTCCTGGCTCTCTGAGGTCTAGGACTGAGGACGGGCACTTGCACAGCGGCAGCCTCCGGTTTAGGAGTGCAAGAGGGCACGTGCACAGCAACAGGCCCTGGTCTAGGAGTGCAAGAGGATACGTGCACAGAAGCAGTCTCCTCCTTGTTACCTGATGTAATTCTGGACCTCCTCTTCACTTTATTTCTGACTTCCACCTACAGGCTTCTCTCCTGATCGAGGAAGTATCAAATTTCTTGTCTCCACTTGTTTCTTTCTCACAGGTCGCAATTGATTGATATGCCTCTTATACACGACTCCCTCGCAACTTATAAGGTAGTGACGGTAGCTCAATAATTTCAAAATGGTACCTTTTTACCGTTTAGGTCCAGTTGCATAGTTGCGGAAATAAACCTCGCAACCTGTAGTAAACTGCTCCTTCCTTTTTACGGCCTCATGAAATACCTCTCGCGGATTTCTCACCTTGGTATTAAATTCGAGAATCTTGATCTTAAACCTCTCTTCATTAGCAGTTCCGCGGGGGAATTCCTTTATTACAGTTTGGGGGAATTCTCTACGAGCAAATAGGAATATTTGTAGATTCGTCTCTAAATCATCCTTCCCATTATTTTTTCTCAAAAGGTTTTTAAACTCTCTTACATATCTCTCAGCTAAACCATTTTTACTAGGATTATTTAGACTGGTCTTAGTGTGCCGTATACCATTCATTTTGGAAAATTGCTCGAATTCACCGGAGACAAACTGTATTCCGTTATCTGTAACCAAAAATTAGGGCAATCCAAATCTGGCAGAAATTTCTCTAAGATTATTTATAATCGTTTTGCTGGTAATATCTTTGATGATAAAAATTTCTATCCACTTTGAGTATGCCTCCACGAGAACCAAAAACATTCTTTCAATGAACGGACTCACTAGATCAAGATGAAGTCGATGCCACGGTTTTTCGGGCCAAGTCCATTCCGAGATGGTAGCCGGGGGCATGCTTGCCGATTCTTGGCATACTCTACATTCTCTAGTTAACTCCTCGCTTGTCTATGCCTGGCCACCATAAAATACCGTCTGGCAATCATCTTCATTTTAACAATCCCCATGTGTATTTCATGCAAGTCATTTAAAATTAAAGATCTTAATTTTTGGGGAATTGCCACTCTTTCACGCCATTGAAGACAACCAAACTCCAAACTTAATTCCTCATTGATCTTATAATAGGAGCTAGTGGGTTTTCCCTCGGTACCCTTGTGAATTTCCAGTTGCCTTCTCTAACATTCCTTAATACTATATACAGTATTTTATCTCGGGACGTCTCATATGCCACCTCCCTAAAAGTGAACGGTACCTCATTCAACTTCCTGAGAAGAAGTACCTGGTCTTCATCAAGAGACTCCCTGACACTCGATTCTAAAGGAAGACGTGACAATGCGTCAACATTGGAATTATCACTAGTTTTTCGAAATTCCACAGTATAATTAAATGCAGCTAATTTTAAGGACCATCTTTTAATTCTGGATGATGCACATATGGGAATTGGTTTATGAGGTGAAAATATATGAATTAAGGGTCAGTTGTCTGTGACCAATACAAATTTTCGTCCCAGTAAGTATTGCCTGAATTTCTCAACACCAAAGGTTATGCTCAACGCTTTCTTTTCTAGTTGAGAGAAACGTTTTTCCACTTCAGTTAATGTTCTAGAAGCAAAGGCTATAGGGAATTCTTCATTTCTACCATTTCTATGACTCAGAATTACGCCTAGTCCATAGTCCATTAATAATGATTTACATTTTTTAAATAACATTCGATATTATTTCGTCCAATTCCATCTACAATTTTTATTTAAAAGTTGATAGAATAGCGCTAAAATGTTTGCTATATTCTTTATGAATCTATAATAATAAATTATGAGTCCTATGAAAGATCTCAATTGCGAAACATTCTTTAGGTTCAGGCGCCTCTATCACTGCTTTAATTATCCATTTTAAAATTTAAAAATTCCACCGATTTCTTTTTAAATTTACATTTATATCTGTTTAACTTTAAACCTTTTTCTTGCAATCATCTAAACACTAGATCCAACTTTTGTTCATAATCTTCAAAGTATTTTCCTGCAACCAAAATATCATCTATGTAGCAGGCCACTCCTGGCAAATCAGCAAATACACCTTCCATAATTCTCTGAAATTTAGTTGGTGCTACCGCTACGTCATATGGTAGTATTTTTTAAGAAAACAACCTCTTTGTTGTGTTTATATTAACAACAGCTTTAGCTTCTTCCGCTAACATTACTTGTAAGTAAGCCTGTGATAGGCCTAGAGTCGAAAGTACGACGCTTGTAGATAATTTTGAAAAGATCTCATCGATCGATGGAATGGGATACCTATCTAATTCTATTACTTTATTAGCTGTACATCTCTTGTATTTATCTCCGCCAGTTCGAACGAGATCGCCACTGCAAAACTTTATCCAGAGTGACATCGTCGTTTTCTTGTAGTAGCTTCTTTTGAAGGCTTTCCAACTTGATTCCAGCCACAAAACGGTCTCGCATCATGGTTCCCAGCATATCGCCGAAATTACAATTTATTGCAAAATGTTTCAAATCTCTAAGATATTCCGAAATTGATTCTCTTTCCTGTTGAATTCTCTTTAAAAATCTGCATCGCTCTGGTATCATTTTCTTCTTTGGATCCAAATGCAGCTTAATTCTTTGAATGATAGTATCATAGGGTTGATCTTTCATTAGACCAGGAAGAAAATGTTGTTTCCCTGCTTCAAAGTTTCAGAATCTGGTAGCGAGGTAAAAATCAGCATTTTAATCTCCTCCTTCTGATGCCTAAAAGAAAGCCTCAAATTTTTGTACAAAAAGATCGAAGTGTCCTCCACTGGGCTATAGCATCTAAAAGATACTATTAACTTTGAACTTGTCATGCTGATCTTTTCTACTCCTTTGTTTTCTTGATCCAGATAGTTTAAAAGATGTAGTTGTTATACTTGCATAGACGCCGTTTTCCTCAGCTTTTTACTGGCTCTGTAGATCGCGCATCCTCGTCGCCACTTTTGTTGTGTCGTAATTAGACGTACAAGAGCTCAAACTTGACCATGGCCAACAACAAATGTCCAATTTATATATACATATATTTTTACATAATGAGGCTTTAAATAATACAAATAAAATTCATCTATTTGCATAAACAACTGTTAATATATAGCGAGAAGAGTAGAGGACTGAGCAGAAATCCCTGAGGTACACCAGCCCATGTTCTTCTGTCCTTGGAAAATGTTCCATTGACCCGAACCTTTATCCTTCTTCCCCTTGAGAAGTCTGCAATCCAGATTAAGGTTTTTCCTCTTACTCCGATGTTGTGCAGCCTTTCAAATATTTCTACACTCGATCAAAAGCTAAGGTCATATCCAGGAATACGGCCGTTGTCTTCTTTGGCGGATTTTCCAAGAAATCTATTATTGATTGACAGAAGTAGAACAGTTTATCAGTTGTACAGTGTATGGATCTTTAGGCAGTTTGGTAGAAGTTTATTTCATTATTGTTAGTGAGCCAGACTATGAGCCTAGAGTGGATAATTCATTCTGTTATTTTACAAAGTATGCTGGTAAGAGCAATTGGCCGATAGTTCTTGCATTCCTTGGCATCTTTGTTTGGTTTCAGTATTGGCACTATAATTGATATCTTACAATTCTTTGGTAGTTTACCACTTTGCCATGAAATGTTCAATATTCGTAGGAGTTGATTTTTAGCTTTGTCTCCAAAGTGTTTAATCATTTGACCAAATATTAGATCATCTCCTGGTGACCTCTTGGATTTAACTTTCCTATTGATGAGTTCAGCTCATTCAGTGTGAAGTCTCTCGAGTAAATATCTTGTTGATGGTAATTTCTTGCTTGTGTAACTAACCTGTTTGCATTATTTTTAGAGTCCTGCCTTCATTCGTATAGCTGAGTCTGGAAGTGCATGAAAAATATTCAGCTATTATTTCAGCCATCTGTTTGTTCGTTCTCGCTATTCATTCTGATTTATTTGTTCTAAGAAGTTCATTGATATTGTCTCTCTCTGCAATCATTGCCTCGATATTGTGGTCCTTCCAGTAAAGTATTCACTGGTTTTTACGTCTACCTCTAGGTATCGATACCTTTGCAGCTCTGGATATGTTCGAAGAGAATTTTTCCAATTTTTTGTCAATCGTTCTGTGATTTAATTCTTCGTTGCACAGTTCTTCAAGCTTTTCTGTGATTTTTTTTCCAGTATTCTTTTATTCTGATGGAAATTCTCAATTTTGAATTTTAGGGTTGTTAAAATTGGTCTGTGGTCACTGATTGCTCTTTTCGGAATTTTCCATTGTGTTGTGGATGCGATGTTGTGATTTATCGCTGTGATGTCTGTTGCGGATTCTGTGCCTGTGGACTTGGATAGATAGGTGTTCTTTTCGTTATTTAACGGTGTAAGGTCGAGGTCGGTTAGCATGTCCTCAACCTGCTGACCGTTGTTATCCTGGAGAGGTGATCCCCAAGTTGGTCTTTCGTCGTTGAAATCACCAAGTATGATTGCGATATCCGAAGACGCTTCACTTAATGTCTCTATCAGGCCTGTATTGATGCTAGTATTATCGTGGTGATAAACATTTATGATTGGTATTGTTTTATCTGTAAGATAGATTTCTATTGCCTGAGCTTCTGTCGTGCCTTCTCTAGGCTTACTCTGATTATAGGCGATTTTCTTAAATTTGATTTCTAGAGTTTTCATCAAAACGGCAAGTCCTCCTCCGAATTTTCCCGGTCTGTCCTTTCGTAGTGTTGTATAATCTTTGATATTGAATCTCAGATTCTGATTCAATTTTGTCTCCTGAGGACAAGTAATATGTACATTGTTGTAACAGAGAAGACAAGTCAGCTCTTTATTTTCATCTGGGTACCATTTATATTGAGTTGTAGTAGATTGAATTGTGTCTTCGTAGTAGATTTCTCATCATGAGCTCGAGCTGCAGCTCTTGACGCGGCGGTTACCCCGGACGCGGTAGCATTACTGGAGATATCAGTTTTGTTCTTCATTTGAAAATGGGTGCCGTTGCAACGTTAGTCATCTTGGAAACGAACCAGAATTTGGTCAAATATTCCAAGGGTCCAGGGGGGACCGCAAGGAGGTGTGGTCGGACTTCTCCCCTTCCCCCTGGAATGCCGTCACTACAGGATAAAGCACTCTTGGTGAATTTTTTAAATTGTGATTCAGAATCTTCCACTGAAGCTTTACGAGCGTTTATTCGAAGCGGTAAAGGACCAATGAGTTGCTACTCTCTAAAGCGATTGATTACAAATTTTGAGGAAACTGGATCTCTGGAAGCAAAACCTCGGAGTGGAAGACCATCGACATGCAAGTCAGTGGCTGTTACGGTTTTGCAGAATGCTGAAGCTATTGAAACGCTATCCACGTATGGAGAAGTAAGTGCTAGACAAGTTTCTCGACACACGGGGATTTCGTATGGAACAGTTTGGAGAGAACACACATTTAGAATTTTTCTATAAAAATACCCTAAAAAAATTCAAAGTTTTCACGAGTTGAAAGTCAGCGATTTTGAGAAGCGTCAAGAATTCGCTGCATGAGTTTTCCGGCAAATTGATATTGATGAAAACTGGCTGCCAAATGTTCTAAGAACAAATGATGCTCACTTTTATCTAAAGGGAGAATTTAACATTCAAAACTGCCTCATTTTGGCAACAGAAAACCCTAGGATTTTACAGAAATACCACTTCATCAGCACAGAGTTACAGTATTGTGTGGGTTCACTTCTTCTTTTATTATTGGGCCATTTTTCTTTGAAAAATCAATGGAAGAACTTTTAAAACCGTTTTTGTAACTGGTGAACGTTATGTTCAACTTTTGAGAAAAAAGGTTATTCCCATATTGCAGGACAGACAAGCACTAAGCGAAATAACATTCATGCAAGATGGAGGACCTCCTCATATCTCCCGCGGTGCCAAACAATTGCTGAAGGATACGTTCGGTGAAATACGTTGATAGGTCGCCACTTTATATACCAGTGGCCTCCAATATCACCAGACCTGACGCCTTACAATTTCGGTTATGGGAGTACATTAAGTCGAGTTTTTATCGATGCCGGTCTACCACACTGGCCATGTTGAAGGCTTCTATCAGATGGAACGCTTTATAAATTTCAACTATTTAATTCTGACCATTCTGTCATCTATCGTCTGCAGGCGGTGTTTTAGAATGAAGGGCGCCACATTGAGCAAGGATTGGGACCTAATACAAGAGAGAAGGCAGTTACCTCATGTGTTATATATTGCAGCTCTTTGTTTTGGGTTATGGGAATAATAAATGCTGTCCTCACATCTTGACTCTTTTTTTTTTCTGTGAACAGTAATTTTTTTGTTTGTCATTTGCCCACATCTTATATTATGTCGTGCAGGCCAAAGTTTTATAACTTCTTGAATAACACTGGTATGCACAATTTGACCCCTTATGTTTAGTTTATCGCTTTTCGCTCATTAGAAGAAATAGCATAAGGAATATTCTCTGTATCCCCCCCCCCCCCCAACTTTGAAATTTTGCGCAAAAAATAATACAAAATGATTTTACTACCACGTTTTTCAACGCAAAAGGTCGATTTAAAAATATTTTTTTTTGGGGATACATTTTCAAAATTATGTATAGTATAATAAACAATGATAACATTTGACAAACCCATAGGATATTTGAAATAAAGTACGACAAATATATTTTGTCACTGCCCTCTATATTTCATTTTTGGATCATGACAAATATCCAGTTAAATAGTCAAGTGTCGCCAATTAGTCAAGAAACTATACATAGCACGAAATCCTATTAATAGTGCCATCATAATTTTTGGTACTATATTAACATTTCAAAATCGTGTATTGATATCAGGTTATTTTCAAACATTCAATCTATTTCACAAAACTCCATCTAAAATATAAATATTTTTTGCTGCATGTTTTAATTTGCATATAGCTATTTTACATATCTCAGATTGTATTTAAAAATCGTCAACCAATTCTTCTAACTTTTGGCGAAATGGTGTTTTATCAATTTATCATTTGATATTATTAGGGTTCTTTCCTGGTATTCAAAAAGGTAAAATACGTGTCGTTCAGTTATATTTTTCATTTTATCAATCAATTTGGCCGCTGAATCTCTGATTCTGTTAGAGCGCCATCTCTAGCGAATAAAGTTGTAACTAAAATCAATTTCGAATTTTTCATTATTTGCCATAAAAAATACCATTGTATCCTGAACACAATGGTGTTTACCGCATTGCTCTAGCGCAAATATTCGCGGAGTTATTAATTTTTAAAGTTGTGCGGGACTTTTGGATCACCCTGTATGTATCTACTTATATAATCGCCTTATTCTGAAGCTCACGGATAGAATGCGCGCCCATTGGCTGCCGCCGGCGAACACGTGTCCTCCCTGCCCCCCTCTAGACAACCCTGTTATCAGCTGTGTGATACATACACCTGTCTATAGCGGCCACTCTAGACAACCCTGTTATCAGCTGTGTGATACATCCACCTGTCTATACAGACCACCCTGCCTATAGCGGTCACCTTAGGCAACCCTGTTATAATTAGTGTGTTACATTCACCTGTCTATACAGACCACCCTGTCTATAGCGGACACTTTAGGCAACCCTGTAATCAGCAGTGTGTTACATCCACCTGTCTATACAGACCACCCTGTATATAGCGGCCATTCCAGAAAACCCTGTTATCAGCTGTGTGATACATACACCTGTCTATAGCGGCCACTCTAGACAACCCTGTTATCAGCTGTGTGATACATCCACCTGTCTATACAGACCACCCTGTCTATAGCGGTCACTCTAGAAAACCTTGTTATCGGCTGTGTGATACATACACCTGTCTATACAGACCACCCTGTCTATAGCGGCCACTCTAGACAACCCTGTTATCAGCTGTGTGATACATCCACCTGTCTATACAGACCACCAGGTCTATAGCGGTCACCTTAGGCAACCCTGTTATCATTAGTGTGTTACATTCACCTGTCTATACATACCACCCTGTCTATAGCGGTCACCTTAGGGAACCCTGTTATCAGCAGTGTGATACATACACCTGTCTATACAGACCACCCTGTCTATAGCGGTCACTCTAGACAACCCTGTTATCGGCTGTGTGGTACATACACCTGTCTATACATACCACTCTGTTTATAGCGGCCACTCTAGACAACCCTGTTATCGGCTGTGTGATACATACACCTGTCTATACAGACCACCCTGTCTATAGCGGCCACTCTAGACAACCCTGTTATCAGCTGTGTGATACATCCACCTGTCTATACAGACCACCCTGTCTATAGCGACCACCCAAGACAACGTTTTTAAAATATATTCGCACTCGGGTAAAACCCGGGCGTTTGCCCGGGCCATTCGTCTAGTATATAATAATCGAAACTTTTTGGGTGATTGAGTGATTGGTTTTGGATGATTGTTTGTTTGCGAGTAGTAAGACCTTGTTGACTTACTTGGTGGTTGATGTGGGCGCAGTCGTTTTGGCTGAAATGGTAAAGTTTTCTCACAGGGGAAAATAATGAGAAAGGACACAGGATTGGATTGAGAAGTAGGCCAGTGATCAAGGGAGAGAAGGGCTTTAAACTATTGGCGTATTTGACTGATGTCTTGACTGTTCACATATTGAAGATTGGACTTATCTGTGGTGGTGGGAAGGTGGTGGCGAGCTCCAACTGTTCCTTGGCAGGTCCAGGTCCCTACTTGTTCCTTGGCAGGTCCAGGTCCCTACTTGTTCCTTGGCAGGTCCAGGTCCCTACTTGTTCCTTGGCAGGTTCAGGTCCCAACTGACTTACTTGAGTCCGAGAGTTAACTCGTTAACTCTCCAGTGCTCTCATTGGTGGATTATCGTCTCGTGGCGACTTCTCATTGGATCTTAGCTAGTACTGCTGGACTCTGATTGGAGGTAGCTAACCTAATTGTCTTTGTCATGTTTTAACATGCTCCCGGAAAAAGAAGGTTTTTGAACTTAGTTTTATTAGTTCCTGGGTAATAACTTTTGCTTCCTGGATAATGAAAAACTGTTAATGATTGTTTCTTCTCTGATGGCTTTTCTCCCAGATTCGCTAGGCCTAACCTTTATTAAATCTTTAGATCATACATTGCATATATTGTGGTGGGGTTACATCTAGTTATATACAAATTATGACAGATGCGCCCTCTACATGTGAAGAATTCAAAAAGAGGTAGCCTGAAGTGAATTCTGAAAGGGAAAAATAATTTTGTGGGATAAATTAATTATGGTTACTGAGAGGCTATATACAAGCATTGTTGGTGACATAAGAGATAAAAGATAATGGTGTTGGTGAGATATTGGTTGAGTATAAGTAAGATAAATCAAAATATTTAATTATAAGAAATCAAAATGAGAGAGAAATGCTATGGTACATTGTTGAGAGAGAAAAAAGAAATAGGTGCCTAAATAATATTCTACTCGAGATGGGGAAAACAAAATCGAGGGAATTTTTCTATTAGGGCTTTTGAGAAATCGAAAATAAAGTAAGTTGTGAGAAATCAAAGTGAATGCGCTTGGTAGCATTGTTGAGTGGAAAAAAAGAAAAAGGTGCCTAAATAATATTCTACTCGAGATGGGGAAAACAAAATCGAGGGAATTTTTCTATTAGGGCTTTTGAGAAATCTAAAATAAAAATAAAATCTACCAAATTAAAAGAGAACCAATGAGTTTTCATTGAGAGAAATGTGTTTAGTGGTTGAGAAAGTAATTGGTTTATATGAACAAACTAAAAAGAAGTTGTTATATAAATGGTAAATATTTGATTAAGATAAATGGTAAGTATTTGATTAGGATAAATGGTGAACATTTGATTAAGATAAATGGTAAATTTGATTAAGAATTTTGATTTAAAAAAAAATGTAAATGAATGGGATAAAGAAAATGTAGAGCGAGAGGTTCGCAAACTCTCTTTGTGATAAAATTACATGCCAGTATCTAGGTCACGCGGCGCAATCAGCTCTTTTTATTTGTCTCGTAGATCTTTTGTCTTTTCCGTGCGACTCAGGGTAGAAACATGATCTTTACCAATTGTGCTTTATATTATGTATACAGGAGACATGGGAATCTAATTAACCTTAAGTGTGTATGGTGTGTTTTGTGGTTATTGTCTTCAAGATCTCAAGGCCGAGTGTATTATGTTAATATGTCCCGAGTCTTAATGCGTTCTAGGGATTTTTATGCAATTTCCTAGGACACTTAAGATATGCTCTCCCGATATCCACTTTTTTATCGGGCGGTCATAACCGGAATCGGATCTTTGAATACAGGGTTCGAGGAAAGTCCTCGACCCTTCTAAAGTGGTTGTTTATTCCTTTCGGAAGAAACGTAAGCTCGAAAGCTTTGCTACCTAATTTTTCCTATCCTTTAAGTGGTAATGTTTGTGCTTTTGTTCGTATTTAACCTTGAGATCTGAATGTTGTGTATTGGTCGTGAGTGTTGTGTGCTTGTTTGTGTGGCCATGTAATGTTGTTTAGAAATGTTGGTAAAATAATCGAATTTGGTCGGCAATTCATTGGGATGGTTGTTTGGACATGTTATAAGTTTTTGTGAGAAATGTAAAAATGAATTTTATGTGTTGTTAAAATCCTAAAGCATGTTGTGTCTGTGGGTTAGATACGTGCCTAGTGTGGGTAAATGTAAAAGTTTTTTGGAAGTTTTTGGAAGAAGGAGAATTAGAATAGAGATGGTGTAATTCATTGGGATGTTCTGAGAATTAAATATGTCCATTAATATAATAATAATATAATGATATTAATGTAATTAAATTGTGTTTTTGTAAGAATCGATATGTGAGCTCGTTGTAAATGTGGATCCAATTTGGTGACCGTTAAAAATGGCGGACGTGGAGGGGGGAACACGGTGACCTCAATTTTATCTGTCGACCAAGTAAGAGGCCCTCTTCGGGGGTTCTAAATCTGTCTTCCTCCCCTTTTGTAATTGAAATTTCCGGCCTCCTAATTGGTTTAGATGGTGTCACGCCCGCTGGACATTTTCTTACTTACGTCGGTTGAGGTCCTCTGATTCGCTCTAAATTTTCTTCCATTATCTCCCATATGAGAGTTAGAAACTCAAAAATTGCATTGCCTATATGGAAGACTGCTTCCTGTAACTGATAAAGCTGTTGGAGTTGTAGGGTATATATTCCAATGTAAACTATTATTGTAAATGGAGCGAGTTTATGAGATAAGAGGATGCCAGCGGGCGACGCTGGCATGGGACGCCGGGAATTCTGCGAGCTGGCCAGCCGGCCTGCGCGCGCACCGGGGGGCTGCGCGCGCACTTTTCGAACACCGCCTGATGTCGCCGGCTGTTTACCGCGCGTCGCTACAACCTGCAGCGGTTCCTTCCATTATATAATACTCTAGGCGCTGGTGGAGTAAAAACTGTACTCCACCTGCCTCTTATAATTGTATGTAATTTTTGGACACTTATTAAAATATAAATTATTAATTTATAGTTCTCACTGCAGCTCGAACCTTTACCCTAACGCGGTAGGAACATGGCGCAGTCGACATTCGGTTAATTATAGCCGTTTTTTAAGTGACAGCTCAGTGACAATTAGTAATCAAGATGCCCTCAAGAAGGAATCGCCGACCATCCCAAACCCCTCCAGAGAACCCTGCCTCGCCGACCAGCACCGACATCCTCAGGTCCATAGCCGCACTGTTGCAGCAGATGGCTACTCGGAATCCGACACCGACAGTCCCATTAGGAGCTCCTCCTCACCACGCCACAAAAATCATTCAGCTTCCTAAACTGGCTTCCCCGGAGGAGTTAACGATGTCTTTTTTCCGCGATTGGAAACAACGTTGGAACGACTACGTGGACGCCCAACAAGTAGCCACCTTCCCGCTATCCACACAGCAAGTGACTTTGCGTGCCGCCCTCCATTCCGAATGGACCATCCTTTGGCAATCAGGCCGCCTTCATATTTCTACCACCACCACCCTCGATGAAGCCGTGAATGCTCTCGAGGCCTACCTACGCAAGAAGCGAAACCCCCTCCTTGATCGGCAAGATTTTCATCGTAGGGACCAACAAACCGGAGAATCGGTGGATCGCTACTTCGCAGCCCTTAAAGCTCTTGATGACTCGTGTGCACATGAGCTGTATTTTAAGTGCAGCACATGCGGCGACCCGTGTATTACAATATGCACAAAAAGAGCTTGTGGGAAAACGTTTGCCCTTGCTGGTTATCAACAGCAACTCCGTATCCGTGACAGGTTAATATGTGGCCTGTTTGATAAAGACCTCCAACGAAAAGTACTGGCGGAGCAGTACAATTCCGACCTCTCCCTGGACCGAGTCCTCTCAATTTGCACTGCACATGAGAGTGCTACCGCCGTGGGCGCGGCTCTTTCACCCTCCCCAACCACCTCCCCCGAAGCCTTCATTGCAGCCAGACGTGCACCATCAACCTACAAGCATCAACAAGCCAGCTCGTCTGAAACCTCACCTAAGGCCAACCGTTTCTTTCAGAAACCCTATGATCCTAACGACCCCTGCTCCGGATGTGGGGCTAACCCAAGACACCGCCGTGACCAGTGCCCAGCAAAAGACATAGAGTGTAACAAATGCGGCATCACCGGGCATTACGGAAGGGTTTGCCGACAACTGAAACGGAAACCCACAACCAAACCTAATATCCCGCCACCCGCAACCAGAAACAATCAGTCCCAACCAGGACCCTCAAACACAGTTGTTGCAGCTGGAGTACGCAACGAACTCATAACCATTACGACCGATATCAACCATAAGTTACACCAAATCCGTTGGCTGGCGGACCCGGGGTCAGATCTGGATCTAATCCCAGAATCAGAATTCCTGTTACTGGATGAGCAGACCCGATCAGCACTCAACCCGAAGAACGTCCCTTGCGTAGGAGCCAACGGCATCAGCTTAAGTCCTTGTGGATCGTTCGTCGCGGCACTGCATCTCAACGGGAAAACATACAGTACTACCGTTGGAGTCTGCAAGCACCTGAACGCCCCTCTCTTGAGCAAGAGCGGATGCAAAGCCTTAGGACTTCTGCCAGATAACTGGCCCCATTCAATGATCGTCAATGCCATAACCAACGGACAAGTTCTAACGTTCCCGCCGACCCCGGTGAGAGCCAATGAGATCGATAAGCAGTCTATCCTTACCCATTATGCTAGAGCGTTCGACGACACAGTGTTAAAACCCATGCAAGGACCCCCCATGTCTATCGAACTAGTTAAAGATGCCGTTCCTTGCAAACGCTACCGGGCATACAACGTTCCCTTTCACTGGAGAGACCCCGTCAAAACTCAACTCGATACCATGTTGGCGAAAGGGATAATCGAACAGGTACCCGTCGGCGAAGCCATCGATTGGTGCCATCCTATGGTAGTCGTCCCGAAAAAAGGCTCATCACAAGTCACATTACCAAATGATCTCGCCGGTGCCATCATTGGGAAGGGTGGTCAACGCATCAGGAAGATCCGGCGCGAGTCTGGTGCGGGGATCACCATAGATGAGTCTCAACCTGGTAGCAACGAACGGGTCATCACCATCTCTGGCACGCCCCAGCAGATCCAGATGGCCCAGTACCTCTTGCAGCAAAATGTAAGAGAACATTCCTTCCGGAAGCGATACAATCGCAACGCCAAGCCACTCTCACGTTTGGAAGTGGGAGCAATAGTCCTTGTCCAGGATCACCGCACAAAACATTGGACCCTCCTTGCTGAGGTTCTCGAACAACTTCCACGCGGTCGCAGCTACCTCATCCAGACCGACGCCGGACGCCTTCTTCGCCGTAATCGCAGATTCTTACGACCTTTCGTGCCTCCACCGTACACCACCCCACCCAACTCAGCTCAACATCAGCAGACCTTATCCCCTCGAACCCGAGAACCGAACCCGCGTTATAGCAACTACGTTGGATCGGTCCCAAGTCCCAATCTCCAGGGGGGGCATGAGATAAGAGGATGCCAGCGGGCGACGCTGGCATGGGACGCCGGGAATTCTGCGAGCTGGCCAGCCGGCCTGCGCGCGCACCGGGGGCTGCGCGCGCACTTTTCGAACACCGCCTGATGTCGCCGGCTGTTTACCGCGCGTCGCTACAACCTGCAGCGGTTCCTTCCATTATATAATACTCTAGGCGCTGGTGGAGTAAAAACTGTACTCCACCTGCCTCTTATAATTGTATGTAATTTTTGGACACTTATTAAAATATAAATTATTAATTTATAGTTCTCACTGCAGCTCGAACCTTTACCCTAACGCGGTAGGAACATGGCGCAGTCGACATTCGGTTAATTATAGCCGTTTTTTAAGTGACAGCTCAGTGACAATTAGTAATCAAGATGCCCTCAAGAAGGAATCGCCGACCATCCCAAACCCCTCCAGAGAACCCTGCCTCGCCGACCAGCACCGACATCCTCAGGTCCATAGCCGCACTGTTGCAGCAGATGGCTACTCGGAATCCGACACCGACAGTCCCATTAGGAGCTCCTCCTCACCACGCCACAAAAATCATTCAGCTTCCTAAACTGGCTTCCCCGGAGGAGTTAACGATGTCTTTTTTCCGCGATTGGAAACAACGTTGGAACGACTACGTGGACGCCCAACAAGTAGCCACCTTCCCGCTATCCACACAGCAAGTGACTTTGCGTGCCGCCCTCCATTCCGAATGGACCATCCTTTGGCAATCAGGCCGCCTTCATATTTCTACCACCACCACCCTCGATGAAGCCGTGAATGCTCTCGAGGCCTACCTACGCAAGAAGCGAAACCCCCTCCTTGATCGGCAAGATTTTCATCGTAGGGACCAACAAACCGGAGAATCGGTGGATCGCTACTTCGCAGCCCTTAAAGCTCTTGATGACTCGTGTGCACATGAGCTGTATTTTAAGTGCAGCACATGCGGCGACCCGTGTATTACAATATGCACAAAAAGAGCTTGTGGGAAAACGTTTGCCCTTGCTGGTTATCAACAGCAACTCCGTATCCGTGACAGGTTAATATGTGGCCTGTTTGATAAAGACCTCCAACGAAAAGTACTGGCGGAGCAGTACAATTCCGACCTCTCCCTGGACCGAGTCCTCTCAATTTGCACTGCACATGAGAGTGCTACCGCCGTGGGCGCGGCTCTTTCACCCTCCCCAACCACCTCCCCCGAAGCCTTCATTGCAGCCAGACGTGCACCATCAACCTACAAGCATCAACAAGCCAGCTCGTCTGAAACCTCACCTAAGGCCAACCGTTTCTTTCAGAAACCCTATGATCCTAACGACCCCTGCTCCGGATGTGGGGCTAACCCAAGACACCGCCGTGACCAGTGCCCAGCAAAAGACATAGAGTGTAACAAATGCGGCATCACCGGGCATTACGGAAGGGTTTGCCGACAACTGAAACGGAAACCCACAACCAAACCTAATATCCCGCCACCCGCAACCAGAAACAATCAGTCCCAACCAGGACCCTCAAACACAGTTGTTGCAGCTGGAGTACGCAACGAACTCATAACCATTACGACCGATATCAACCATAAGTTACACCAAATCCGTTGGCTGGCGGACCCGGGGTCAGATCTGGATCTAATCCCAGAATCAGAATTCCTGTTACTGGATGAGCAGACCCGATCAGCACTCAACCCGAAGAACGTCCCTTGCGTAGGAGCCAACGGCATCAGCTTAAGTCCTTGTGGATCGTTCGTCGCGGCACTGCATCTCAACGGGAAAACATACAGTACTACCGTTGGAGTCTGCAAGCACCTGAACGCCCCTCTCTTGAGCAAGAGCGGATGCAAAGCCTTAGGACTTCTGCCAGATAACTGGCCCCATTCAATGATCGTCAATGCCATAACCAACGGACAAGTTCTAACGTTCCCGCCGACCCCGGTGAGAGCCAATGAGATCGATAAGCAGTCTATCCTTACCCATTATGCTAGAGCGTTCGACGACACAGTGTTAAAACCCATGCAAGGACCCCCCATGTCTATCGAACTAGTTAAAGATGCCGTTCCTTGCAAACGCTACCGGGCATACAACGTTCCCTTTCACTGGAGAGACCCCGTCAAAACTCAACTCGATACCATGTTGGCGAAAGGGATAATCGAACAGGTACCCGTCGGCGAAGCCATCGATTGGTGCCATCCTATGGTAGTCGTCCCGAAAAAAGGCTCATCACAAGTCACATTACCAAATGATCTCGCCGGTGCCATCATTGGGAAGGGTGGTCAACGCATCAGGAAGATCCGGCGCGAGTCTGGTGCGGGGATCACCATAGATGAGTCTCAACCTGGTAGCAACGAACGGGTCATCACCATCTCTGGCACGCCCCAGCAGATCCAGATGGCCCAGTACCTCTTGCAGCAAAATGTAAGAGAACATTCCTTCCGGAAGCGATACAATCGCAACGCCAAGCCACTCTCACGTTTGGAAGTGGGAGCAATAGTCCTTGTCCAGGATCACCGCACAAAACATTGGACCCTCCTTGCTGAGGTTCTCGAACAACTTCCACGCGGTCGCAGCTACCTCATCCAGACCGACGCCGGACGCCTTCTTCGCCGTAATCGCAGATTCTTACGACCTTTCGTGCCTCCACCGTACACCACCCCACCCAACTCAGCTCAACATCAGCAGACCTTATCCCCTCGAACCCGAGAACCGAACCCGCGTTATAGCAACTACGTTGGATCGGTCCCAAGTCCCAATCTCCAGGGGGGGCATGAGATAAGAGGATGCCAGCGGGCGACGCTGGCATGGGACGCCGGGAATTCTGCGAGCTGGCCAGCCGGCCTGCGCGCGCACCGGGGGCTGCGCGCGCACTTTTCGAACACCGCCTGATGTCGCCGGCTGTTTACCGCGCGTCGCTACAACCTGCAGCGGTTCCTTCCATTATATAATACTCTAGGCGCTGGTGGAGTAAAAACTGTACTCCACCTGCCTCTTATAATTGTATGTAATTTTTGGACACTTATTAAAATATAAATTATTAATTTATAGTTCTCACTGCAGCTCGAACCTTTACCCTAAAGCGGTAGAACAGTTTATAGAGCATAATTAGAAGACAGATAAAACATATTAAGTGAAATATGGGATATTGACACATTTTCTCCCATGTCTTCTCCACGAGTTGGGTTTTTTGGTTATCGTGTTGTACTTCTATTGATTGTGGCGAACTTGAAATTGGATGTATTTGCGGATGGGCGATGTCGCGTTCTTTGTTATAATGGGTGAGTTGTGTAAATCGGATTTTGGTGAAAATGGTAGGATCTAAATGATTGTCAGGTTCGCTGTTCTCCAGTTTGGTTGTCAATGGTTCTGTTGAAGAAATGTCGGGTGTAGGGGTTTTAAGTGGAAACGTGTAATCGTTCCTCTGTCGTAGGTGGTGTATTTTAGTTATTGTTGGTATTGTGTGTGTGGTAATTTTTGTGTACGGGTTTAGTTTGTTTATGTGGACTGTATCGGTATCTCTTTGGAGAGGTTGGTTGGATTCATCGATACGTTTTGTTAATTGGCAGGTTGGACAGGTTTTTACCTGTTGTGCAATGTCTTGTGTCATGTTCTGCCAATAATATTGAGCAGAGATGAGTCTCCTCATCTTTGAGATGTTTGGATGGTTGTTTTGTGTGTGTACTGTTTGTAGTAGTTTGTTGGTGAGTGTTTTTGGAATTATGATTTTAGTTACACCTTTTCGGGAAACGGTATGCAGTCCATTGTGATCAATGGTCAAGTTAGAATTTCCCGATGGGGAAGGCTGATGGTTCTTAATGAGGGAGGCGTCTAAGAAGCCACAGAACGGGTTATTAGTTATGACGTCCTTTTCATATTGTTGTACTCCGTTTATGTAACGAACCTCATATTCGTATCTCGATAGTCTTAATCTCCATCGAAATATTCTGCCTGACGGGTTTTTGATCTTTTTCAGCCACTGCAATGCGTGATGGTAAAAAAATATGGTAAATTTTCTGTCCATCAAACAGACGCGGAACTTATCCACACTCAACGATTGCTAAGCACTCTAGTTCAGATATGGAATAGTTCCGTTCGTGTGAACGCAGGGAGAGACTGAAATGTTGGACTGTGTAGGTCTTTCCATCAGGGTGGACCTGTTTGAGGACGCCTGCGATGCCGAGTGTTGAGGCGTTACACTACACCTGGCATGGCAGACCTTCTTTGTAATGGTGTAAAATGGGGTGTGTTGTAAGGCTTTCTTTCAGACTAGTGAACGCTTTCTGGCATTCGTCATCCCAGACCCACGTGACATCCCTCTTTGGAAGGTTGACAAGTGGTGTCCGCAAGCGGGCGTAGTCCGGAATGAACTTTTCATAAGCGTTCACAGCGCTTAAGAAAGATCGCAATGTTTTGCCATTGTGTGGTTGTTGGGTGGCGTGAATTGTTTCTATGTTTCGTGTAGATGGTGTGGTTGTATTGGCAGTGGTTGTGCATGTGTCTGCGTGGTGTTGTTGTCGCCTTTTGGTGCGAGTGTCGCGCTTGTTGCGATGTACACGTGCGTGACGGTTGTGTGGTGACGTGTGGTCACGGGTGTGCTTAGTGTGAGAGTTGTCCTGTTGGATGAACACATTTTGTGCATTGTTGTTGTGAGTTGGGGCCGTTGTGGCCTTGTGCATTGAGGGTATATAATAAAGGCAATTGGCCTTAGTGAAAAAATGGTGTTGTGCGTGCGCGTGACTAGACTAAAATGTTGGTGATTGGGTTTTGACCAATGGATGCGCGCATTGGGTGCCATGTGCGGAAGGTTTGTGTGCATGGTGAGTCCTTTGTGACACCGCTTGGCATTCCCAAAACGTGCATTCATTGGGTACATGGTTGAAGTGGTAGGTAGGGGTAGACAATAGAGCGTCAAGTTGGAACATAGTGCCTTGGTTGAAGTCTATGGTTATTTTAAATTTTCGGAGGGTATCTATGCCGAGAATTCCAAATGGCAGAGGTGCTTCCACCACATGGAAATTCTCTTTTTTGGTTAATTTGCCTATTGTCAGGGGGAGAATTATTTTACCTATTGGTGGTACAAGACCGTTTATGGCCTGTAGGTATATAGACTTTTTTTTTAATTTTAATTTAGGGAGGTTAGTTTTTAAAATTTTATAGAGATTATGGGGCACTATGTTCAAACTTGCTCCTGTATCAATTAGAAAAGGGGGTGACAGTTCAGGGGTTAGGGGCAGTTTCATTGTCAATTGACTGACGAAAAGGGTTTGGTGGTGCCTTCCTACCAGCTTGGCGAAAGGCTTGGGCGTCTTGGGCGTGTTGTGGAGGTGTGAAACGCCGGGCGTGCTGTGGAGTTGGGGCTGTTTGCACTGCCCGCGCGCTCGCGTGTTGAGTTGGGGCTGTTTGCACTGCCCGTGCGCTGGCGTGTTGAGTTTGTTTGGATGGTGCAGTCCACATACTTGTTCTCCTCTTGCCGCTGGTGTATGGGTCCGGCTCGGTGGGTGGTGGCTCCTCGGGGTGACGCGTCAGGTAGCCCGGCAACATGGCGGCGGTGGCTTTGTCCATCTCCCGGTCGGTCGCTCGGAGGAGTCGGTGGGCGGCGTATGTCACGTCGGCGGGGGCCCGGTACGTCTCCGCGCGTCGGGTCAACTTCACTTCCGTGAGGGCAGCCGTCAACTGGAGCAAAATCTCCGCTAAGGTGCGTCGTGCGATCTCCTTTCACTTTTTTATCCCTGTTTCGTTTCTTGGTCTCGTTCGTTTTCCATTATATCCTGTCGACTCGCTATAATAATTGAAACTTTTTGGGTGATTGGTTTTGGATGATTGTTTGTTTGCGAGTAGTAAGACCTTGAAGACTTACTTGGTGGTTGATGTGGGCGCAGTCGTTTTGGCTGAAATGGTAAAGTTTTCTCACAGGGGAAAATAACGAGAAAGGACACAGAATTGGATTGAGAAATAGGCCAGCGATCAAGGGAGAGAAGGGCTTTAGACTATTGGCGTATTTGACTGATGTCTTGACTGTTCACATATTGAAGATTGGACTTATCTGTGGTGGTGGGAAGGTGGTGGCGAGCTCCAACTGTTCCTTGGCAGGTCAAGGTCCCTACTTGTTCCTTGGCAGGTCCAGGTCCCAACTGACTTACTTGAGTCCGAGAGTTAACTCGTTAACTCTCCAGTGCTCTCATTGGTGGATTATCGTCTCGTGGCGACTTTTCATTGGATCTTAGCTAGTACTGCTGATCTCTGATTGGAGGTAGCTAACCTCATTGTCTTTGTCATGTTTTAACATGCTCCCGGAAAAAGAAGGTTTTTGAACTCAGTTTTATTAGTTCCTGGGTAATAACTTTTGCTTCCTGGGGATAATGAAAACCTGTTAATGATTGTTTCTTCTCTGATGGCTTTTCTCCCAGATTCGCTAGGCCTAATCTTTATTAAATCTTTAGATCATACATTGCATATATTGTGGTGGGGTTACATCTAGTTATATACAAATTATGACATATATGAACTAATATAAGCTAACCTTCAACGTTTTTTGTGGAAACTGCAATGAATTACCAAAAGGTAACCAATTGATGAAATTTGTTTTATTTTAACTGTAGTCATTCTATAATAATTTTTCGAACCCCCAGCATAAGGTGTTTTTTAACATACAAAACGCCAAAATAATGCAGGCATTTTTTATTGTTTAAAAACATAATGATATAGAATATTACCCAGTGTGTTATTTTCAAAATTGTCTCTTAAAATATTTGAGCATTTATGAAGTGAATATATTATAAAATATTTAATTAAAAAGGCATATATTGGAACAAAATATCATTTATTTTACCAATATTTAATTTAGCTGAGCGCCAACCTTTATCAAGGTGTTATAACATATTTAATGTGTGTCAACAACAAACTCAGCGCCACATAACGTCAACAGAATTAAGTTTTGAAAATATTTTGTTATATTGAATGGGGAAAAAAATTGATATATATATTTATACTAGCGGATGTACCCGGCTTCGCCCGGGTTATACCCGAGTAAAAGTTTGTCTAACGAACATTTGTTAAAACAATTCTCTATAAACTTATTAAAAAAATAATAGATATATTTTGATAATTTGAAACTCGTAAATTTGAATCTCTCGATAAAGTGAAATTTTTTTCCCGGTCCCTTGAAAAATACTCGATAAGTTGAATAAAATCAATATTAATTGGTTCCCTCGGTAATTGGAAGTTAAAGGAATAGTATCATGCCTTGGAATTGTATCATTATTCTTGTCTCAAATAAATTGCCGTGTCATCCTGAATTTTGTCTTTCCCAATTTTCTACATTACAAAATCAACATTTTATCTATTCTCCCAATATATATGTTGTATATAAATGATAAAACTAACTTTGACTTGTGCGCAATTAATAGGTAGATTATCTTACTTTTGATAAATAATCTTTAAGATAATAAACTTAGTGATAATTAAACTTATAGATAAAAAAACTTGTTATCATCGTCGCAATGCGAGTTAAATCTATAAATCTGCAAATAACTCTAAGGATATTCAAGATATTCAAGAAATTATTTTTCAAAAACCTTCCCGGGGATATACCTAATAATATCCCAAAATTTCACGGCGATTGGATGTATGGTTTTTGAATCTATAGAGTACACACAGGCAGACATTCAATTATATATATATATAGACTAGCCGAATGACCCGGGGAACGCCCGTGTTTTACCCGATTTATTTTTTTATTCAAATACTATTTGTTACAATTATAAATTGGCGCCTTAAATAAATGCATATATTAATTAATAACTATAGCCTATGTGCTTTATCTGTCTATGTAATGTTGGCTTCCGTAGGCCTCTCATACTGGGAAAAAGAAAGAGAGGATTCCATTTAGTTATTAACTAATATATGCATTTATTTAAGGAGCGACCCGCTCCAACACAATAGTTACAAAAACGAAAATGCGAGTGGGGGAGGCATGATGGGGGAGGGGGCAAAGGTGGCGTGATCGTAGCCAACCAATAGGAGGGCGCCATTCAAAAAAAAAAAGTAAACGGTGACAGAGATGATTAGGAAATGAGGAATGACGCTCGTAGCTCTATATAGAACTAGCCGAATGACCCGGGCAACGCCCGTGTTTTACCCGATTGAATGTTTTTATTCAAATATTATTTGTTACAATTATAAATTGGTGCCCTATATAAATGCATATGCTAGTTAATAACTATAGCCTATGTGCTTTATCTGTCTATGTACTGTTGGCTTCCGTAGGCGTCTCTTACTGGGAAAAAGAAAGAGAGGATTCCATTTGGTTATTAACTAATATATGCATTTATTTAAGGAGCGACCCGCTCCACACACAATGGTTACAAAAAGGAAAAAGTGAGTGGGGGGGGGGGGGGGGGCATGATGGGGGGGGGGGGGGCAAAGGTGGCGTGATCGTAGCCAACCAATAGGAGGGCGCCATTCCAAAAAGAAAAGCAAACGGTGACAGAGATGACTGATTAAGAGATGAAGAATGACGCTCGTAACTGTATATAGAATTATGGACAAATAAATTTTGTAAAATATGGGTGTGAATATTTGGGAAATTAACAATAACGCCTATTTTATATCTATAACCATTTGTGCTATGTATAAAAAGATTTTTCGGAAAAAAAAAATATATAAAAAACTATATATAAAATATATTGAAAAGGAAAAATCTATTTCAATATATATTCAATAATCATTTATTTTTCCTTTTTAAAAAAGGAAAAGCCACACGAGGTAAAATACATTTGATTTCGCAACTATCTTGAAATAGTTTGACACAAAATAATCATTGATAACTTGGAAAGTTGATTGTGAGACATATTTTTTAAATTTTAACATGCGAAGGATTCACTACAATCAATAACAAGAAAACGAAGACAAAATATATATTTCCAAAGAAAGTAAACAAAGAAAGAGTGATAATTCAAAGAATGACTTTGAAAAGAAAAATATGCCATAGAATTTATTAATTGATTAAGATTAATTAATTAGAATATATTTAGTGTAAAGGATGGTCTAAAATATGTTGAAGTTTAATTTTTACATATGGATTTACAAAAGATGTTGGTTTAACCTTTAAGGAATATATGATGTGAAGAAAGACAACTTTCTGAACAGGTATGATCAACGTGATTTTATATAGAATATTTGCCTTTATTTGAAAACGAAGATATTTCTTTCACAGCTGAACTACACGCTGAGAATTCCAACTTTCTTTTGTAATAATTTCATAAGGCAAGTCTCTGAAGATTTTTCTGATGGTCATAAAAACAAAAAATGCCACTTATATTTGCCGTTTATTCTAAATGTCGGTCTTGCAGTAATGTGTGAGTTTATGGGCATAGCGTGATGAATTTTAAAATGCAGTGGGCACACAAACGTTGCTGTTGCAGTATCTTGTTAAGTAAATGGGACATGTCGCAAGGGGGCGGGGATGCTTTATCATTAAGGCAAAGGTAATGTCAAATGTCTCAATTTATGAAATATAGTCTGCGACCTTCATTATAATATTTTTTGATTCTGATTTTACAAGAGGCAGAATTATAGTTTTTAGAAAAGTGGAATTTCGACTAGAGAGATAGCTAATGAAAGTAGGCAGAAATAAAGAACTGTTGTAATTATTTGGTCTTAGTGATCAGAGGAAGAGAAAACCTACCTTAGGTCGCCCTAGAGTAACAAAAGTGTGTGAGAGAGAGAGAGACGGTTAAACACACTTTATTGACCACTAGTCAATTATGAATGAAAAATAATGGAATGATACAATGAAATTATGATTGAGGAAGGCTCCACCATCTTGCTAGAGTCCTCCTCCAGACGATGAGAGGGTCTTCTTGGACGCCCCGTATCTCCAGGCCCAGGAAGTGTTTGTAGATACGGGTCTTGGCAGACGCCAGGAAGGCCAGGGCGTCGTCCTCCAGGTCATGCCCGAAGATCCATCCCTGCAGGTCAGGGGGCCGCTGGATGATGGTGAAGGCCTCCAGGATGACAGGCCTGATCCGCCTACAGGACCAGTAGCGGTGGGCCAGTGACAGGTCTTCGGACCCACAGGCGATGCAGGAATCCCGGGCTGAGGCCGGATGCGCTGGATGGGGAAGGGCGTGAAGGGCCAGCCGCACGGCAACGTCGGCATTGTGCCCCGAGAAGGCACCTCGCCGGAGAGAAGGCCAGCTGATGGAGATGGGGATGCTGACGTGGGGAAGCCCCCGGGCTAGCAGCTGGGTGATGGGCAGTGCAGCCAGGCGTGGGCGTTCTAGCATGCGGCGGGCAGT
The DNA here is from genome assembly GCA_030710605.1 of Cordylochernes scorpioides. Classification (NCBI taxonomy): domain Eukaryota; kingdom Metazoa; phylum Arthropoda; class Arachnida; order Pseudoscorpiones; family Chernetidae; genus Cordylochernes; species Cordylochernes scorpioides. The sequence continues at coordinate 157,363,929 of CP092864.1, forward strand.
GCGGGTGGTTAGGCGCTGGAACGCAGTGGCCGTCCCGCGCAGCACGATGCCGTCCTTGATGTTGTCAACCCGGTGGGTGTGGTTCCGGTTCTCTTCCACAATCCGGCTGCAGAAGGTGGTGAGTGCCGCGATGTCAGCGAGGGCGGCGCGGGTGGTGCGCAGAGGGAGAGATGAAGAGCTGGTGAGATCACCAACGCGCATTCCCGCCCACCGCGATGCGACCAAAAGATCTGGAGGCCGGAAGAACCTGGAGTCCCCGATGATATGGAGCTCCTAAAGCTGATGTGGCGGCAGCACCCGGTGGTTCAGCTCCAATATCTCCGAGACGGCCTTCCAGAGCTTGAGGAGCCTGCGGCGCCGAGGTGGATGCCATGTCCCAGATGTTGGAGGGGTCAGCCACGTCCCACTCACAGCGAGCCAAGAGTAGGCGTTGAGGCCTCCGCGCAGCGCGGTCTGCACGCCCCTCAAGCACGCCAGGCGAAGCTGCGTCCCAATGTCGAGAAGTCCGAAGCCGCCCACGGAGACTGGCCTTGCAAGAACGCCGTCCGGCAACCAGGTAGTACGCCGAGGTCCCCAGACAAAGCGCACCAGTCGGGCTTGCAGCTTGGCGATGGTGGAGTCTGTGGGCAGGTAGCCGTGAAGATGGTGCACCACGGTTGACAACACCAGCGAGTTGGCGGCTCTGGCTCGACCGACTAAGGAGAGGCCGCGGGTGAAGGGGACCCACCTCGCCACAGCACTCTCGAGCAGTGCAAGGAGATGTTGTTCCTGGGCGGAGGATGACACTGCAGGTGTTAAGTTGCAGCCCAGTACCCGGATCTGCTCCGATGTCCAGGAGATGCCGAGCTGCGCGTCGGTGCGGGCCCGCCAGGCGCCGCACCATAGGCCTTTACACTTCGCAAAGTTGACGCCTATTCCCGAAGAGCGCCGGAAGTCCTCGAAGATGATTCTCACCACGTCGATGAGCTCGTCGCGCCTGATGAGCAGCACGATGTCGTCGGCGTAGGCGAGGACGTTTCCGGGGCCGAGCGCACGCTCGAGGCGCACCAGGAGAGGGCCAGTGGCGAGGCTAAACAAAGCGGCGCTGATGGCACAGCCCTGCCTCACCCCGTTCAGCAGATGGAAGGGCTTTGTGTGGAGGCCTCCGGCCCGCACCGCCGCATCCGCCCTCGCATACAGGAGGAGGAACCACTCAACGAAGGCAGGAGGCAGCCGCAGAGAGACCATCAGGGACACCAGAAAGCAGAGGTCCAGGGTGTCGAAGGCCGACTCTAGGTCCGTTGCGATGACAGCCAGCTCCGACCCGTTCCTCGTAGCCATGTCGATCACGTCGGCTACTCGCGCCACGTTCCAACTGGGAGACCTTCCCGGAACAGCGTATGTTTGGCACCGAGGCACCAAGGCGGGAAGATGGGGCCGCAGACGCTGGAGGAGGATGTTGCCCAGGACGCGGTAGTCAGCTGTGGGGAGCGAAATCGGCCTGTAGCCGCTGAGCCCAGGGCCGCCGTTGGACTTGGGGACGAGGCAGATGGTGCTGCGCCTGATCGATGAAGGTAGGGCCCCGCGGAGTTTGGAGGCCTCGAAGACGCGCCTGAGAGCCTCTACGAAGAAGTCTTCGTAGGTGATAAGAAACTCGCAGGGCAATTCGTCCCACCCGAGAGCATTTCCGAGCGGTAGTCGGCGGATGGCCGCCGCGATATCTGCGCCGGTGATGTCAGGGCGGGTCAGTGGATCATCCTCTTCCAGGGTGAGGGTGGTGGTCGTCCCCCGGATGAACTCAGCGGCGGCGATGGGGTCGCCGGATTCACAGGCAAAGCGGCGCTGGTAGACGGAGTATGCCCGTCGTCGCAGCTCCCCGCCGTCGATGATGCTCCCATCTTCATCCCGGATGGTCGTGCCAGCGGGCCTTCGGACGCGAAGCGAGCGCACAAGGTCGGGCAGCGATGGGTAGTCGGCGGCTGATGATGCTGCCTCCAGTCTGGCCTGCAGATACCGCCTGGCGCGCGAGATGTGGTCGTCATCGGCGACGCGTGGGACATGGAGGGATCTCACCTCCGCCAGGAGTTCGGCCTTGATCTTGGACCATCTTATCCAAAGAACTTCGCTGGACATGTCCGCAATAGATCCAGATGTTATTTCTATTGTTGCCAGCAGATGTTCATCCACCAGAGCCGAACGAAGCATGGCGGCCACGCAGGGCTGGCGAGGGGAAGGAGGCGAGCCCATCTGGGTGAGGACAGCTCGATGGTCAGAGAGCCTGTAGTAGATGGTCTTGTACAGTGTCACTCTCTCCAGGAGTCTCGATGGCAAGAGAATTCTGTCCAGGCGAGCTGCGTCAACCCTACTCCTGCAGCTGGCCACTCTGGTCACGTTGGACTTTTTATGCGTCTTCCGAGCGCCACCACGGCACTGCTTTGATGTAGGAGGGACTGGGTCCACAGAAGCCGTAGGTAGGGTCTCTGGAGCAGGTGCAGGAGCTGCAGGTGGAGCTGGTGATGTAGCTGGAGTTGGTGGTGCTACGGGTGGTTCTGGTGATACATCTGGGATCGGAGCAGCTGTCGATGATGGACCTGCGGCTGGCGTTGGTACTGGAGCAGGCATGACGTTCGAGGAGGAGGGCTGCCTTCCTCCGGCGTTATTTGGACCAGCGGGGGGATCCAGGTGTAGAAGCAGGTTAGCTTCTTGGACACCAGTCTTCCGGGGGCAGTTGGCACGCTTGTGCCCGTGCTTATAGCATAAGGAGCACTTGATACCATACGTGACGTACACGTGGCTAGTCACTCCTTTGGATTTGATATCGAGACGGGCTGGGATGTGTGAGAACTTCACACCGTCTCAGAGAGTGATGAAGGCCTCACGCCGTGCGTCAGCCCAGTATGACTCGCCCAGCTCCTTCATTTTCTGGACGATGGATGTTATCTGTCCGAAGGGCCGCAGGGCTGCCACGAGGTCCAGGTTTTCAACGAAGAACGGAACGTTCCCGATCATGATCCGTTCAGCCCGCTTCTTCAGTGGTGTAGCTCGCAGGAGGGCGTCCTCGATCTCCAGCCCATCCTCCACGAGCTTGTCGGCTTGCTGGTCACCGGAGAGGCCGACCAGGATTTGCCCCTCCATCTTCGTCAGCTGGTAGACGGTGCCCTTGCCCAGCTTGGCTTCCAGCGCCAGGAAGTACTGGTCCTCGTGAAGTCTGGGCAGAACTCCAGGTAGACACACTGGTCCGCCTGCATCGCTGCCGACCTGGCTCGGAAGGTCGCCTGCTTCTGCCTGGTGGTCTGGCATTCGTGCACCCTGCTGGCCCTTGGCGTGACTCGTGGCCTGCTGCTGTTGGGAGCGATCCTCGGTGCCTGGACGCATCCCTTTTTGGCCCCCGAGTTGACATGGTCAGGGTCATGTGGCCTTTTCTTTGAGCCTCCCACTGTGGTGAAGATTCCATCTTCGCCATCGGGAAGCTGGTCGTTCAGTTCCGGGCAATCAGCCCAATTACGGCAAGAATTTGCATTCTTGCCATCCGCCGCCGGGTCAAAATTAGCATGTTTGCCATCGTCTTTAGAATGACTTGCAGTCAATTCTTTTGCCGAATTTTCGGCGGGAACTTGAGGGTCGTGATTGAGATCCATATGGGCTTGCAGCCCATTCTCCCGGCTATCAGCCAATACCTCATATGGATTATTAATCTCCATCAACTCCATCTCAAATCCGATAAACGCGGAGCTCGCGCGCCGCGTGGCCGCACGGCCGAGAGAGAGAGAGAGAGAGAGAATAGGATGATTCGAAGGATGGTTGTAGCAACAGGAAAATAACTGTACCAACGATTCAAGCAGCTCTATATGTTTAATGGAACATCTTTGAACACTTATAATAACCATCTTAACGATGTATAACTCCGTAGTCTCCGGACTTTTTTAAAGAATTCCAATCCCTGCCAGACACAGAAGCGACAGTCTTTACTGGTGTGAAGAGAGACGTCTTTGGGATCATTAATGACATTATTTAATTTTTTGTCTGGGGGAATAGAGATTCAGTTTGGAGTTTCTTGACGGGAGGATACATGCTAAAGTAAGACTCAAAAAAAAGAACCTATCAAGACAGTATTGTGGAAAGCATACCTCAATAAAACCCAGGATTTCATGATGTGGGGTGGTATCAGCTATGAGAATAGTCTTCAATGGAGGCACAATGACTACGCTCAGTTATATATTGTAGATATGTTGGGGTACCCTTTCTGTTACCATTTCCTGAGCAGAGTAATAATGCAGTTTCCAACAAGATACTACCCGAACACATATAGCCAACTTCTCACGATCTTTACTTCAAAATGTTGACTTCCTACTCTAGCTCGCATGTCCCCCAGATCTTTCCCCAATTGAGCATGTATGAGACATGATGGGGAGGAAATTTTGTCAATTTCCACAACCAAGTAATCTTCTAAGGTGTCGGCAAAAATGAAATGTCTTGGTCTTACATCCCACAAGTAACCATAAAAGAACACGGTGAGGTATACCGTCATACAGTTCTTTTATGGTTACTTGTGGGATGTAAGACCAAGACATTTCATTTTTGCCGACACCTTAGCTGCTTGTATATCTTCCAAAGGAGAACACCCCGAATATTGATAAAAACCTGTGTAGCTTAATAAATTAACATAATATTTTCAAAATTTCACTTAAATTATTTTTCAAATTACCATTACATATGGATGTGTAATTTACTCAATATAAAAACAAATATATATATATTCTTATATTGTGTCAATTTTCTCATTCATCTTTATTTTTATATAAGAATAGTAGACAGGATATTTACCTGTTTGTTCAAAATTCCAAAGGCAAAACTCTAATATGCAAATCCCTACCACAACAATTATTTTCGTTAACGCAAGACATAGGCCAATCCATACAAACATAACTCATTTTCAATTATGCAGGTCATTCAACCAAAAATAACTTTCTCCAATTAAAAATAAACAATTTAACCTACTATTTACAAACTACCATCAAAAATAGCCTCTACAATTAAACATACCCATCTCCAAGAAAACATAGCATCAACAAACAGCCATAGCATTCTCCACAAACAACCATAGCATTCTCCACAAACAAATATAGCATTCTCCACAAGAAAACATAGCATTATCCACAAGAAAACATTGCATTATCCACAAGAAAACATAGAATTATCCACAAGAAAACATAGCATTCTCCACAAACAACCATAGCTTCAACAAGTCATCGCCTTCTCCCTTCCATCTCCAGCCATTACATCTTCCGCTCAACGCCAGTCATCTCCCGGAGATCAACTCCAGCCAGCATCAGCCATTTCAAGGTACTTTATACTTTGTTTCTGTCATTTACCCCATTTTAACCTGATTAATGATATAATTCTCAATAATGTGTTCTATAGTTTTCAATCGCCTATTTATTCAAAATTATATTTACCTTTTCTCAAATCATTTTTGTGTAACAATTCTGCTATAGCTCTTTTTGCCCTTTTAATATTATCACACTTTCAATCCTTTTAAACCTTATTTTTATTTGTTTAATTAGTTTCTATAATATATCACCTATTCCATATTTTACCATTAAATATTTGCATTTTGGGCTAAATCAATTTTTAACACAACACCATATGTAAAGCAGTCGGCCGGGAACACAACAACAACAAAATATTATATTTTTCTCACATATTTAATCTTTAATAAAAATTAATCTTTGTTAATCATATTTTTCATTATATATTTTCGTTAATGACAACAATGCCTTATTGCTTCACATTTCCATCTTATATTTAAAATTCCTAAACTTTTAATATTTTGATATTTTCTTATTTAATCTCATTTCTTAATATATTAATTTTTCAGGAATTTTCACTTTTACCCCATTGATTAATTCCTATATAAATATCCGAAAGCGTACCTAACTAATATATAAATTTAGCGATACCAACATATGTAAATTTTAACTTTTGTTTTTTTTTTTCACCTTGATTCCTTTTTTCAATACCCATTCTTTATTCCTACCATTACCTTTTTTTTAAATTTTTACATGTTCATTCCTCGTTTTCACATTTTCCTTTTTGTACATAATATTACCCTTTGCCTACTGTTTATTGCTTTTTCACAAATGCCTTATTTTCTCATCACCTCTCACCTTTCCTTTCTATTTCCAATCTATTGGCTCACAACAAGCCAATATGATCAAGGAATATCCCCCTTTATTTCACTTTTGTTATAATCATGCATTTTATTTTCCTTCCTCATTTTTAATATTATATGCGTATTTTTGTCTATTTCCAATCTATTGGTTCACAATAAGCCAATACGATTATGGAACACTTTTTCTCTCTCTTTACCACATTTTCACTCTTTATCAAACATTTTATCATCATTCACACTTTGTAACTTCCAATCTATTGGTTCACAATAAGCCAATACGATTATGGGAACACCATTTTTTTTTTTCTCTCTAACAATCATTACATTGTACTTTCCTATCTATTGGTTACCATACAAAAACCAATATGATAAGTGAATATCACCTCTCACTTTATTTTCTTTATAATCATTTTGCCTTTTTTTTTAACTATATTTTTTATCACTTTTCTCTCTACCCATATTATTCTTTTCACAGGGGGGAAATGTTATATAAAGGTATTATTTAAAATGTTATATTAAAATATTTTATTTTGAATTATGTTATATTAAGGTATTGTTTTATTTTAAAATATATTTCATAGATCCAAATACTCTGTTTAAATCGACCGACAGAGGTCACGCTTTCTCTATAAAATACTCATTGTTGTTCTTCCCCGTTGGGGTCGGCTCAAACCATTTGTACATTATGTAAATAAGCTTTTCATTATTTTATTCTTACGCCTTAAGCCAGGCAGTACTTTTATAAAATTATGTTCTTATATATTACTTTATCTCAAATAAAACAAACTCTGATCAAAACCATTTTTGTTATTATACTTTCAAGATTTTAACCACGACTGCATCACCAATACCATTTAGTCCTAAAAAAGAACCAGCAAATAACTAACATAGTATAATCCTAAAGATAACCAAAATCAAGATAATCTCAACAATTCTAAATACAAGCAGAAAATAATCTTTTTTTTTTTTAATATAAGATATATATATATAGTTGTTTAGTTTTATAGTTTAGTTTTGTATTAAAATTATCTTTATTACTTTGATTATTTAAATTCAAATTATAAAATTTGTAAATTGTTATTATTTAGTAGAGAGAGAGAAAAAAAAAGAATCCTTTACTTCTTACACATCATCCAATTAATTATATATTTATAATTAATAACAATAAAATTTAACAACGTAACGTCTTTTGCATCGGCTTTTACACGTCATTTAGACATACTCTAATTTGTATATAGAACGATAGAAGTGAGAATATATTTAATAGTATAAATTTTAGTAGTTAGAGAAAAGAGAGAAAGACAGAACCATGCACCTTTATTCAAACTAATAATAAGAAAAAATAAAATTTTTGTAGAGAAGGTAGATAAGATTGTTAGGATATATATATATATATTTTTATAATTTTATATTTTATCTTTTTTTTATTTTTAAAGATTATTTATATTTTTTATTTTAAAATATGAATATATCTAGTTGTATTTAGTGAAATATCCACAATATGAATTAACTTTTTTTATAAATTTGATTATTATGTGTTTTGAAACCCTAATGGTAGACCAGACATATACAAAAAAAAATAAAATGAATTAATTAGTGGAAAGAGAGATATGCTGGACCGGAGATTTTCAAATAGAAATCCAGCTGACATTTCACTCCTGCACTATTATGTCATATAACTCTCTTAGACCGTTTTATTTGTGTTAATATTAAGTTGTTCTAGTGAAACATCCACATACACAGATCCAACAAACATAAGTGTTAAGAAATTCTAACTGCAACCTACCTCGTCTGTGACGCCTTCCTCTGTAAACAGCTATTTCTGGTTAACATCTGTTGCGGGGGGGACTCGTGTTCCTCCCTTTAAAATTAGATTGTTTTCTCAGAAATTTCAGAATAATAAGACAACTGAAGAAGAAAGAAAATAGTTAAGGGAAGAAAGCCAATCCCCATAATCTTTACAGTTAGTTATATTAATATAACTGATTCAATTATTATTTATCTTTTAATTTTCCTTTAAAAAGGTAAATTATTAGATGATTAATAAAGATATTAGTTTTGAAAATTCATTATTATTTAATTTCCATTTTCCTCCCCAGAAATTGGAGATTAAATAAAATGAATTCTATACAATATTACTCCAAAAATCCCGTGAATTTTTTTTAAATCAGTTATATAATTTAAGTTTAATTAACTGTTAAAGATTATAAGTTTGTATTAGTTATTATTGAGAGAAATTATAAAAAGTTGATTTAATAAATGGATACTTCCATTTATTTTTTAAAAGTATTTTATAATTGATATACTGTTGAAATAATTTACTTGTTTAATACTAAATTTGTTTTTAATAAATTCCATGTTTAATTTTTTTATATCTTCTATGAAATTTTCTAATATATTATTTATTCTATAAAATCTTAGAAACTGACCAAAATATATACCTTTGCAGCAGTTTAAAGATATATTAGATATATTAGACTGCTTTCTCAGAAATTTCAGATCAATAAGATAATTATTATTTATCCTTTAATTTTCCTTTAAAAAGGTAAATTATTAGATGATTAATAAAGCTATTAATTTTGAAAATTCATTTTTATTTAATTTCCATTTTCCTCCCCAGAAATTGGAGATTAAATAAAATGAATTCTATATAATATTACTTTAAAAGTCTTGTGAATTTTTTTTTAAATTAGTTAGATAATTTAAGTTTAATTAACTGTTAAAGATTATTAATTTGTATTAGTTATTATTGAGAGAAATTATAAAAAGTTGATATAATAAATGGATATTTCCATTTATTTTTTTTTAAGTATTTTATAATTGATATACTGTTGAAATATTTTACTTGTTTAATACTAAATTTGTTTTTAATAAATTCCATGTTCAAATTTTTAACATCTTCTATGAAATTTTTTAATATATTATTTATTCTATAAAATCTTAGAAACTGACCAAAATATATACCTTTGCAGCAATTTAATGATATATTAGAATTTATATTGCAGTATTTTATAATATTGAAATTATAATTACTTTTTATTATAAATTTTAATAGCATTATTTGTAAGGTTTATATTTAGGTCTAAAAAGTTAACTTTTTTGTTTCTATTAATTTTTTCATTGTTCTTAAGTTTCAAGTATTTAGGATATATTTCAGGTATTATGTTTTCAAACTGTGGGTTATTAAATATAATAATGTCATCTACAAAACGGAGCATTTGCCAATTAACATTATTTTGTAGAAAGTATTCTCTTTCGTACCAGAATAGTATTAGGTTGGCTAATAAAGGACTTGATGAAGTTCCCATGGGAACGCCTTCTGATTGAATATATATTTTATTTTTAAATTCTATATAATTAAAATTTTAAAATGTTTCCAGTAGAGTGTTTGCTGTTTTAAGATCTAATTTAATTGTTTTATATCTGTTATGAATCATTTTAATGTAGATATTTTTGTCATTAATGAATTCGTTAAATAAATTGGTTATATTATTATTTAGATCTCTTAAACTTATTTTAGAATATAGGTTCTCAAAATCAAATGTGTGAACTGTATCAATGTTTGTCCAATTGTTCATTAAATAGTTAATGATTTTTTTATTTGAGTCGATAAATTTATAATTATATTTATTAGTTAATTTATTTATAACAAATTGTCGTGTTGAAGCTAATTGTATATCAATGTTTTTTTATAACTGAATTTATTCCTGATGTGATTGTTCTGAATGAAATTGTTTTTTTGTGTAATTTAGGAATTATATAGAACTTTGGTATGTTTGGATTTTTGTTGTAATTATAAATTTTTAGTGAATTTTCCACATTTTTGATGTATTTTTTGATTTTTGTGGCTGTAGTTCTAGCAAAAGTGTATTTATTATTATTATCAATTTCCTTTTTAGAATATCGTGGTATAGATTTTTACAAATGATAGATAAATTATTGGAACATTTATCTATAGGAGTGATAATAAAGTCCTTCTGTAATTTAATTATATTTTCTTTAAAAGAAGGAATATCTGAATTAGGTTTTGTGTATTTAAGTGTATTATTATAATAATTTATAATTTTTTTTTTAATATTATGTTTCCATTCTAGAAAAGTAAATTCTGGAATACTGTATTTTATACTAGTTTTATTTATGAAAATGTCTATATCTTTTAATATAGATTTAATTGTATTATTATAATTGTGTTTAATTTGAGGTATATATTTATACCCTTTATTTAAAATATCCTGATATTCTGGATTTACAAAAGAAAAATTGTTAGTTAATATATGACCTGAGAGTTTACATTTATCTATATAGTTGTTGCAATTACATTTAATTTTTTTTAAATTTGTTAAATATTTCTTGATTAATCAAGAAAAGCTAACCACGGACGCGTTTCGGGCTGTTGGCCCTCATCAGCGTGGTGTAAGCTGTACCTCAACGACCAAAAAAATTGGTCATTAAGGCATCCTGAAAAATCATTAAACGGGTAGTTTTTATAAACGTATATTTTATAGTGTATAATAATAGTACTTTTAGTATATGTCACATATCTTCCAATTAGTTAGAGCCGATACCTTATAAGATCCTACCCTTCTATTAAAATGTACACTTTCTATTTACTACCAACCCATATTTTGTATATAAACTATTTGTATTTTAACTCCCTATTTTTATTTAAACTGAAAAATGGTGACGTCAAAATAAATATCCAAAGAGATAGCGGTCAGCTGGTGGCAGGGACAGAGGGGAGGGAAAAGGCAACGCCCAGCCCATGTGGGGCCCCCAGGGACATTTTATAGACTACCCCTGTAAACAGGACAGGTTTTTAGCAAAGTGTCCGCAGATGGTTCTAGGGTGTGTTTCTCGGCTGTCTCGCACACAGTCTCGCTCTCTTCATGTCTCGGTGATAGGCATCCAAGTTTGTGTCATAGCCTCTACCTCTGTCCCGTGGGCTGTCCCCGATAATTCTCGGTGCTAACATCTAGCCCTGCCTCTGCTTCTTGTTGTCCGCGCGTGGGAAGAACATCAACACTCGCCTCACGTACACGACTGCCAGCTTATCCATTCTTCGGCACATTTGCAACAATATTACAGAAAGTCGACTGGATAACTGAAGACAGCGGCATGCAGAGGATGACAGAGGCAAGTGTGGTCAACGGCGCATTCGTATGGATGCTCCTTCTACTTGCCCTCCATCTTGACGATCCAGTGGACCATCTCAAAGACGCCATGCGAGGACTAGCCGTACCTCGCACCGAGGAGGTCATCATCGCCCCCATCGACAACACGTGCGCCACGAGCACCTTCCTCCATCGACTAGAACAAACAGACAAGTTCAATTGAGAAATCCTCGCTACGCCCCGCTTACTAGCACCGACGATATCCCATGGCAACCACCGCAAAAAGTGATCATCTAGCCTCATCGCAACCCACACAACAAGACCCATACAAGACATCATCCATCCGGTTGGAGAATTTTCTCTACAGAACTCTTTAATGTATTGCCATATCCGTTTTTTTCCCCACCAAATTAACTACTCAATCGATACCCTATTTATGAAAATAGCATCATTATTGTAAATTCATCAAGTTCTTCATTTTAGCTGCCCTATTACTATTTAAATTGATACAACTTTAGATGTGTATAAAACATCATAACAATAATCAATTATATAATTATTTATTATTATTTTGTGTTTCATTTAACCATCATTAGCAATGCCGTCAGCCATCAACAACTAATTATATCTTTTTTCTTCAAATTGTATTTTTCATTATCGCTAGGCACAAAATATTATAACTTCAACTATCTTTCTCATCATTTTGAACTTTTAATATATTGACAGCGTTTATAATATTTTTTAATTGTTAAGTCATTTTTGTTTATATATTTTATCTATTTCGTGTTTTTCTAATTTTATCGTTGACGTCTCCTAACCTTTCCTGCCCATACCTTATCATGCATTGCCCCAAGGGCTTCCTGTTCGCCAAATAGTTTTTTTCCATTAATTAATCCAACTGAGAAATCCTTCTTCGCTATATCATTCCCAATAGTGAGTTCAGGATACCCAGCTAGATTATTTTTCTTAACACCCGGCTCATCATTACCAATCATATTTTTTTCTTTTTTTTTATTACCTTTCAAGTCGGGTGAAATCATCAGTGGCAACAGAACTACCCTTGCAGCTACCTTCCCTTTCTTCATTCCACAATCTCATATATTCCCCTCAAGAGATTCATACTCGCCAGATTTTTTTTTTCATTAATCCAACTGAAAACATACTTCCTCGCTATATCGTTCCTATAGTGAGTTCAGGATACCCAGCTAGATTCTTTTTTTTTTCTTTTTATTACCCAGTTCATAATTTTTTATCATTCTTATCTCTCTTTTTTATCATATAAGCCGGGTACCATCATCATTGGCAGCAGTACATCTCTTGCTTTCACCTCTCTCTTTCCGCATTCCTCGACCTACTTATATAGTAGGGAGATACTAGTCTGAACTGATGGTGAAAACGGAATATCTTGAACGTTCTGTTGATGAAAACAGTACCTCACTAACACAATTTCATACTGCATTGCAGAACTCATTAAGCTATTTCTTTGCATGAACATACCCTCATCAACCCTCTGCGTCAACTCATAATCTTAATTCAACTTAAAAACTTTATGCTTTTCTTTTATTTATTTTTTCATTCAATAGGTTCTCAATTTTTTTTTTCTATAAGTAAATTACTTTTACGGCATTTCTAATTTTATCTTGCATATTTTCTCAATTTTATCATTTATTCTTATGTATTTTTATTTTGTCATATTCCATATCTTATTGAGACGTCATCATTATTGTCCTATTTTATTCTACTATATTTAAAATAATTTTAACTAATTAGTACCCAACTTATTTCTTTTGATTTTATAATAGGTTTGTTAGGTCATCATTCGTGTTATTTCATTTCCCGCAAACAAACCTTCATCACCGGGGGCACATTCTAAAGTATATTTTAAACTGTATAATAATGACACTTTTAGTATATGTCACATATCTTCCAATTTGTTATAGCCGATACCTTATAAGACCCTACCCTTCTATTAAAATGTACACTATTTCTATTTACTACCACCCCATATTTTGTATATAAACTATTTGTATTTAAACTCCCTATTTGTATGTAAAACTGAAAATGTTGACGTCAAAATAAAAATCCAAAGAGTGGTCTGTCAGCTGGTGGCAGGGACATAGGGGAGGAAAAAGCAATGCCCAGCCCATGTGGGGCCCCCAGGGACTCTTTATAGACGACCTCTGTAAACAGGACAGGTTTTGACAGGGGTCAGCAGCAGATGGTTCTAGGGTGTGTTTTTCGGCAGGCCGCTTCAGTCTGGCTCTCCATGTTTCGGTGATAGGCCTCCAAGTTTGTGTCATGGCCTCTACCTCTGTCCCGTGGGCTGTCCCAGATCACTCTCGGTGCTAACATCTAGCCCTGCCTCTGCTTCTTGTTGTCCGCGTGTGGAAAGAACATCAACACTCGCCTCACGTACACGACTGCCAGCTTATCCATACGTAAGCAGTATCACATTTGCAACAATATTACATAAATTCAATATCATTTTTTATCGATATTAATAGTATATATTTCTCAACACAAGGTTGTGTGTGCGGGAGGATTATATCCATATACCCTAGCGGCATCTATCCCTTTAATTATTCATCAGAACGAAACATTCATCACCTTAGTAAAAAAACCTTTACTTGTGGTAATTAAGAATGAGCCACAACTCCAGTTTTGGAAATTTTAGACAAAGGTTAACCTGTATACCATGGTTTCGGGCTATGGCTTTTGTTACTACAGGTACTAAAGCCATAAGCAACTTTTAGTTGCATGATCAGGAGATGCCTTTTTCTTAATTCATCCACCTGATACGAGTAAAATTTCACTTTTGTACTATTATTTCACATTGTTTAGCGTTCTCACGCAATTCTGGCCTTAACTTCTCGTTCCATAATATTTCAGAATGCATGAATGGATAAATTATTTTTGGTCATGGAGTTACAGCTTGCACCATGCTGACGAGGCCCAGCAGCACGAAAGGCGTACGTTTTTAGCTTTTCTTGATTAATCAAGAATGAGTATTTGGCCAATTTTGGAATAACTAAAAATCAACGAATAGTTGATATTTATTCCGATTTTAGTTACATGATCAGGAGATGCCTTCTTCTTAATATGGTATATAGGTTGACCTTTCTTTGAATTTGCAAAAACTGGTTCTGTGGCTTATTTTTCGTCATAACTAGTAAAGAATTTTACTAGGGTGACGAACATAATACATCTTTATGGAAGAGATCCCTTTCCAGGTGTATAAGTATATTTGTCAAGAAAATGGGTTAGCCACATATCAGAGAAAAGGCTAAATCAACGTTTAATTGATTTCGTTCCACTAGATGACGCTCTGCCATTTAAAAAGCTCATGTGCTCGTGAACAGAATATACATTTTTTTTTTAATTTGATACCAACACCTGATTTTTTATCATTTTATTTTTTATTGTCTCTACACACATCAATTAAATATTGATTTAGCCTGTTACCTGATATTTGGCCAACCCACTTTCTTGATAAATCAAGTAAATCTATCCACGAACGTGTTTCGGGCTGTTGACCCTCGTTAGCGTGGAGAAGGCTGTACCTCTGCGACCAAATATTTTTTGGTCCCAGATATTTCCTGAGAAACCAAGAAATGAGTATTTAAGACCACACTTACGTAAATGCGCTAAACATGTGAAAAAAACAATAAAAATTAAATATATCAAAATTATATTATTTTTAAATTGTTTTTCTTCATGTTTATCGTATTTATGCAGGTTTATAAATTTAATAAAATAAAATTATTTCTTTTTTTTTATGGCTGAATGGCTAGACCGAATCTATGGCTAAAATGAGATTAGAATTTAGCCTGGAGTATATTGACCTATAAAAATAAACAGAGCCGCTGATTTGCGGCGACGTAAAAAAAAATTAGGTCTAGTTTTGGCGAACATTCTGACGGTAGAGGTGACCACGCAAGTTGGTTGGCAAGAAGGTTGAGGCAAGCAAGATGTAAATAATGTCCAACCCGCACTTTCCGCTGACCTATGAAACTGGTAAGCTCTACTTAACTTATCAAGAAGATTTAGCGTCAATGGCAGCATGTGTGAGAGGTCGAGGAGAGTCAATTAGACGCCATTGACCCATGTACATCAGATTCTACAGCCTTGAATCACTCAAACATTCGTTCTGTGAATCATGTTGTTCCTTCTTAGCCCAGGCCACCTTTGATCCCACGGCTAACTGGCCGGCATCACAGGTTCATCGGGCAATACCTGACTGATGACGCTTACCCATCTTCGCGTGTGCCAATACAGCATTTTATTAATCAATAGTAATCAGCCGAATATAATTGAGACCCTCCTTATTGTTCGGTCAAAGATTATTCAAAATGAAAATATAACCAACCACACAAACAACCCACTCTCAGGAATTTATTAATTTTAAAAATAATTTATATATATGAAATAAAAGTTGAAGTCCTGGTAGCTCTTGTTGTACTGTGTTGACCGAGAGGAACAGTCAGGATGTAGAGTTTTCCAGTACCTCTCTGCACCTTGGAAGACCTTTAAAAGTTCTCACAAAATACAGGCAGTCGTGGTCGAGGCAGAGTGGAAAGCTGGGGATATCCACACAAAAGACGAAGACACAGTTGCACTAAGAAAGTTCCGTAAACAGATAAAAGTTGAGCCAGGAGCGAAAGATGGAGACATAGAAGTTTCTTACTCGTCTACATGATAGTTGAGATCGACATAAGGTACGACCGACGTAAGCTGACGCTAAGGGTGAACTAAACTCAACTGACTGAACTGTCTGAACTGTCAAGTCCCTGTAAGGTGATGATTTATAGGTTAAAGACGGGGTGACCTTATGTGACAGGGGCGTTTGAGAAAGGGCGCCTTTACCTGTCCAGGTGTGAGAGGGGTCTCTGCATTCCACCACATGTGACAGTGTGGGTGGCCTGTCGTGGGAATTGTGAATCTACCTGATTTATGAGTTCCATCTTTAGACTGTTGTTTTGGTAATACTATGCTCGATCTCTGCTTTAGCTCAACTCTTAAATCTATTACAGATTTTATTTATTTATCCACTTTGTACAAATTACATTACATAGGGTGATGTAAAGACACAGATTAATCATGCGCATAATTATTTATAGATGTGTCTCTATATACAACATGACAATCTTGTTATAAGTTATCTACACAATATGAGGTTGTTGTTTTAAATTACCATAGATGGGCCCTGGGAGTGAAAGGGTTTATCCGGGTTTAGGCGGGTAAAGCCTCTCTAACACAGGTAAGTAATTAAAATTTCTTTTAATTAATTTAAACTGTGAGGGTTAAAAAGGTTATAACAAGATGATATTTGTTGGATATATAAAAGTGAAATAAAAATGACATTTTGTTTGATTAACAAAAAAGATGATTAAAATAAAATGACATAAAAATTCACATTCTAAGAGAATATTGGTGGGCGTTGGACAGGGTTAGTAGTTAAAGAATAAGCAATTGTGAGATTTACACATGCAATCAAATACTTAGGTCCAGGTGCAAAGCGAGGATATGGACTTGAGTGTCTTCCTAGGCAATGTTTCACCTGTGATCCTGTATAGGGTAACAGTGCTTTGTCACAATTGTAGTGTTATTGGGTTGAAAAGTTGTTGAAGAATATGTAATTGTTAGAAGTGCTCATGTAAACCAAATACTCAGATCCAGGTGCAAAGCGAGGATATGGACTTGAGCTGTCTTCCTTGGCAATGTTTCACTTGCGATCCTATATAAGGGTTACAGTGTTTTGTCACAATTTTAGGATTATTGGGTTAAAAGTTGTTGAAGAAAAGTTGCTTATTAATATGATTGAGAAAGGAGTGAAATAGAGCCATGCGATAAGTAGAATTGTAGCGACAGTAGGTGATCTGACTTGACTCGAAATCAAAGGTTGAATGTGGTCCGCTAGAGCTGAAAAAAAAAAATTGAAAGTTGAAAAAAGTGAACGCTTTGTGTATGCGTTGGTGATTTGCTCTGCGGATGAAATGAAATAAACTCTTGAAGCTTGTTCAGACCAGAAGTTTGGATTTGTAAGTCTGGGGAACTGTGTTCAAGGCGTTTGTTGAATTACGAAATCAAAAAATAAATTGTCAAGCAGTGCTGTCGTTTTTCTACATTGACGTGACGCAATGACTGAAAAGATAGTGATGAAAAATATAGGGGATTGGTTAAAGAATATGATTGTTGAAAACGATTGTTGTAGATGCCCGATAGTGGATGATAAACTTTGTCAGATAATAAAGGTATTTAAACAAATAAAATATAGTGAATAGAAATATAGAAATATGATTGCGGGTACAAAAAGTGTAAGTGGACAAAATTAAACCTGTAATATATAAAATATATAATAAATAATAAAATAAAAATAATTTTTGAAACAATTAGATGTTTTACAATACTAAAATAATATCATGAAAAATAAAAGTAAATTTGATTAAAGTTTTTTTTTTTTTTAAATGTTGGATTAAAATTTTGTTTATATAATTGAAAGGTAAGAATAAGAATAATTATTCAAGATTTTATACAAAATTTATAATATAATTGAAGGTTATTAATGATTGGGTAAATTTTAAGTAGTGTAAAATTGAACAAAAATTGTCTCTTTTGACGAAAAGTTACAATTGTGGTGTGTGACTAGATTATATCCCTTTGGTAACATCGGTGTTTCTATGACTCTGAAACTGGGAATACGTGAAATGATCTTTTCGTTTGTCCTCAATGCTGGTATGTAGAGAATGATTTCTCTTTCGCGTTAAAAAGTCTATATAAGACTTAACCAAATTGTTTTAATTGGTGTTATCAATTAACATGTAAAATGTTTAAAGTATGTTGTGTTGTGATATCTCGTTGGTGAGATTTGTGAGATTCTCGAGGAAATCTAAATGAGTAGTGTGACACATGTGTTCAAAATGGCGTCATGAAGCTAGCGGTCAAGATGACTGCTTGAGGGGGGAGAGAAGATATTCTCAAAAGATAACAGTGACCAGGGGAGTGGCGTCAAAAAGGGCGTCCACTTCCCTGTTTTTTTTTTTTTTTTCACGGAAATTCTATTTTTGGGGTGGTCACACATGTGGGATGGCTTGCTATGTTTGAGATTTACTCGAAACTGACTTTCTCTCTCTCTCTCTTCTTTTGTTGAGTTTGGCATATTTCTTGCCTATTTGAAAATACTGGGGTTTAAATGCAAAAAGGGTTGTGAGCTTGTAGGCGGTATAATTCGGACTAGTTGCGTCTCGAATATATCTGGAGTCAAATGATTGAATTCACTGAAATATACATCTTGAGACAATCGCTGTGGGTTTTGAGCAAATCGGGTTTGTGGAGGTGTAATGTACAGAACATTCTCTGTGTAATATTTTAATTTATTGACATGTATGGTGTCACTGTCTCTATTGAGAGGCTGATTAGGGCGATCTATTCGAACGACATTGGGTGAAATTATTTCAATTATTTTGTATGGTCCAGTAAAATATGGTGCTAATTTACCTGTGTCTGGATGTCTGTAATTTTTTACCAAAACAAGATCATTCACTTCGAAATGTGGTGTTCTGTGCTGCTTATCAAATGTTTCTTTATCTTTTTTATGCTTATTTCGAGTACGAGAGTTTGCTATCTCTCGAGCTATATTTATTTCGGGGTATGGGTCAAGATGAGTTCTTAGATCTGGGGGGATAACATTGAACATTAAGTAGGTAGGTGGAAAACTTGTGACAGAATGGGGCGTGTTATTGTACGTCTGAGTGACGCGTTTAACTAGTTGAGTCCAGGAAGCTTTCGGATTTTCTAGATAAGCTAGTCTGAGCTTGCCTGTAATGGTCGCATTTAAGCGTTCTATTAAACCGTTTGCCTGTGGGTTATTGCTGGTAGTTAGTAGAGGTTGTATACCATGCGTTATTAGAAATTTACGGAATTTTTCTGAGGTAAAAGCGGGCGCTCTGTCAGATAACAGACGTTTTGGAGATCCTTGCTGTAGTACCGTTTTGAGGGTTTGAATGTATGTTAGGGTACTGGTGGACTTCGATGGAAAGGTCCAAGCATATCGCGTTAAATGATCCACTATTACGTGTAGATATGTCTTGGAGTGTCCATATTTCGAAAATCCAGCTATGGTATCTATAGAGATTAAGTCGAATGGTTGTTGAGGTGGTGGAATTTGTCCAAGGGCACCATAGGGTTTACCTTTGGGCCTTTTAATGATTTGGCAGGTGTGACACGACTTGACAAATTTTTCTATAGATTTAGAGATACCTTTCCAGTAGTACTGGGCAGTAATTATGCGGGTCATCTGAGAGATGCCTGGGTGGTTATATTCTTGGTGAACTTTATTCATTAGAGTATGTTGCAGGGTTTCGGGAATTATTATTTTAATTACACCTTTTCGGGTAATGGTATGTAAGCCGTTTGTATCAATGTTGAAGGGGGATGCTGTTGGTTGATGCTGTTTGATAATATCAGCACTGACAAATCCTACAAAGGGGTTTCGCGATAACAAATCTGCTTCGTACTGTTGGCTGCCTTTGAGGTAGCGAATTTCGTAATTATAGGTTGATAGTCTCAGGCTCCATCTAAAGAGTCGTCCTGACGGATTTTTTTATAGTTTTAAGCCATTGTAAAGCTTGGTGATCTGTGTATATGGTGAATTTTATACCGGTGAGGTATATTCGGAATTTGTCTACACTTTCGACGATGGCGAGGCACTCGAGTTCGGAAACGGTGTAGTTTCTCTCATGTGCTCTAAGGGCGCGGCTGAAATATTGTACAGGATGTACTTGTCCGTCTGGATGTACCTGTTTGAGTATGCCTGCGATCCCTTGGGTGGATGCGTCGCAATAAAGGCGGCATGGTAAACCGACTTGATACAAGTGTAGTACTGGTTTACTGGTTAAACTCTCTTTGAGAGTGGTGAAAGCTTGTTGACAATCTGGGTCCCAATTCCATTTCACATCTTTTTTAAGTAGTTTATTTAAAGGTGCTCGTAAGCGGGCATAATCTGGTATAAACTTATTATACACGTTCACTGCTCCTAAAAATGATTGTAATGTCTTTTGATTGGTAGGTGGTTTGATGGCACTTATGGTATCAAGGTTGCGCGTCTGTGGTGCATAAGTACCTGCGGTAACAGTGTATCCTAAGAAATATATATTTGTTTTAAAAAACAAACATTTGTTATAATTGAGTTTGATGTTTTCGTGTTGACATACCGTTAGAAATTGTTGTAGGTGTTGTAGATGATCCTCTAAGGTGTCAGAAAAAATAATGAAATCGTCGAAGTAATGGGTAACAAAATTTAGTTTATATTTTTGCATGACCTGATTTATGGCACGATGATATATCTGTGGCGAATTTTTAAATCCGTAAGGAAGTCTACAAAATTCGTACTGACTATCTAACGTCACGAAAGCTAGTAGATTACGTGAGTTAGGTTCTACTGCCACTTGCCAATATGCGGATGCTATATCTACAGAAGAGTAGTATTTGGCTTTCGACAATTTGTCAAGAATGGTTTCTATTAAAGGTAAAGGATGTACGTCTGGAGCGATGATTTCATTAAGTTTTCTGTAATCAATACAGAAACGTTTCGTTTTGTCACGTTTTGTGACAATAGTTATTGGACTGGCATAAGGTGAAACTGACGGGGCAATAATTCCATGTTGGAGCATTTGCTCTATTTGGGTTTGTATTTCTTGTTGGTCGTGTAGTGGCACTCTATATGGGCGTAATGCTATTATTTTATCTGTGGTGGTATTGATTTTTACCGGTGGTATGTTCAATTTGGGCACATTGTATTTATTAGTAGAGAACACATGCGAGAATTCATATAGAATTCGGTGGAGTTCGTGTGGACAATGTTCTAACTGAGGTGTCGCATTAGAAGGTATAGAAATCTCAATATCATGGGTAGGAGATATAGTGGGTGAAACAATAGTGGGGGAACATATAATTGGGGTAGGGTCCGCCACGTGTAAACAGGATTGGTTCGAGGGGAAGGTGGTAAAAATATCCGTTTTTCTCGGTTGAGTGGGATATAAATCCTGTTTGCACTTGGTGAACTTATAGACATTGTTGGGAGAGCATCATTATTTTGATAAATTTGGAGATTATTAAAATCTATGATTAATTTAAATATCTTAAGGGTATTAATAGATAAAATACCAAAAGGTAGTGAAGCTTCTACTATAAAAAATTTTAGTTTTTGGTTGAGGTTACCTATTTTAAGTTTTAAAAATATATATCCAAGGGTATTTACATTGTGGGCTATTGCGTTTATAGTTAAACTGTACTGATGGATAATAATTTTATATGGTAACCTATTTTCTATGGTTCTTAAAATATCTAAGTTAAGTAGGTTTATAGATGCTCCCGTGTCTATTAAAAAGGGCAAATTTACATTAGGTGACAATTCAGTCCATATTATAAGCTGTTCAACGAAAAAAGGTTTCAGGTTTTCCTACCGTTGAGTTGCTCGCGGGGCTTGTAGAGTCATCTTGGACTTGGGGAACAGGGCTCCGAGATTGGACCTTGGGCCGGGTACCAGATTTTGGTACAGTGGCTGTGCGTGGTCTGGCGCTGTAGACTTGGCGTGTTCGGTCCTGTTGGAACCGTTGTTCACACTGGGAGTGCCAGTGCATAGCATTGCAATACTTGCAAGGCGAGGGTGGGGGTGCAACTTGATACGTTACACGTGATGACCGCTGGTTGTTGTGCCGCGGTGGTGGGTTGTGGTAGGTTGGATGTGGGGCCTTGTCTACTTGGCGCTGGTACACTGCACTGGTGGCACACTGGGTTCTTCTTATTCTCGACACTAGGTCGAACCATTCTTTAATGGTGTTTGGCTGCACCGTGGCGATTAATCGCTGATCTGCGACGGGTAGTCCTTCGGTCAGAGAATCTATTAATATGTCGGCGGGTAGGTTTAATTTCATGCCCATTACCGTTTTGTTTTGGTAGTAGTCTTCTAGGGGCATTTGGGGTGTCAATTTGATGGCTAGGAAGCGTGAAAACG
Source organism: Cordylochernes scorpioides (assembly GCA_030710605.1). Classification (NCBI taxonomy): domain Eukaryota; kingdom Metazoa; phylum Arthropoda; class Arachnida; order Pseudoscorpiones; family Chernetidae; genus Cordylochernes; species Cordylochernes scorpioides. The sequence continues at coordinate 157,386,202 of CP092864.1, forward strand.
ACGCTTCTGTCGCTGTTGGGAATAAATCGATCAAGGTTTGGCGGACATCAATATAAAATAACCTATCTAACCGTAGGTTTCGGAAATATTGTAGGGGCTTACCTTGCAGGTAGCAGGGTAACTTGCGTAGGCGGTCCGTGTAGGTCAGCTTAGCTCGGTCTGCTTGGGCATCAAAGTTGTCGAAAAAGCTCTGGGCTTCAAAGGTACCATCGTATGGACTCACATCTATCTCCCTCGGAGATCGGGCGACCAGCAGCTTATTCAGGGCATCGGCGATCTGTGTCAGCGGGTCTGCGGAGGTCCCTTGGGGCGGCGACGTTTCCTCCTCTTCAAATGTCGTATCTTGTTGGGGAACAGATAGCCCGGTCGCATCGTTGGACTGTTCGGTTTGCTCTTCCATCTTTGCACTTTCTCGCTTCTATCTGGACTATCTAGCTTTCTTCGTTTGGTATCCTTCGTTTTGGTTATCCTGTCGGCTACTGAAATAAAAGTTGAAGTCCTTGTAGCTCTTGTTGCACTGTGTTGACCGAGAGGAACAGTCAGGATGTAGAGTTTTCCAGTACCTCTCTGCACCTTGGAAGACCTTTAAAAGTTCTCACAAAATAAAGGCAGTCGTGGTCGAGGCAGAGTGGAAAGCTGGGGATATCCACACAAAAGACGAAGACACAGTTGCACTAAGAAAGTTCCGTAAACAGATAAAAGTTGAGCCAGGAGCGAAAGATGGAGACATAGAAGTTTCTTACTCGTCTACATGATAGTTGAGATCGACATAAGGTACGACCGACGTGAGCTGACGCTAAGGGTGAACTAAACTCAACTGACTGAACTGTCTGAACTGTCAAGTCCCTGTAAGGTGATGATTTATAGGTTAAAGACGGGGTGACCTTATGTGACAGGGGCGTTTGAGAAAGGGCGCCTTTACCTGTCCAGGTGTGAGAGGGGTCTCTGCATTCCACCACATGTGACAGTGTGGGTGGCCTGTCGTGGGAATTGTGAATCTACCTGATTTATGAGTTCCATCTTTAGACTGTTGTTTTGGTAATACTATGCTCGATCTCTGCTTTAGCTCAACTCTTAAATCTATTACAGATTTTATTTATTTATCCACTTTGTACAAATTACATTACATAGGGTGATGTAAAGACACAGATTAATCATGCGCATAATTATTTATAGATGTGTCTCTATATACAACATGACAATCTTGTTATAAGTTATCTACACAATATGAGGTTGTTGTTTTAAATTACCATATATATATATATATATTATAATAAATATTATTTTGAGTAAGAAATTAATTGCTGGTTCGTTTGAGTACATGAGTACTTAATGGTATCGTTTGCAGTCGTGTCATTTTGAAAGAAAAGCAGAAAAATAACTATTTATTATCAAGTAGTTTTTTATTTTAAATTACTTGAAGAAAATTATAATAAGACATTTTTCACAGTTATATAGAATTTATTAAATGAATTATATTAATGAATTTCAAAAATAGGTTAGATAACTACATATTTACAACAAGTATTAAAAGTCGGCGTATTCTAAAACTATGGTCAAAAAACAAGTAGAACTATCAATGAATGAAAATAAAATATATATTTTAAATTATAGAATATTTTTATATTTAGATTATATAATATTTCCCCCCTGTGAAAAACTATAATTAGCGGGTTCAGAGAAAAGTTAGAAAATATAGTTAAGAGAGTGTGATTATGATATAAATGCAAATGACAAAAAAAAAATATTGGTAGAGAGTGAAAGTCAAAGTTTGGTATCCATTATCATATTAGCTTGTTGTGAACCAATAGATTGAAAAAGACATGAAAAATAATACACATTATAATAAAAATGAGGGAGAAAATAAAACGAATATTGAAAAGTATAAATGAAAATATAAAGAAGAGATAACATTGGCAACAATATAAAATTAATTACATTAGTAAAGGATTGGTGGGACATTAAAACATTGGATATTTCATGAAAAAAGGCATTTTTGAAAAAGCAATAAACATTAAGCAAAGGTTAATTATTTACAAAAGGCAAATGTGAAACAAAGAATGAACATGTAAAGATAAGGTAAAGATAAAAAGTAATGGTAAAACATAAAGAATGATCACATTTAAACAAAATAACAAAGAGATAGGAAAATATAAACAAAAATAAAGTTTAAAATAAAATTGGTAACTAAAAATTATTCAAAAGAAATCAAAATGTCTATAGAAATAATTACTAATTAAACAATAAAAATCAAAGTAAAGCTATTTTAAAAATAAACAAAAGAAAGTTTGTTTATAAATAATTTATATATTTAGAAAATATTATGATAAATGTGTATATATTTAATAATAATGATAGATTTATATATAAAATATTAGAAGAATAAAAAGGCAATTAAAATATGAGTAATTATGTCATCATACTAGTTATATTTCAAAATATCAAAAGGCAGCAGAAAATGTTTATTTTTACGCAAATAATAACTCAAAATAAGTTGTTTCTAAAATATTACCATTTAAAAGTATAAGAAAATAATATATAATTGTTTTTTGTTAATAATATTTGAATAATAAAATGATAATAGAGAGATATATGGAATGACATTAAGTATTTTTTGTAGACATAAGTTTTGATGCTGATATTTAAAAATGATTTGAAAAAGAAATATAACTATAAATTAATGAGCTATTGAAACTATTGAGAAGCATGGATGAGGATCAGCAAAGGTGAAAATGGTAATTTGTGCAAAATGGTAGATACAAAGTACCTTGAAAAGGATAAAGCTGGCTGGAGTTGATGATCTTGGAAAATGGTTGTAGTTGAAAAGAACTATGGTTGCTTGTTGAAAACCATCTTTGATTGAAGAGAACTATTGTTGATTGTAGATGAGAATTGTTGCTTGTAGAAGACTATATTTGATTGGAGAGGGTTATGTTTGGTTGAGGTAAGCTATGTTTGATTGAGGTAGGCTATGTTTGATTGAGGTAGGCTATGTTGGTTGAGGTAGGCTATGTTTGGTTGAGGTAGGCTATGTTGGTTGTAGAAGGCTATGTTTGTTTGGAAATTGCTATGTTTGGAGATGAATATGGTTGGTTGAGGATTTTCATTTTTAAAATAAGATATTTTCTCTTTTGGCATTTTGAACGAATAAACAGGTAAATATCCTGTCGACTTATGTTATAATAATAAATATTATTTTGAGTAAGAAATTAATTGCTGGTTCTTTTGAGTACATGAGTACTTAATGGTATCGTTTGCAGTCGTGTCATTTTGAAAGAAAAGCAGAAAAATAACTATTTATTATCAAGTAGTTTTTTATTTTAAATTACTTGAAGAAAATTACAATAAGACATTTTTCACAGTTATATATAATTTATTAAATGAATTATATTAATGAATTTCAAAAATAGGTTAGATAACTACATATTTACAACAAGTATTAAAAGTCGGCGTATTCTAAAACTATGGTCAAAAAACAAGTAGAACTATCAATGAATGAAAATAAAATATATTTTTTAAATTATAGAATATTTTTATATTTAGATTATATAATATATATATATATATATATATATACTATAAAAAAAGAACATATATCATGCGTCAATGGCAGCATGTGTGAGAGGTCGAGGTGAGTCAATTAGACGCCATTGACTCATGTACATCAGATTCTACAGCCTTGAATCACTCAAACATTCGTTCTGTGAATCATGTTGTTCCTTCTTAGCCCAGGCCACCTGTGCTTTTTAGATGGCAGAGCGCCATCTAGTGGAACAAAATAAACTAACGTTTATTTAACTTGCTCCGTGATATTTGGCCAACCCAATTTCTTGATAAATCAAGAAAACTCATCCACGAACGCGTTTCGCGCTGTTGGGCATCGTCAGCATGGAGTAGGCTGTATCACTGCGACAAAAAATATATATATTTTTTTTGGTCCTAGAGGCTTGAGATACCAAGAAATGGGTTTTAAGGTCAAAATTGCGTAAATACGCTTTACACATGAAAAAAATTGAGAGAAAAAAATGAAAACCTATTTTCATCTGTTAACCGAATTTACGCATGTTTGCCTTAAATACCCATTTCTTGGTTTCTCAAGAAGCCTCTGGGACCAAAATTATTTTTGGTCGCAGTGGTACAGCCCACTCCACGCTGACAAGCGCCAACAGCGCGAAACGCGTTCGTGGATGGCTTTTCTTGGTTTATCAAGAAATTGGGTTGAGCAAATATCAGGGAACAGGCTGAATCAATGTTTAGTTGATTTCTGTTCCGCCAGATGGCGCTCTGCCTTCTGATAAGCACATGTGCTCCTGGTCAGGATATGACTTTTTTATTTTTAATATCAACACTTGACCTCTTTATTATTTTTTTCTATTTTATTTTTTCGCATGTTAAGCGTATTTACGCAAGTTTGGCCTTAAATACCCATTTCTTTGTTTGTCAAGATGCCTCTGGGATCTTCGTTAAAACAAATATTTTGTTGTTGGGAGTTCCTTTTCTAATATTTGCACGCATTTAGAACTTTGTCTTTATTTTATCGATATGCGATGATTATGAACTAATTTATAGAGTGTGTTTATGGTATTATTATGAAATGTGTATTTACCTATTCCGATCTTCGAACTTCAGCGTATATTAAGATCTCTTAAGATATTACAGGAAAAAACATGGCGGCACTCCCTTTACCAACAATTAAGAAACAATAGGTGAAAGCGAACGGCTAAAAATAAAGGGTGGCGGGTATTGTGAAGAGAGAGCGACAAAGGACAACAATACACACACCCTGCATATGGAAACAATTTACTTTGGGGACTCTGACCCAGACGGATGGCATTGTCTCTCAGCTAAGATTAGCCGACCTCCTACAAAATTGATTCGAAAGTGAGGCCATAAGTTCTGGGAAATTAGAACCTCATTTGGCATCTCAAATATTTGGTGATATAATATAAGGTTGAAACGGAACTCCCAGATGTTTGGTTGAATGAGAAATTAGCTATTTGAACTTCTACCTTTAGCAATGTATTTCTCGATCTCTGCCTCAAGACTGTACTTGCCACTGCATCTACTTTGTTAATTTCATCTAGAACCAACCTACTCGCCATCGATTAAGGACATTGCTCTCTTCAGTATTGAGGCGGCTATCATTTCATTTTTTCTTCGAGTAGCTCTATGAAATAGGTCGAATCTTCCAAAAATACATTACATCTTGTGATTTTATATTGTATTCTTGTATTTTATTATGTGTGTTCAGAATATCAATTAGATATTTTCAAGGTTATTTGCCAAATATATTTTAAATATATATATTCTTTAAAGTGTTATGTAGAAGTAAGTATGTGTGTTTGACGGTTAAATAAAAAAATATATAAATACACCTCTTCCTTTAAAGCTCTTCTTTATACAGGAGTTCTAGGCACGCTCTAATTTACTGGTTAAATTGAATCGTTGAGAGTGTCGCAATATGTTCAGGGCTGACAGAATACATTTTTGTATCCAGAATAGCTCTAAGAAAGGTAGTCTGTAATGTTTCGAGAAGATGTTCTTGTACAATTCTGGAATGTTCAAACTGCTTTTGAATTTTACTATCTCTTTAGAGCCCGTTTCACGTATCGGAAGAAAGGTTTCATGCCGATCATCCAAATGAATCCAAACAAAATAGTAGACAGGAATCACCGAAGCAATCGCGACCGCCAAGAAAACTCTGACTGGGGACGCTGATTGATGAAAACAAAATATAAAGTTTTGGAAACCGAGATTTTATACATATTAGGTCTGGTGAATTTATACTTTAGAAGATCACACAATTCTGAATGTATAGATAACAAATAAATATTCGAAAATTTATTTGAAGAACAAGAAGAACGAAAAGTTGAGGTTTAATGCAGTTTATATAGTACAGATCGCTGTATAAGACATGATTGCAGAATGGCGGTATTGGAACATTCTTCCCATATTTTTATTTATTTTACTCTTCTTCGTCAATAGAAACTTATTTCTATTAGCAAAGTATTCAATAGGATATGCGCAGTTATTGAGAGTATATCATTTGTCGACATTGTATGATTTATCATACTCAAGTTAGAGAGTATTTCGTGACAGACAGTCGGCATCTTGATGCCTGCGACCACTTTTTTGAAAAACTTCAATTTCATATTCTTGGAGTTTTAGGCACATCTCGCCTTTCTACCTTTCGAGACTTTCAAATTAAACAACCAGAAAAGAGAATAGGGTGATCAGTGACAATAAAAAATTCATCATAAAAAGATATGGCTGGAAATATTTAATAACCCATATTGCAGCCAAACTGTCTCTTTCCGTTGTTGAAAATTTTTTATCAGCTTTGGTTTAGGTCCTAGAGGCATATTCAACTGGTCTCTCTTTTCCGTCATGAATCTCCACGAGGAAGGCTTCAATTCCATAGCCGCAAGCGTCACTATGGAGCTCAGTTGTAAGTTGATATTCGAAATAAGCCAAGACAGGTTCAGACATCAATGTTATTTTCAAGGATCCATGTGAATCTCTTATTTTTTTTAAAGACTCCGTGTAGAGCTCTTTCGGCGAAAATTTCGGTGAACCTACGATAATACGAGCATATACCGCTGAAACCTTTCACATCCGTTATGGATCTTGGAATTGAAAATTTGGCGATAGCTTCATTTTTTTCTGGGTAGGAGTAGTCGCCTTTATCATCGACGAGGTTTCCGAATACTCTGATTCGTTAGGTTCCAAAAAGAAATTATCAAGATTGAGGCGCAGCTCAGATTTATTGAGGCATTACAATATGATCTCGACCCAGTGTAAATGATCTTCGAAAGTTTGGAATATACCACGATGTCGTCTGAATAACAGAGGCATCTTATCCACTCCAATCTTCTTAAAATTTTATATATTATGCGCTCGAACGTTGCATTACAAAGTCCAAAGAGCATGACTTCGAATTCGCTGAGTCCAGTCCATCAGGGGCTATAAAGGTGTTTTTTTCTTGATCTGCTTCGCCGACTTCTATTTGTAAATTACCCTTAACGTGGGTCCATCGATAAATAAAAATTGAATCCTTTCAAAAGAGAAAGTGCGTCAAGTTTATCCGGCGTAATGAAGGAACGTCCTTTCCAATAATCGCGTTAAATTGTCTATAATCAACACAAAAAAACGTCAATTATCATATTCTTTTGAAAACTACAATAATAGGCGATGATCACGGACTTCCTTAGTGTCTTATAATTCCGGCATCTAGCATTTTGTTAATCTCTTGTTGAATTGCTTGGCATTCACCCAGGGAAACTCGGTGTCGTATATTTATATTTTAATTATATATTATAATATTGTATATAATATATTAATATAATAATAATATTAAATCCACAGATTATTATTCTGCGATATATTGTATATATCATAACATATAATTTATCATCATATAATTCATTTGTTAACTTGTAATTCTTTAATCTTGCATCTAATACGGTGTAATATAATAAAAGCCATTTTAATAAATAAAGCCTAAAATATATTTCTACTTATAAATCAACCTAAATACACTACAGATGGCGACGAGGATATAAAAAAAACTTTAAATTAAGTTTAACTAAATTTTAAAAAGGCTATATAATTTTATTCAAAATGGCGAACGCAAATTTAGTTCCATTTCCAAATTTTTAAGAGGATAGTTTCGATATTTTCATAAAATGTCTTAAATCTGCATTTATAGTGAATGAAACGCCTCAAAATAAATACGTCCCAATACTTCTTACGTTATTAGGTACAAAAATGTATAAATTAACTGGAAATTTATTTGCGCCAGATGATCTATCTTCGAAATGTTATCGCTAAATTGCAGCAATATCTTGCACCTACACCCAAAATAATTCCTGCTAGATATAATATTTTTAAGAGAAGCAAGAAAATGAATATATTGCCGAATATATGGCAGAATTGAGAAATTTAGCAGATGCATGTACATTTGGAAATATACTAAATGAATGCTTAGAGATAAAATTGTAATTAGAGTTAAATCTAATAAATTACAACACATATTATTGCAGGAAGGATAGATGCAAGCCTAAATAGATTATATGAAATAGCTCTATCTTATGAAGCCGCAAAGAATGATTTAAAGATGATTAGGCAAAATAAGAACGGAATTGTTGATGAGGCAAATATGGAACTTCCCCTTATAAAAACCGAAGCCAACAGACCATTGTTACTGGGCACTAGTTGAATAAAAAATCTACCCGCATAACTGCTGAAATTTCCTGATGTGAATTCGGTTCAAGAAATTACCTGCGTATCACTTCTGAATAAATTCTAGAATGTTTTTGATACTTCAAATATTGGAGTTGTAAAAAGCCACCAGGCCCATTTGGTTCTTGAAAAGGAGGCTCATTCGAAATTCTTTAAATCAAGAAACTTACCATTCGTTATGAGACAGGCCATTGAGAAAGAACTGGATGAATTAGAGGTCAACGGGGTGATTACTAAAATAGAAAGAAGTGATTGGGCGACTCCAATTGTGCCGATAATGAAGAAAAATGGCGAAGTGCGAATTTGTGGCGATTTCAAAATAACTGAATCCCGTTTTGAAAGTGGATCAATATCCCTTGCCAAAAATAGAAGATATCTTTGCTATCCTTGGGAAAGGAGAAAATTTTAGCAAAATCGATTTATCGCAGGCCTATTTACATCTGGAACTGGATGAAGCTTCAAGAGAAATAGCTGTGATTAATACACATAAAGGACTTTATAAGATGAACAGACTTCCTTTCGGAATCGCTTCAGCCCCAGCCAACTCGCAAAGAATAATTGAGCAAATTCTATCAGGAATACCTAAAACTCTGGTATACTTGGACGATATTCTGATAACGGGCGAAACAGAAACTGATTATTTGAATAATTTAGAGACTGTTTTAAATAGGTTAAATGAATACGGACTGAAGGCAAATAAAGAAAAATGCAAATTATTTCAAGAGCGTCTTGAATACTTTGGTCACGTCATCGATCGAAATGAACTACACACGGCCGATGACAAAATAAGAGTCATCAATGATTCTCCAGAACCTCTCAATGTAACACAGCTACGAGCATTCATAGGTTTTGTTACCTACTATCATAGATTTATTCGGAATGCTGCGGAAATCATGTCACCCTTATATGATCTTCTAAAGAAGGGAACTAAATGGAATTGGTCACCGAGTTGCCGAAAGGCTTTCAAACTAGTGAAAAATATCGTCTCTTCTGATCAGAATTTAATGGCTTATGACCCGGAATTGCCCCTTCGTTTGTCATGTGACTCGAGCAGCTATGGAATTGGCGCCGTGCTATCGCATTTTGATAAAAAGGGAAATGAGCGACCTATTTATTTCATCTCCAGGACCTTATCACCAGCTGAGAACAAGTATTCTCAAGTTGATAAGGAATGCTTGAGTATAATTTGAGCTTTAAAAAAATTAAATAATTATCTATTTGAAAGAGAATTCACATTGGTAACAGATAATAAGCCACTTAACACATCCTCAGTCCTAAACGAGAAATTTCAACAAATATGTCTGCACGATTGCAGCGATGATCTCTGATCTTGTCTTCATACAATTTCAAAATTGAGTGCAAGAATTCTGGAGATCATGGTAACGCCGATGGTCTTTCAAGACTCCCGTTTGAGGAATATGAAGAATTGGAGGAAAATTATTAATTAAATTCCGTTCACATGATTCAAAAGTGTGAATAGTTGCCTCTAACATCAAGGCATATCAGACGAGAATCTTGTAAAAACCTTATTTTAAAAATTGCTTACCATAACACGCTGTACTGGTGGATGGAAAAACCATCGAATGCTGAATTGTTTCCCTTCTAACTTAGAAAAGAAAAAATAACCCTTGCCCATTGAGAACCTTACTCATAACATATATTATTTTCGTCGTTTTAGCTTGGATAACAACGTTTTCCCTAGCCATAACAATTCCCAAGTAAGTTGATGAATTTGGTACATTTTGGCCTCTTCCAATCTGATTTGTGAACGTCTGCAATCTATCAGGGGTTTGTTGCCACTAAAAAATTCCTTCCGAGTATGATGCTTGAGTCATTATTGAGGAGGACAATGATCTCAAGCATCTGTCTTTATCCATTTTCACGTAAATTGATTGTGCATCGGCCGATCGACGTCGCCTTCTTGCCATCAGCAACCTTGAGAATCATTCCGCTATCCTTGAACATCGTCTTTTTAAATTTTCGTCTTAATACATCGGAGATTACTGAAAATAAGGCAACCTAATCGATCAAACCAGAATATATACTGATGAAAATTTCGACTAATCATTTTTCAATTAAGCATCTTCCGATTATGAAAATAAGATGAGCTCTTTGGCGCTGGCCTTTGAATAGGTTTTGAAGTTGAAGCCACGCTTTTTTACATTTAATCTCGGATATAGCCTCTGAAGGAGATAGCTCAAGAGCAACTTGTTCGGGATTTAGCGTGCGTGATGAACCTCTTTAGGCACGAGGCGTCGAATTAATTCTTCCATTGATTCAAACTCTGTTCAATCGATGGCGATGACATTTGGTAGTCTCTCAAAGACTATGTGTTTATTTACCCGTTGTTTTTGGTAATCTATTTTTAGGCACCATTTTATGAATTCATCTGGGTTGGCAATGTCTAAAGTAATGATTGATCTATAAATGTCCACAGATATTCCTTTCATCAAGTGAGAAACTACTTCTTTTACACAAATTGAAAACATCTTGGATATACTAGTAGGTATTACTTGATTCCTCCTTTGCCTGGGCGCAAGGTTAGATATTTTTTTGAAATCTCTACCTTTTAGACAATGTGATGCCAAATGTCTGAGAGAACATCTTCATAAAAATATTAAAGGTATCAATTTGTTCCTCGACGTTTTCAAACTAAATTTGTGCTGTTCCGGTGAGGAAAAAATAAACATTTGCAAGGCACATTGAATAGTCCCAGCAGTTGTAGCGAGTGACGCTATGGAAATTTTATACCATTTCTCCGAGTTCTGATTGGGTTCTCCCGGGAAAATAAAAAGGATTTTAAATGTTTGAAAGTGGTACGTGCCCTTTTGGGTCTGTGTTCTTTGTTTAATCACAGAAATTTCTTGAGACTCTAGTCCTTAGAGTCTTCGAATTCTTCTAACGATTGGGAGGTAAAGGAATGATCCAGTTTATTCTCCAAGTTGTCGCGGTAGTGAGGACGGTGAGAGGTTCAAATTAAAAAATATATTTTAAAATTTTATTTATAAAATAAAGGTGTGTTGAAAATTTCCCCTGTTGAAGATTTGTTTACAATCAAGACACTATTAACAAGCAAGGTGATTTACATTGTAGTAAATTAAAACATACGAATATAAGTATTAATATTTTTATATTTTAATATTTGATTAATTATTATCTATGACAGTATTATTGATCTAATGGCAGAAGAAACATACGCCCTTCAGTTTTTATATATTTTTAATTTTCTATCTAGTACTACTAATTATTTTTTTAAATGGCGTGCTTATTTTACTTAAGAAAGGGCGTCTCATGTCTATACATGTAGAAAGCGGCTAAACATTTGCATTTACAAGTGCACCAGAGCTCCGTGGTGTTGGACATTTCCAAGAATCGGGTATTATTAAAGATGTTTTTTTTTTTCTTCAGAGAAAAAGGTTCCTAATGCGGGTTTGTGACAAGGTCCTGACTGGACCATTTATGCTTTTTTACAACTCGCCAGTATTTAAATGTGTAGGCCATATATATAGTGGAATTACACAAGTTAAAAATCCAATGGAATAAGAAATTATTTACTGGGGGACGCGGTAGTCACACAAACACAAAAGGGTGGGATTATGCTCTATATTTGGCCCTCAACCTACCTTTTTAGCTCCGGATGTTCACAAAGGCAAATTATGCTTTTAAATCAATAAATTAATCCCTTGTTCCAATATTAAGATGAAAACATAAGTTTTCTCTCCAGGGATAAATTTATCTTTTAAAATTCAAATTAAAACCTCTAGCTTTTAGGTATGAAATCTAGATATTTAAATTTAAAAATATATATTATCCCTGGAATTCGGATGTTTTTACCATAATAAAGTATGCTTATAATTTTAAAACAAAATAGTTTGTCTTTTTTTCATACAATTAAAGTGATATAAATGATATAACATTTTATTTATGAAGAATATCTTGGCTGATAATTCAATAATTCCTAAATTGAAGAGAAGTAAAAATAAAGAAAAATTGACAACTCTGTTTGTAAAGTTGCAAGTAAAAACACTGCTATAAAAGGTTCAAATTCATTTTAATTAGGACAAATTTGAATGCTGTTTCAGGTATTTCATAGTATGTGTAATTTTATATATATCGATATTACAAGAAGTGCTGCATTCTAAAATGCACACTTTTCTAATGAAGTCAGATTCCTATTTCTTTGGTTCGTTAGGACAGAAAGGTAGCGTGAGAATGTGCCAGTTATTCAATAAATGCCTACCTGAAATCAACATATTTGATATGAACTCAAGATGTATTAAAAAATAAATCATAAATAAAAAAATTAAAAAAATCAAATTTCAAAAATATCGAAATATATATGTTATGAATAAAAACATTTAAATAAGTATAATAAAGATTAATCACCTGTTTTTGAGTCGTTCAATTTTCTAATAATATTTCTGTTAATTTTAATAAAGAGTTTATCATATGTGAGTCTCTAATATGCATACGATGAGAGAATTTCAGCCAATATCTTAAAAACTTGCTTGTACATATGAATTCCTAATCAATCTCCCTCATCAGTGTGGGATATATTTCTATAACAGCTTTTATTTTATTCATTTCCCCACTTCATTCTGAATTATTACATTAAATTTGTGTTTTTACACCTTAGAAATATATATTTTTCTCTTTTTTATTATCATCGATTATCATTGTTTCAAATACTTCTTGCTTGGTAACATTTTGAAATGCTTATCATGAATAATATCCTGTATGGTAGATAATTTTTTCCTCTTTATAAATAGTTTCTAGATATTTGTGAATTCCAAATTATTATTCTTCATAACGTTATTTTCCATTTTTAGAAATTGAATGACATTCCTTAATTGAAATATCATTTTTCATAGAAAAACTATTATTTTCACATAATACATTTACTACAAAATATATTATTTTGTAAAATATTTTGATTGTATTTGATCTGAGTAATATAATGTTTTCCATTTTAGAGAGAGATCGTTAGAACCCATTGTTATACTATCACATCACCTTTTGGTTAATATATATTAATATATAGTTAAAATAGGAAGACCAAAAATGTTTGTATATAATTTATAAAATAAATATTTTCTCGGTATGAATGCCGAGTTAATTGATTAATGCACTGCTTCGAAATTTTATAAATGTTTTATTGTAATTCTCATGCTGCAGTTGTCTTATAAAATGTTTAGGTGAATGGTACATGCCAAAATATGTTCATAATAAGAAAAAAAAATGGTTTTGAGAACATCATTAACATTTTTTATAGAATTCTATTTTTTTTTTCATTTATTAAAATATTATAAAATTAAGAAAAAACAAATTGTTAGAAGGCTTTATCAAAAAACTATTTGAGAAATTTTAGCAATTGAATGATTGATGATGACTTGTAGTGTTTTATATGTATGCACATGACGTTGCAAGTTATGAACTGGAGTCTATATGGTTCATCAAGTGAACGGTCATAAAACGAAAAGTCTTAGAAACTTCAGCTGAGATAGCTTCATTGTCGAAGGGGAGGTCTTTATCGTTGTTCCCCATGCATAGGTTCTTAATATAAAGAATTCTAGTAAGATATATGAAGATAAATTTTATACCTGTTCTCTCCGAATTTCCAAGTAGGTAGTAGTTATAAGAAAGGTAGCTTGGAAAGAAAGATATATTTGTGTAAAGAGTGGATCTATCTTCTGTTTAAAAATGTATCAAATCAAAGAAATTAGTTTATTCACCCTGCTGTATTTATGAGGTTAATTACTCTTTTTTTTTTTTGCTTATCCATTGTACACGTGGTACAGGCCATGATAATCATGGTAAGTAGAAGTAGGCGACTGCTTTTACTGTAAGTGCACCACATGTCTACGCGTGTGAAAAGCAGTTCGACTTTGCACTTACAAATGTGCTAGAGCCGTTTGTTTACTAGCACTCGCTGGTGGGGTTTGGATTTTGCAAGATTCGAGGGCCATTGGAGCATTTTTTTTTATCAGAAAAAGTGCCCAATGCGGGAATTGAATCCGGCTCGTAGCGGTCGAAAAACCAACGGTTTTGACCATCCTTCCACCGACTTCCCGTTCAATAACTCTAAATCATGATATACAGGTTGGCCTTTGTATGAATATTCCAAACCTGGTGCCGTGGCACAGTTTCTTATCTCTACCTGCACATATATTTCACAGAATTATTAAATAAAACCTTTGGTTCTTTACATATCTAAACGGGAAATATTATTTTGCGTATGAACATGTTTATTGCTAAAATGATAGAGAAATATATAGATCTCAGCCTAATAACTGGTGAAGCTATCTATGACCTATTGTAAACTGACGTCAACCTTTGTGACAACTCTTTAAACATTGGGCCGTGCTATTGCTCTAACTAGTGCATAGAACGTGCCGGCTGGCACAATGAACAATGGTCGCTTTACACTAGACGCAACTAATTATTCTACAGCTAAATATAAATATTTTTGATATGTGTTCAGTGGAACAAAACCCGCTTTTACGTCTCAAACATTATGCACATTTCTTATAACACGCATGTTGTTTAATGTCTTAGTATAAATTCTCAACTATTCATTCCCGTATCGCTGAAATTTTATTCTGCATGTTAAAACTCTGGGTTATTTTCAATAAACAATGTGAAACGTTATTCAAGGACATTATAATGAATATGAGATTAGTCTTACCTCTTATAATTGGCAAAACATTTTATTTCAGAGAAATTCTTTGGAATAGGATGATCAGGAATTAAACCGACTCATAGTCAGAGATGTACAAAATTGCGACAATATTATCTATATGTAGCCTCTAACAATATGTGATTAACATTCATGAATTCATTGAAATGAAATACCTGTGTCAATATTCTTACTCCATCATGCAGAAATTTCAATTGTTGTCTATTTGACCAAGGCATGCTGTAGCCATCATTATATCTGCAAGTTTGAGAAGGTTATCAAATCATTTATTAAACATAAGTAATTAACGTGAAAACTATATATACTAATTTATTTTAGAAGTCTGTTTTATTGGGAAAAAATCGTGTTTGATTTTCTTTTTCATAAAATCATCGTTTTTGTAGGAATGGAAATGTTGAAGTCTCTCATTATCTTGACATACACTCTCTCCAACGTCGTGGGTGCCTCTCCATTGGTGTAGGAATTTTTTATATTTATTTTTATTAATTTCATGATCATAAATATGTAAATATTTGATACATTAGCGCGCCATATGTTATGAGAATTCGAAACTATAATAGACGCGTATGATTATAAAAAAAAAAACAATTATCTCTCTACTGCTCTTACTGCAATGAAAAATTAATGGGAGGGCCTGGCTCATCAGTGGTAAAACCCCCCAGCGATTTCGCCAGTTTAAACTACTGGGAGGGTTCACCACCTATGAGCCAGGCACTCCCCTTAATTTTAAATTGCAGTAAGCAGTTAGAAAATTATTTAATTTTTAAAAGAATTATACGCGTCTATACTAGTTTCGAATGTAAATATTACTGGTAAGACATTGATCCATATTTTGACCACAGAATTTGCTCAGCCACTCTGCCAAACAAACACTTATTTTAAGTTTCCGAAGAATTCAACAATCCCTTGTAAAAATTATGGACTGACGAAGGGGCCATTATCCCGGGATTATGTTTTCCAACTGGACGCGTTCCGAATTTTAAAATATTTTGATAATTGTATAAATATATAGATAAATTTTGTAGAAAGAATATTTATTGATCTAAATCTCCTGGATATTGAGATCAAACAAATTTCTGAGGTTTCTGAATATGAGAGTTTCTTTTATTATATTGCCACGTTTTTATTTTTTAAAACGCTAATTTTAGTTTAGTAAAACTTTATTTTTAAAGTTTATTATTTTAAAAGTGAAATGTTTGTTAATGAAATAGACATTTTGCCTAAACTCATTTATTGCTGCTTTCTTTTACAAGCCATTTGTTTATCTGTATTTTTACATATCGTTTTTATTGAGTTTTTTTTTTACTAATTTAGTATGTACATCATTGACTTTTGATGAATAAAAAATTAAAATGAAAATAAACACATGAAAAATTAAAATAACATTTTAAAGGAATTTATGTACAATTGAAAATTGTTTCTGTAACGTCTCATATTCCCCTTCTTGAAGCATTTATTCTCGGGTAATAAATGGTCGAAGTTGAGATATGTGAACGCGTCTTGCTTGCTTTTGGTCTTTCAGAGAGATATCGTAGGTTACATCAGATATCTTTTTTTGAATGACAAATGGTCCTTCATATTTTGGTGATGTCTTGATGAGACGAGGGTCGTTGAAGGCAATTTTTCTTATGACTAAGTCTCCTTCTTTAAAGACATACTTGGGGTGATGGCTATCGTGTTTAATCTTCCACTTACTTCTACTTTGTTCTGTCCGCAGGCTAGCTTTCTTCCTGGCTTCTTCAATTGTAATTGGAGTTTGGTCGGCAAATTCGGGTACATTACCGATTCCATACATTAAGAAAAGCGGTGAAAAACCAGTCACGTCATGTGGTGTGGAATTATAATTTTTGACAACTTGCGGTAACAATGTGCTCCATTTACATCTAGGTTCCTCTAGAACAGCTATTCTCAGTTTTGTCATTATCGTATCATTTAATTTCTCACAAATGCCATTGCACTGAGGATGATAAGGCGAAGTATATGTGTGTTTAATTCCTTGTAAAGAAAGAAATTTGTTGAACTCTTTTGATATAAAATTTTTGCCATTATCTGTTAAGATAGTATTGATCGAATTAACAGATTTGATTATCTTATCAAGACATTGAGTGACAGCTTGAGCAGTGTTTGTTATTGTGGGATATGCCCATAGATAACGAGTTGCGTGATCAACAAAAACTTGAATGAATTTATGCTTTGTGTTAGCTGCTGCTGTTCCCAGTACAATAGTGTCACAACCGATCATTTGTAATGGTTGGATATTTGACGTTGGAGTGATCATTTCTCCTAAAGTTGGTTCATGTCTGACCTTCACTAGTTGACAAGATTTACAAGATCGAACATAATTCTTGATATCAGTTGTTATTCCTTTCCACCAATAACATTGAGTTATAAGTTTGCATGTTTTGGTTATTGATGGGTGACTCAATGAATCGTGATATTCTTCCAATATTTTTTTGGTAAGCGAGTTTGGGACAACTGCTTTAAAAACTCCTTTTTGTTTGATCATTACCACACCGTCGTGAGTGTGGGAATTTTTCAAGAAACTCAAATCTGAATTTTGTTGGTGTTCTTGAAGTTCTTGAGTTGCAATGTTAACAACTGGGAGTCTTGATAGGGCGTCAACATGAGTTTTTTGCTTTCCAGAACGATGAACGATGTTACATGATTTCGAGGATAAACTAAGAATCCATCTAAAATACTTAGGTTTCGGTTTCTTCATGGTGAAAAGCCATTGGAGCGCCGCATGATCAGTGATGATTTCAAATGGTTGGTTTTCTATGTATACATGAAAGTGATCAGTTGCTTGTATTACGGCTAGGCATTCCATCTCATAAGCAGAATAATTCTCTTGGTGTGGTTGCAGTGTTTTGGAGTAATAAGCAATTACATGTTCCTCATTGTCTGGACCAATTTGTGTTAGGATTGCTCCAATTCCATATTTGGAGGCATCTGTATAAACTTTAGAGGGGTAGTCCGGGTTGTAAATAGCAAGGACAGGTTTTGTAGATAGTGCCATTTTAAGTTTAGCGAACGACTCCTCTACTTCCTCATTCCAGATGAAGGGCTGATTCTTCCGAGTGAGTCGAACCAAGGGGAATGAAATTTTAGAAAAGTCCTTCACAAATTTTCTGTAATAATTTGCCAATCCCATGGACTGACGAACTTTCTTTACAGTATCAGGTCTTGGAAAGTCTTGAATAGATTTTACTTTTCCTGGATCAGGTTTTAATTGATTGTGACTGATGATATGTCCGAGGTATTTTACTTCAGTTCTTCCAAAAATACATTTCGACAATTTTAATTTCATGTTGTACTGTCTTAATTTGTCAAAAACTTTACTAAGAAGCTCTATGTGCTCTTGCCATGTTTTCGTGTACACCAATATGTCATCTTGGAAAGAGCAAGTTCCTTTCCATAATAATTCACCTAGAATATGTTGGATTATGCTTTGAAACGTTGAAGCAGCATTTTTTAAATCAAAGGGCATCACTAAAAACTCATAATGACCATCGTTTGTGACGAATGCAGTTTTTTGAATAGATTGCGGGTCCATTTCGATCTGCCAATAACCCCATGCAACATCAAGGGTAGAGAAGAATCTGGATCCATGCAATCGATCAAACATGTCCTGTATGTGAGGTAGGGGTTGCCTGTAATCCAGTGTGATCTCATTAAGACGTCTGTAATCAATGCACATCCTTTTATTTCCATCCTTCTTGGGAACCATAACAACAGGAAATGCCCAAGGAGAATCTGAAGTTCTTATTAACTTGTGTTCGAGAAGTTCTTTAACTTGTTCAGCTATCTCTTCATACTCTTTTAGAGGACGACGATAGGGTCTAAGAGAAATTGGTTGTTCACTTTTCGTGATGATCTTATGTTGTATAGCTACTTTTCCCAAATCAATAGCATGCTGACAAAATACATTCCTATTGTGTTCAAGTAATTTTTTTAATTCATGTTCTCTTATCTCTTCTAGATGATTTACAAGAATTGGATTTTGTAATCCATCAAATTTGGTGTAAATTGTTTTGTCTCTGACATCTATTAAAAGATTAAAAAGAGATGCAACATCTAATCCGATCAAGAGTGGATATTTAAAGTTCTTCATTACATGGAGAGTTACAGGTTTAATTAGTTTATCTATTCTTACCTTGGTCTGAAGGCTTCCGCATGTCCTGGTAACACCATCCGCTTGGCTGATGTGAATGTCTGAATTTGGTTGAAGTTGAAGACGGGTTCGCTTGAACAATCGCCAATTGATTATTGATACTGTTGCTCCAGTATCCACAAATGCTTGCGCAGGAATTCCATTTACTTCAACACTTATGTTGATAAGCTTGAAAGCTCCTTGTGTAGGGGTATTTGTCAAAGTACTTACATTCAACAATTCCGGGGCTCCGCATACTTGTTTCACTGAAGTGTTTTGATTAGGCCTATCCTTTTTATAATTAGGATCATAATCCTCACAATCTGTGACCCAATGTTTAATTTTTATTCCCTTTTTCGAACATATTGGATACCAGAATGGGCAAACATTTTTTCTATTATCATTATTTTTTGTCGCGAGATGTATTTTGTTTTTAGGCTTAAACTGAATTGAAGCCCTATTTTGTTCAATTGAAGCTGCGATATGAAACCATTTTGTGGCGTCAGTTGGCTGTGCAGCCACAATTAAATCTTTCCAATCATTTGGAAGTCCGTCTGTTAATAAATGAATTTTTTTCCTCCTTCGTTAGATGGGTTTGATTTAACAGGCGAATTTTATCTTGAAAATAATTTTCTATTGATTCTTCTCGTTTTAATCTTCGATGTGATGCTGAGACAATTGGATTTGCGTTGTATGAACCAAATCTTTGAATCAACTTTTCCTTTACAACTTCCCATCTTTTTATTGCAGGATTTGAAATAATCTCGTCTGCATACCATTCAAGTGCTGAATCTGTCAAGTAGTACATAAGATTTTTCATTTTTTCATCTTCTTTTGAAGAATTATTTTCAAAATCATATAATTTGATCCATGACTCAGGCCTAATTGCCGACTTCGAGCCGAATCAACTTTTCCTTTACAACTTCCCATCTTTTTATTGCAGGATTTGAAATAATCTCGTCTGCATACCATTCAAGTGCTGAATCTGTCAAGTAGTACATAAGATTTTTCATTTTTTCATCTTCTTTTGAAGAATTATTTTCAAAATCATATAATTTGATCCATGACTCAGGCCTAATTGCCGACTTCGAGCCGTTGAATTTTTGCAACCGGTTGTTTGTATTTTCCGCCATTTTTTTTCCGTATCCTTTTCGATTGCGCCAAATGCCACGTTTTTATTTTTTAAAACGCTAATTTTAGTTTAGTAAAACTTTATTTTTAAAGTTTATTATTTTAAAAGTGAAATGTTTGTTAATGAAATAGACATTTTGCCTAAACTCATTTATTGCTGCTTTCTTTTACAAGCCATTTATTTATCTGTATTTTTACATATCGTTTTTATTGAGTTTTTTTTACTAATTTAGTTTGTACATCATTGACTTTTGATGAATAAAAAATTAAAATGAAAATAAACACATGAAAAATTAAAATAACATTTTGAAGGAATTTATGTACAATTGAAAATTGTTTCTGTAACGTCTCAATATATATCATAACAGTATCTTATCTCCATAAACCTTTGGCACTTATTTGTGAAAGAATATTGACCTATAAAAAAAAGACGCTAGAACTAAACGCCATCTATTGACCGTCTCCGCATTAAGCGGATTCGAATCGCTGTCGAAGTCACAATGCCCTGGACTGAGAAGTGCCAGAAGCCTGTAACCATGGTCCCATGGTGGACGCTTCTCAGTTTGCCGAAGCTGGTGCTGTGGCTTTATCTCCGACCCCAGTCTGTTAGATTATGGAGACGGACAATAGATGTCGCTCAGCTCTAGCGGTTATTTTGAAGGAAAAGGCGACCTTAATTTATAAAACCTTTAGGTCTATATCGCTAACCTTTATTATGTTCACAATTCAATATTGACATATTCGACATATTTTCAAATATTGATCCACTTTTTGAAACAGATATTAATCTATCTCACACATTGTAGAAATATGGATTAATTTATTCTAACTATATTTTATAGAGAATATCACTATGGATCTATATGTCCCCTTCCATTTGTCCCCGGCTGAATGTTGTCGACCTATGAGAGGAATTCTCTAATTGGGAGGCTTTGTGCCGGTACAAGAGAAATGTTCCAAGGCCACACTTTGATCTGTCTGGATAAAACCTTTACCTTGAAGACACAATACTGCCTGGCATCCTTAGAGACAATCTTTGTCATCTTGGTAAGGGAAGATTAGTAGATAGAGAATTTAATATCTTGCACTAAATCAATGGAGATTTATATATTATACAGTAAAATAATTCCTTTATACAAATTTCAAGGAACCAAGAAAAAAATTCCCTTGAAATAAATGATAAAAAGATGTATCTTAATGATTATTATATTGATTAATCTGATCATTTTTCTGATATAATGTACATAAAATTGATCAAAATATAATTAAAACATAAATGAAAATAACCTATATTTTATTAAAATAATTATGAATACACCTCTGTGTATTATTTCTAATATATTGGTGAAATCCCTTTATAGGTTTTCCAAAAATTGTGAAAATGGTTTATTTTTAGGGGTTTGAATCACAATTCAGAGCTGCCACTTCCACAGTAGACATAGGAGCTTTTAAATATGATTTTGAAGGAAGAGTGATTTAATGCTTTCACCTTCTTCAGTCAACTTTTCCTTGAACCATTCGTCATCCAGAGTTAACAAGTCCCATACAGCTGTTTCTTGGTCAACATTAACAAATTCCTTTTGCAGAAACAACATAATTTCGGTCTTGAAATTTGGAAAACCAGCCATTACTTGCTTAAAATCATTGTAACCAAATTTGACAAAAAAATAATTAAATTTACTTCTATAACTTGTTGAGGTAAAGGAATATTCAGCAGCTTGATCAGGACAACTAAAGCTTCTTCAGGTTTAGTGAAATGTCATTTTTTCATTGTTTCTAATGACTTGCGCGCTCTGTAAAGTCTTCTAAATACAGGGTGATCCAAAAGTCCCGCACAACTTTAAAAATTAATAACTCCGCGAATATTTGCGCTAGAGCAATGCGGTAAACACCATTGTGTTCAGGATGCAATGGGATTTGTTATGGCAAATAATGAAAAATTCGAAATTGATTTTAGTTACAACTTTATTCGCTAGATGGCGCTCTACCAGAATCAGAGATTCAGCGGCCAAATTGTTTGATAAATTGAAAAATATAACTGAACGACACGTATTTTTCCTTTTTGAATACCAGGAAAGAACCCTAATAATATCAAATGATAAATTAATAAAACACCATTTCGCCAAAAGTTAGAAGAATTGGTTGACGATTTTTAAATACAATCTGAGATATGTAAAATAGGTATATGCAAATTAAAACATGTAGCAAAAAATATTTATATTTTAGATGGAGTTTTGTGAAATAAATTGAATGTTTGAAAATAACTACTGATATCAATACACGATTTTAGAAATGTTAATATAGTACCAAAATTTATGATGGCACTACTAATAGGATTCCGTGCTATGAGGAATGTATAGTTTCTTGACTAATTGTCGACACTTGACTATTTAACTAGATATTTGTCATGATCCAAAAATGAAATATAGAGGGGAGTGACAAAATATATTTGTCGTACTTTATTCCAAATATCCTATGGGTTTGTCAAATGTTATCATTGTTTATTATACTGTACATAATTTTGAAAATGGATCCCCTCAAAAAAAATCATTTTTAAATCGACCTTTTACGTTGAAAAACCTGGTAGTAAAATCATTTTGTATCATTTTTTGTGCAAAACATCTAAAGTTGGGGGGGGGGGGGGTACAGAGATTATTCCTTATGCTATTTCTTCTAATAAGCGAAAAGCGATAAACTAAACATAAGGGGTAAAATTGTGTATACCAGTGTTATTCGAGAAGTTATAACACTTTGGCCTGCGCGACATAATATAAAATGTGGGCAAATGACAAACAAAAAAATTACTGTTTACAGAAAAAAAAAAGAGTCAAGATGTGAGGACAGCATTTATTATTCCCATAACCCAAAACAAAGAGCTGAAAAATATAACACATGAGGTAACTGCCTTCTCACGCGTCGCGCGAGCTCCTGAGTTCTTCGCCTCTGGTGGGCGAAAATTGTCGCGGATGGCGACAAATTTTATACGGGCTGAAAGCCCTTCGAAAGCTGTACAAAAGCCTGTAAGGCACAGCGTACAAGCCCAAACATGCGCTGAATTATCTGCGAAAGAAGATCTGCAGAGGAAGATTTCAAATAATCTTAGCGCAAAACAAAACTATGCAAATCCGCCGACAGGCGTTAAAGATGCAAATCTGGCCGCCGCGCGCGGTGACGTCACGACCGGCTTGGCAGCTGCTACGTCATCAAATGGCGCTGCCCGTGTCCTGGGAAACTGGGCGGACTACACCGAAGACCAAGGCCCTGGAGAAGACGACGACTTTACCGTCGTCAAGAGTAAGAAAAGGCGCCGCGACTCGCCGGGTTCCCCTACGGCGGCTACTTCCTTTGGCACCAGAGGCGCAGGAGCCACTCGCCGGCCACGATCATCCACGGGATGGGCACCGCGGGAGGAGGAGGTCAGGACCACGCAGGCGCATATCGCGGAGGCCAGGGCGCGGCAGGCGTCTTCAACAGAGGACCACTGCGTCTATGTAGAACGCAGCCCTGAACTGGAGCCCTACCATTACATCAGGGCCATAGATCGTATGTTTGGGAGCACCAGGGGGGTCTTCCAAGTGACCAAGATGAACGGCCACTTCCTGGTTGGACTGGCAAACAGAGGCATGGCCGAGCGCCTCGTCAACGAGGGCCTCGAGGTGGAGGGAACACTCCACAGAGCCTTCCCGTTCCGCAAGAGGGCGGAGCGAATTACAGTGGGCAACCTCCCCTTCTTCGTGGGGGATACAGCCGTCATCAGCGCCCTTTCATCTTTTGGGCGGCCCCAAGCTGATGTAGGCTGGCCCATACATATACAACGACGGCCGCCGAGAGGCGTTTATCATCTTCCGCGAAGGAATGACCATCGAGAGGCTGCCCACCCGCCTCGACATCACCATCAAAGGCGAGGCCTGGCTCGCCTACCTGTCCTCCGGGATTAGGTGCTCCAGGTGCCGTGGCCAAGGACATCGCAGGGCCAACTGCCCACTGCTTGCAGGGCTAGCTAACAACACCAGATTGGCCCCACCAACCACTCCTGCCGCCGTCCCATCAACAACCAACTCTGCACCGCCTCAGAGGTCAGCGGCCCAGCCTCCTACACCGGCGTCCTCCAGTCCAGCCAGGGAGACTCCCGGCACTTCTACTGCGGCCCGAGCTTAACTGCATCTACAGCACCTCGGCCATCTCCACCGGTAACCCCGGCCGTACCTATAGAGGAGGCGCCTTCTACCCCTCCACCTGTGACCCCTGCTCCGTCCCTGCAGGCGCCTGAGGGTCCCGTAGGCCCTCGCCCGGCCATTTCACAACATCCAGAGCCGGCGCCTCCCGCTCGGCCTGACTTCGTTGCCCCGCGTAACCTTCTGCCCGCCCAGAAGACCCTCACGCCTGCAGCCCCAACACCGGACGTGGAGATGTCCATCGTGGAGGAGACCTCTACGTCCTTCACGTCATCGGCAAAGAACGCAACAAGAGTCGACCTCGATGCGTTCATCGAGAAGCACCCCAGTGTATCCTTCGCTGGGACGGACGCCCTTGGTCTTGGGCGGGAAGAGGTCCTAGACCTCCTCTCCTCGAGGACCAAGGCGCAGAGGAAAGGACCCCTTCTGTCGCCTCCGCAGTGCGATGCCCTCGCCGGCCTGATCGGGCAAATCTTAGATCTGAGGCCCGGTGCAGCCAGCAACCTTTACAAAGTCCTCGGACAAGTCAAGGCTGAGCTCAGGACAACACCAGCAGTGCCTCCAACACCCCCACTGCCTGCGCCTCGGCCTGCTGAAACGGCGCCGCCCGCTCCTCAAGGTGAGGAGTCAGCACCAGCTGAAGTGGCTTTTCCGCCTCCACTGCCAGTCAAGATGACAGATGAGGCCCGTAAGAAGTGGCTCCTCGACCTGTTCAAGGAATTGAACTATAAGACCTTCCTGGTACCCTTACTTGGTTGGACCACACCGGAACAAATCATTCATGCGGCTCTGCATTCCGGACAAGAACGGAATGATATTCTTAACGCACATCCAAACCAAAGGAGCATCCTTGCAAACTTCTTGGGCTCTGTCATCGAGCGTGCCCGAGGCGGTGATCAATCTACTCTCGACCAATTGTCGGACTTTAGGTCGGTCTTGTGACGCTCATTGTAAATAATTGTTAATTTTTTCCCCCTCTGACTTGGGTGTACCATTGACTGCATAGTCAATAAAGGCTGTTTCATTGTCATTGTCTCTCTGCACTTTGGAAGACCTTTAACAGTTTTCACAGAGTACAGGCAGTCGTGGTCGAGGCAGAGTGGAAAGCTTGGGAATGTCCACACACAAAAAAAGAAGAGACACAGTTGTAGTAGGAAGGTTCCATGAACAGATAGGAGTCGAGCTAAGAGCAAGATGGAGTTAGAAGAATCTTACTGTTTAACATGGTCGATGAGGTGGACCTGGCTACAACCGACAAGGGCTCGCGCCGATTGTGAAGTGACTGTCTAAGTTCGGCTAAAACCGAGGTTTTATATCTTTGCCGAGGGGGGGAGACATGTGAGAATTTGGACTTTGAACGTCTGCGGCATTCTGCACCCTTTGACCTTGATGGCAACGGGCTGCCAAATTCCTTTTTAAGGTTGTTGGATTTTATCTCTCGATTTTAGACGTTTTTGAACTTCTCAATCTTGCTTTAACTCAGCTCTTAATCTATTACATAGTTTTATTTATTTATCCTCAATTTGTACAAAGTACATTACATGTCAATCATGCGTATACTTATTTATAGATGTGTTTCTATATACAACATGACAATCTTGTTATAAGTATTATACAATATAGGGTTGTTGGTTTAAAATACCATATATATGTTATATATCGTTTTACACAATTACTTAATTTTTAAAGTACTTAAGAGAAAATGTATTTATCATACAATCTAAAATTAAAAAATGGAATTCTATTGAAAGTTTAATCTAAAGTCTCAAAGATTGTCATACAGTAGGCTTTCTAAAAAAAAAAACGGAACCTATATCCACTGCAGTGGGGCGCTGATTGCGAGTGAAATTAGAAAAATTGTTAATAATTCCAAGGATATTCATGATTGAAACCTTTAAATGTGACACACACGCACTATACGTTTTATAGATTCAACTCTATTCAACGTATTAAGGACGTGCATACATATATAGCTGATAAACATATATACATAGTTTACTTTTATATAGAGAGAAAAACTTGTCTTCTAATTTTAATTGGATATGTGAGAGTTAGCACATTGTATTCTCACTCTGTCCATGTACTTTAATGACTTCCTCTTTTTATATGTTCCCTACCAAAGATATTTTTATAGATGATTAGTAGAATCCTTTTGTTGAAAAAAGGAAGATATGAGAGGGCACTGAACACCGGAGGATTTTATTGAACCGATCACGGTAAGATAACACAACTAACTACTAACCAAGACATCCATCTATATATACACCGCAACACACCACAGAGTAACCGGTCACTGGTCAAAACAATTATATCATGAAATCCGAGAGAATTGCCATTTTAACACTTCCTCTCAATTCATCAGATTTCTACATTCCAAATCCAGTGACGTGTTTTTCATACAAAAACCTTGGTAGGCCTTTAGTAAGGATGTCGGCAACATTTTCTTGGGTTGGTGTGTGGACGACCTCGACAAGTCCATCGCTGCAAATGCTTCTGATGTAATGCCATTTGATGTCAATATGCTTAGTTCTGGCATGATAAACCGGATTTCTCGCCAGCTGTTGAGCACCCTGGTTATCCGTCTTCAGAACAGTCGGTCCATTCAGCAATTCACCAAATCCCATCTCGTCCAACAGCGCTCTAAGGTAGACTGCCTCCTTTCCTGCTTCACAAAGTGCGATGTACTCAGATTCTGTGCTCGAAAGAGTGACAGTCTGCTGCTTCTTCGATTCCCAGGCTATTGGACCTCTTGCCAAAAAATAAACAATTCCCGTATGAGATTTTCTATCCACGAGGTTTCCACCCCAATCAGCGTCGACATAACCATGAAGAGCCTCATTAGATTTCCTGTAGGTAATCCTCAAACATGAGGTGCCTTTCAAATAGCGGAGGACACGCTTGGCAGCATTCCAGTGCTGTCTCCTAGGATCATTACTGAACTGTCCCAAAGCACTAACTGCATAGGCTATATCGGGCCTTGTCGACACTGAGAGATATATCAATGATCCAATCAGTGATTGGTATTCTACCTTTTTCACTGGCTCATTCTCACCTTCTATAGATGAAATTTTTGTTAACTTGGAGTTCGAGTCCATGGGTGTAGAAATAGGCTTTGCCTCTTTCATCCTATATTTCGCCAGAAGTTCTTCAATATATCTCTCTTGATCTATGGATATTGAACCATCCTCTTTCATTTGTATCCTTATACCCAGGCAACAATTTATCCCTCCAAGATCTTTTATTTTGAATATCCTTTTCATACTTTCTTTAAAGGATTTCAACGTGTCTTCTCTTTCAGCCGCAATTATCAGATCATCAACATAGATTGCCACCAGGAGAATACCTTCATCATGCTTGATATAGACACAATTGTCAGATTGAAGTTGCTTCAGTCCCAAATTCTTTAATTCATTGTCGAGCTTTTCATGCCAAACTATTCCAGCTTGTTTTAACCCATAAATGGCCTTCTTGAGTCGACATACCTTCTCTGGATATTTTCTTGAGACGAAGTTTTCCGGCTGTGTCATGAAAATTTCTTCTTTAATTTCTCCATTTAAATAAGCAGATTGAACGTCCATCTGATGGAGTATCAAGTTGTATTCAACAGCCAAGGCTAAAAACATTCTAATAGTACTTTGGCGTACTACTGGGGCAAAAGTTTCCTCGTAGTCTATTCCGTACTGCTGTGAATAGCCTTTTGCTACTAGGCGAGCCTTATGGCGCTCAACAGAACCATCACTATTGCATTTCGTTTTGAATACCCATTTGGTTCCTATGATGTTTCGATTCTTAGGGGGATCAACCAATTCCCAAGTTTTGTTCTCAATCAAGGAATCAAACTCTTCCTCCATTGCTTTCTTCCAAAATAAGAATCCCTTCCTGACAGCGCTTCCTCTGCGTCTTTTGGATCTGGCAAGTATTTCGCCGCTAGAAGTTCTTGCGTTGACAAATTGGCTGTAGGGTACTCCTTTCTTGGTCGGCCAGGTTTTCCTGTTCTAATATACCTTGGTCTTCCTCTTCCTCTTCTAGAAATGACCACTTCACTTTCTGACGGCTCGTCCACTAAATCAGACATCTCTAGATCCGATTCACTTTCAATTTCAGTTTGGGAATCAGCTTCGGACGTGCTTCCCTTTTCTTCTACTAGAGGAATTTCCTTGACAAAAGGATCTTTTTGTGGACTAACATCGATTTCAATGACTTCATTCCTAATTTTGGACAATTCTGGTTCAATAAAACGTACATCTCTACTTTTTATAATTGTACGTGTACCAGGCTTCCAAAGTCTGTATGCCTTAGATTCTGTGAAATACCCTATTAATTTGTATTCCTCACTGCGAGGTGCGAATTTAGATCTATTCGGCCTATTATTCACGGCAAACGATTTACTTCCTATAATTTTTAAATGAGAAACTACAGGTTTTCTTTTGGTAAATAACTCATGTGGAGTTTTACAATCGTTATTTCTCGGGCATCTATTTCTGATAAAAGTTGATGTATGTATCAATTCAGCCCATAAAGTTTCAGGTAAATTACCTTCGATCATGAAGCACCTAGTCATATCTAGTAGAGTTCTATTCGCTCTTTCAGCTACACCGTTCTGTTGAGGTGTATATTCGACAGAGAGCTGACGTCCTATACCTTCTCCTTCTAGGTAATCTTTGAACTCTTTGCTAAGGTATTCAGGCGCATTATCACTTCTAATACATTTCAACCTTTTTCCGGTTTGCTTCTCAGCATAATTTTTGAATATTCTAAATCCTTTGAATACTTCACTTCTTGATTTCATTATAAATGTAAATATGAATCCTGAGAAGTCATCAATAAATGTTAAAAAATAAAGGGCGCCACCCAATGATTTTGTTCTCATGGGACCACATATATCAGTATGGATCAGCTCCAGTGGTTCCCTTGCTCTCGTAAAAGACTCTTTCTGAAAAGGTAGCCTTGTTTGTTTACCTTTCAAACAAACTTCACAGGTAAAATTTTTTACATCAAAATTTGGCAGGCCGTATACAATATTTTGCATTTTTAGCTTTTTGAGATCTTGCAAATTTAAATGGCCAAATCTACTGTGCCATTTTTCGTAATTTTTCTCTCCAGCTATGCAAATTTCTCTTGTCGCTAATGCCTTAGGACAATTAATTTGACTTAAGATGTAAAGTCCATTCCTTTCATAGGCCTGTATGCAAATTTTTGTATGCAAATTCACTATTTCAGCCTTTCTGTACTTGAAATTTACAATATTAAATTTACCTGTGCACTTACTGATAGAAAATAGATTTCCATTTAATCTAGGTACAAACAGCACATCTTCTAAGGATAGGGTTACAGTTCCAGTATTGGTTTTACAATCCAATTTTACATTCCCCTTTCCTATAGCTTCAATGAATTGACCATCTGCCAGTGTAATTTTTACTGGTGCAGTGTCTTCAAGATAAATGAATGATTTCTTTGTGCTACACATGTGGGCAGTTGCACCACTATCCAAGCACCACTCGTTTGCATCAAGTTTGTTTAAACATTCGATTCCTAATGATGCAACCATTTCATTTTTAGGGTTCCTGGACTTTCTTTTTCTGCAGTCGGCAGCTTTATGCCCCTTTTTTCCACAGAAGTGGCAGCTAAATGGGAATCCCTTTGGCTTTGGTTTTGATGTGCTGGGAAAATTATTTCTTTCTGGGTTTCCAAGGAAAGCTTGTTCGGTATTAGTTGTGCCGTTCAATTGAGTTTGCCTAATTTCCTCCTCCAGCATTTTCACTTTTAAAGCCTCAAAGCTAGGCAGTTCGTCCCTAGTTTCTATCGCTGTTCTGAATCCTTCATAACTCTCTGGAAGGCTACATAATAAAAGGATAGAAAGGAAGTCTTCTGGGACTTGTGCATCCATTTCACTCAACTTGTCAGCCAAACTGCTAAATTTGTTGAGATAATCCTGCATCCTTTCATTAGGATTCATCTTCAAGAGGATCAACTGTTTCGTAAGGAAAACCTTAGTTGCAGGCCCTTTTGGCTGATGCACATCATTTAAAAGCTTCCATGCCTCTGCAGAAGTTTTACATCTCTTCACGTGTATTATCTCTGGAGGACTTAAACTTAGAACTATAGTTGCTAGCGCCTTCTGGTCGTTCTTCTCCCATTCGTTGGATTCTACTTCGGTTTCAGGTTTGATTCTTATGCTATTTGCATAATCCCAAAGTTCGGAATGAATAAGAATCATTTTCATTTGCATCTTCCATGTTTCAAAATTTTCAGAATTTAATTTTTCTATTTGATAAAGGCTTGACATTTTGAATACTTTCTTGATGCTACAATTTCTTTAAAGTAATCCTGGGCCCATAACCTGTTGAAAAAAGGAAGATATGAGAGGGCACTGAACACCGGAGGATTTTATTGAACCGATCACGGTAAGATAACACAACTAACTACTAACCAAGACATCCATCTATATATACACCGCAACACACCACAGAGTAACCGGTCACTGGTCAAAACAATTATATCATGAAATCCGAGAGAATTGCCATTTTAACACCTTTCATCTTAGTGAAATCATCTAGTTAAATATTATTTTTTTCATTCGCTATTAATATATATACTACAGATAATTTCTGAAATAACTTTTTCTTTTGCTTGAAAAACTTTCTTTAAAAAAAAACTGCGCGAACCCTGGTCCTTTGTCCAGTTATAGATCATTTAATTTGATCAAGGAGGGCATGAATATACAAAGCAGTTTTAATATAGTACATTTTTATATTTGAACATTTTTCAGAAAAAAATATGAAAATAAATATATATATATTTTAATATTAAAGCTTCGAATGATTATTATAATTCATATAATATATTTTATATTATATGGAAATAAATGGTTAAACATTATACATTGTGAAAAATAAAAAGTACAAATGTAACATTGTACTGGGATAAGGTTCATAAATTAAGAAAAAGGCATTTCCTTTAGTTATTCGTGATTGCAGTTTGGAATGTTTGAAGAACGTCTGTAAGAAACCCTGCCCTTGCATTACCTATTGATTTTCTTTATATTTGATTTATTTGTCAACAAAATTAAATATAAAAATTAAAGTATATAGACCTCCAAGCTAGCAATAGAGATGAGAGAATCAAAGGTAAAATCATATTTTTGCGCCGAATTCGTCACCTCTATGCTTAAACGTGCCAAGACTACACTTGAACGTGCTTGCTCTAATTGCCTCAATTAATTTCATCAATTCGTGTTAGTATATAAAAATTAACATTCCTGTTTATTTTATATTGTACCTTAGGGAATTAGAGAGAGTGATAAAACATGTATTTACATATTGATATTACAGGAGGGGGATTGCTCAACGAGTCCAGGCAGCTGAAATCAATCCCCACCAAATAAAATCAATCGCCAGCAGATGTATGTAGAGAGAGACAATGGGGTCATTAGGTTCAATAGCTACAAGCCAGTTTTTGTACGATTGTCTATTGTGTGCAACACATCTTGGCCGCCCGGAACCACGGCAGCAGCACTTGCAGAACCCTGGAGTTGACGCAATAAATTGGAGATTACTGAGGCACATTATGTATGAAAGAACAATTTGCTGAATGTTTTAGTAGTGTCAATCGATGTAAACAAACATCACCCCTGTAATGATGAAGACCAGGATACGAAGCTTGAATAAACAGGTCGTTGAATTTTGTTTATTTTGCCAGAGAGCTGGTGGTGTCACATTTTTTAAATCACAACTGTGCGTTTCGAAAAGAGGCGATAAAAAAAAGAAAACAATGTTCACATGTACACTCACGGACAAAATTTAAGGAATTTTAACCTTTTAGCATGTATATCGGGACTCAAACAATAACTCTTGAAATATATTTTATACAAGCGAGACCTCCATGTGTGTATTGCCTCTGCATCCTTGAAATAAAATAAAAATAGACGAGAGGCTAGAGGCTGATTTTCCACTTCTTTAAGTTTTGTCCATGAGTGTATTTCAGAGAGAAATGACAATTTTTATAGATAAATATTTTAGTCTAGACTTACACGAGTTACGATATCTGGGAATATCAGAGTGGAATTTGCCCGATACACCTGCGACGGAGAAATTGGAGCATATCAAAACTAAAATATTTAACTTGTTTAATGTTTATTCGTATCTATTAATGTTGCCTCTTCTTGAAAAGTCGCTCTATTAAAATTGTCAAATATAAATCTGGTAAGTATTTTGAACAGAGAACTGTAGTCGTCATTATAACAAGCAGCGATTACGTTGAGGAAGTTATGAAATCGTTCCAAGTTGCGAAAAATATGTGTAATTTGATAAATATACAGGGCGGATTTTCACATCAGGATACAACCTAAAGTTGCAAGAGGATAGTATTCGTGTATCAAAATAGGTACTTCTGAAATGTGTTATACCCGCAATTACAATACAAAAAAGTCGACTGCTATCTATAGTCCCTGTGATCCTTCCCTCTGATTGTACAAACAGCAAAATGTCAATTTGAGAGGGTCTTCCCTACTAAACCGTTTACCTCTATTTTTTGATGAGCTAACAATGGGTTTCCTTATTGGTGGGAAGATATTTTCTAGGCAGTATCGGAAGCCATTGAGACAAAAGTATTGTCGCCATTTCCTTCAGTTAATTTCACTTAGCAACACTTCCTTCTTTTTTACTTTCCCGTCGTTCCATTCTCTACGCTAGCACCTTTCCCACCGTTTAATAACTCCATTTACCATTGAACTATCAGATGGATGGGGATGTTCGCTTTAAACATTGCTGTCATTCTTCATGTGCTGGAACGTTCAATATTAGATC
>CP092864.1:157419499-157431681 GCA_030710605.1 Cordylochernes scorpioides
ATTGGGGATGAGGAAATATATAAATATAAGAGATAAAAATGTAAATATATATAAAATTTGATATAAACAACTATATACAATGAATATGGCGCCTCTGATATCGCTGCAGAGTTGGTGGAGAATCGCTAGCGGGTCGTCAGCGACAACACGCATTTCGCGATCTACGAAGAAAACGTAGAATAAATGTAATAAAAAAAAAAACATAATAAAAACGTAGAAGACATCAATATCGAATTATGTTTTATCGTATAAGTCTTGATGCTTTATTCTCAACACAACATTTTCAAATGAATATTCTGGCTAATATCTTATAGCAGTTTCAATTACTACATCCGAGCTTTTTGAGACGGCGAATCCGAATTTCCAGCGCCTGTTTTTATTATAATGACTTATTATATATATATATAGTATAAAGGATGTATTCGTAACCTTTTAAATACGCATATTATTTTTTATTAATAGCAAGGATACAAAACAAACTTAGTGCATGTGTGAAACAGGGGACAATAATTATTATATACAAGATATAATTTTCAAACACGAGAGCTCATCTATAGCCATTGTTACTCGTGTGTAATATTCCAACACAACCAACATTCTTGCTGCATTCTCTTCCATGTCTGTCTGAAGTACCTGGTCTTCAGCATTTGATGGACGACCTCTTCCTTCTTCATGTTCGATATTTGAATCAACCAGATTTAAACTTGGGTTTTTCTGACTGTTCTTCAGTCATGAAGTTCGTTGAGATCACGAAATGTCTTAGCTGTATTCAAACCCTTTCGAAGTTTTTTTTTTTTTGCTTATCCCTAGTACATGTGGTACAGGCCATGATAATCATGGTGGATAGTTAGCGACTGCTTTTTACTGTAAGCGCACCACATGTCTACACATGTGAAAGCAGTTCGACTTTGCACTTACAGTCACTTACTTTCGAAGTGATATAGCATAATATGGCGAATAAGGATATCATCATCTGAGAAATGAGTGGATTATTTTCATTAGAAATAAACAAAACGCTGTTTTCTAAAAACAATAAGTGGTAATGATTAATATATACATATCAAATTTATTCTATATTCAACCTATTTTATGATAAAATATTAATGTGTATATATTTATCATTATTATGAGCATTCTCATTTAAAGGTTGAGAATATTTAAATGGCCATTGAATGAAATATATGGAAGTTATTGTCTCTTATACACATTTATACATTATGTGTACTTCTTCAGTCGATCGAGACATTGATGCTTTAAAATGTCCTATATTCAGGTATAGATGAAAAGAGATAGTGTAACTGAAAAAATAGGAGAATAATATACAGGGTGATCCAAAAGTCCCGCACAACTTTAAAAATTAATAACTCCGCGAATATATGCGCTAGAGCAATGCGGTAAACACCATTGTGTTCAGGATGCAATGGGATTTTTTATGGCAAACAATGAAAAATTCTATATTGATTTTAGTTACAACTTTATTCGCTAGATGGCGCTCTACCAGAATCAGAGATTAAGCGGCCAAATTGTTTGATAAATTGAAAAATATAACTGAACGACACGTATTTTTCCTTTTAGAATACCAGGAAAGAACCCTAATAATATCAAATAATAAATTAATAAAACACCATTTCGCCAAAAGTTAGAAGAATTGGATGACGATTTTTAAATACAATCTGAGATATGTAAAATAGGTATATGCAAATTAAAACATGTATCAAAAATATTTATATTTTATATGGAGTTTTGTGAAATAAATTGAATGTTTGAAAATAACTACTGATATCAATACACGATTTTTGAAATGTTAATATAGTACCAAAAATTATTATGGCACTACTAATAGGATTTCGTGCTATAAGGAATGTATAGTTTCTTGACTAATTGTCGACACTTGACTATTTAACTGGATATTTGTCATGATCCAACAAATTAAATATAGAGGGGAGTGACAAAATATATTTGTCGTACTTTATTCCAAATATCTTATGGGTTTGTCAAATGTTAGCATTGTTTATTATACTGTACATAATTTTGAAAATGTATTCCCTCAAAAAAAAATCATTTTTAAATCGACCTTTTGCGTTGAAAAACGTGGTAGTAAATTCATTTTGTATTATTTTTTGCGCAAAATATCTAAAGTTGGGGGGGGATAGAGAGATTATTCCTTAAGCTATTTCTTCTAATGAGCGAAAAGCGATAAACTAAACATAAGGGGTAAAATTGTGTTTACCAGCGTTATTCGAGAAGTTATAACACTTTGGCCTGCACGACATAATATAAAATGTGGGCAAATGACAAACAAAAAAATTACTGTTTACAGAAAAAAAGAGTCAAGATGTGAGGACAGCATTTATTATTCCCATAACCCAAAACAAAGAGCTGCAAAATATAACCCATGAGGTAACTGCCTTCTCTCTTGTATTAGGTCACAATCCTTGCTCAATGTGGCGCCCTTCATTCTCAAACACCGCCTGCAGACGATAGATGACAGAATAATCACAATTAAATAGTTGAAATTTATAAAACGTGCCATCTGATAGAAGCCTTCAACATGGCCAATGTGGTAGGCAGGCATCGATAAAAACGCGACTTAATGTACCCCCATAACCGAAATTGTAAGGCGTCAAGTCTGGTGATATTGGAGGCCACTGGTATATAAAGTGGCGACTTATCAACGAATTCCACCGAACGTATCCTTCAGCAATTGTTTGGCACCGCGGGAGATATGAGGAGGTCCTCCATCTTGCATGAATGTTATTTCGCTTAGTGCTTGTCTGTCCTGCAATATGGAAATAACCTTTTCTCTCAAAAGTTGAACATAACGTTCACCAGTTACGAAAACGGTTTTAAAAGTTCTTCCTTTGATTTTTTCAAAGAAAAATGGCCCAATAATAAAAGAAGAAGTGAACCCACACAAAACTGTAACTCTGTGCTGATGAAGTGGTATTTCTGTGAAAATCCTAGGGTTTTCTGTTGCCAAAATGAGGCAGTTTTGAATGTTAAATTCTCCCTTTAGATAAAAGTGAGCATCGTCTGTTCTTAGAACATTTGACAGCCAGTTTTTATTAATATCAATTTGCCGGAAAACCCATGCAGCGAATTCATGACGCTTCTCAAAATCTCTGACTTTCAACTCGTGGAAACTATGAATTTTGTTAGGATATTTTTATAGAAAAATTCTAAATGTGTGTTCTCTCCAAACTGTTCCATACGAAATCCCCGTTTGTCGAGAAACTTGTCTAGCACTTACTTCTCCATACGTCGATAACGTTTCAATAGCTTCAGCATTCTGCAAAACCGTAACAGCCACTGACTTGCATGTCGATGGTCTTTCACTCCGAGGTTTTGCTTCCAGAGATCCAGTTTCCTCAAAAATTTTAATCAATTGCTTTAGAGAGTAGCAACTCATTGATCCTTTACCGCTTCGAATATCTTTAAAGGAACGAAACGCTCGTAAAGCTTCAGTGGCAGATTCTGAATCACAATTTAAAAAATTCACCAAGAGTGCTTTATCCTGTAGTGACGGCATTCCAAGTGGAAGGGGAGAAGTTCGACCACACCTCCTTGCGGTCCCCCTTGGACCTTTGGAATATTTGACCAAATTCTGGTTCGTTTCCAAGATGACTAACGTTGCAACGGCACCCATTTTCAAATGAAGAGCAAAACTGATATCTCCAGTAATGCTACCGCGTCCGGGGTAACCGCCGCGTCAGGAGCTGCAGCTCGAGCTCATGATGAGAAATCTACTACGAGGACACAATTCAATCTACTACAACTCAATATAAATGGTACCCAGAGGAAAATAAAGAGCTGACTTGTCTTCTCTGTGACAACAATGTACATATTACTTGTCCTCAGGAGACAAAATTGAATCAGAATCTGAGATTCAATATCAAAGATTATACAACACTACGAATGGACAGACCGGGAAAATTCGGAGGAGGATTTGCCGTTTTGATAAAAACTCTAGAAATCAAATTTAAGGAAATCGCCTATAATCAGAGTATGCCTAGAGAAGGCACGACGGAAGCTCAGGCAATAGAAATCTATCTTACAGGTAAAACAATTCCAATCATAAATGTTTATCACCACGATAATATTAGCATCAATACAGGCCTGATAGAGACATTAAGTGAAGCGTCTTCGGATATCGCAATCATACTTGGTGATTTTAACGCCGAAAGACCAACTTGGGGATCACCTGTCCAGGATAACAAAGGTCAGCAGGTTAAGGACATGCTAACCGACCTAGACCTTACGCTGTTAAATAACGAAAATAACACCTATCTATCCAAGTCCACAGGCACAGAATCCGCAATAGACATCACAGCGATAAATTACAACATCGCACCCACAACACAATGGAAAAAAGTGACCACAGACCAATTTTAACAACCCTAAAATTCAAAATTGAGAATTTCCAACAGAATAGAAGAACACTGGGAAAAAAATTACAGAAAAGCTTGACGAACTGTGCAACGAAGAATTAAATCACAGAACGATTGATAAAAAAATTGGAAAAATTCTCTTTGAACATATCCAAAGCTGCAAAAGTATCGATACCTAGAGGTATACGTAAAGACCTGTGAATACTTTCTGGAAGGACCACAATATCGAGGCAATGATTGCAGAGAGAGACAATAAAAATGAACTTCTTAAATTTGGATATTCAAACAAGAAAAATGGGCAGAATTCTGCGAAAAAAATGGATTCAAAAAAGGAAAGCCATCACTGGAATATAATTAGTGTTATAAAACAATCAAAACCAACACTAATCCTCCAATACTCTAACCGATATGAACAGCGAGAACGAACAAACAGATGGCTGACTTAATTGCTGAATATCTTTCAAGCACTTCCAGACTCAGCTATAGGAATGAAGGCAGGACTTTAAATAATAATATAAACAAGTTAGTTAAACAAGCAAGAAATTACCATCAACAAGATATTTACTCGAGAGACTTCACACTGAATGAGCTAAATTCATCAATAGGAAAGTTAAATCCAAGATGTCACCTGGAGATGCTCTAATCTTTGGTCAAATGATTAAACACTTTGGAGACGAAGCTAAAAATCAACTCCTACGAATACTGAACATTTCATGACAAACTGGTAAACTACCAAAGAATTGGAACATATCAATTATAGTGCCAATACTGAAACCAAACAAAGATGCTAAGGAATTCAAGAACTATCGGCCAATTGCTCTTACCAGCATACTTTGTAAAATAACAGAATGAATTATCCACTCTAGGCTCATAGTCTGGCTCACTAACAATAATAAAATAAACTTCTACCAAACTGCCTAAAGATCCAGACACTGTACAACTGATAAACTTTTCTACTTCTGTCAATCAATAATAGATTTCTAGGAAAAACCGTCAAAGAAGACAACGGCCGTATTCCTGGATATGACCTCAGCTTTTGATCGAGTGTAGAAATTATTTGAAAGGCTGCACAACATCGGAGTAAGAGGAAAAACCTCAATCTGGATTGCAGACTTCTTAAGGGGAAGAAGGATAAAGGTTCGGGTCAATGGAACATTTTCCAAGGAC
Source organism: Cordylochernes scorpioides (assembly GCA_030710605.1). Taxonomy (NCBI): domain Eukaryota; kingdom Metazoa; phylum Arthropoda; class Arachnida; order Pseudoscorpiones; family Chernetidae; genus Cordylochernes; species Cordylochernes scorpioides. The sequence continues at coordinate 157,425,055 of CP092864.1, forward strand.
CGAAGAACATGGGCTGGTGTACCTCAGGGATCTGTGCTCAATCCTCTACTCTTCTCGCTATATATTAACCGTTGTTTATGTAAATAGATGAATATTATTTGTATTATTTAAAGCCTCACATTATGTAAAAATATATGTATATATAATCTGGAAATTTGTTGTTGGCCATGGTCAAGTTTGAGCTCTTGTACGTCTAATTACGACACAACAGAAGTGGCGACGAGGATGCGCGATCTACAGAGCCAGTAAAAAGCTGAGGAAAACGGCGTCAATGCAAGTATAACAACTACATCTTTCAAACAAATCTGACTCTCGATTTATGGAGAGGAAAAATAGGAAAATGGGTTAAGATTACATCTTTTAAACTATCTGGATCAATAAAACAAAGGTGTAGAAAAGATCAGCATGACAAGTTCAAAGTTAATAGTACCTTTTAGATGCTATAGCCCAGTGGAGGACACTTCGATCTTTTTGTACAAAAATTTGAGGCTTTCTTTTTGGCATCTGAAGGAGGTGATGAAAGTGCTGATTTTTACCTCGCTACCAGATTCTGAAACTTTGAAGCAGGGAAACAACATTTTCTTCCTGTTCTAATGAAAGATCAACCCAAATGATACTATCATTCAAAGAATTAAGCTGCATTTGGATCCAAAGAAGAAAGTGATACCACAGCGATGCAGATTTTTGAAGAGAATTCAACAGGGAGGAGAATCAATTTCGGAATATCTTAGAGAATTGAAACATTTGGCAATAAATTGTAATATCGTCGATATGTTGGGAACCATGATGCGAGACCGTTTTGTGGCTGGAATCAAGTCGGAAATCCTGCAAAAGAAGCTACTACGAGAAGACGACGATGTCACCCTGGATAAAGTTTTTGCAGTGACGATCTCGTTCAAATTGGCGGAGATAAATACAAGAGAATTACAAGATAAATTAGTGGCCAAGATATCCCCTGTGAATTGAAAGGATAAAAACGGTGAGTACAATAATAGTACGGCGCAGTATAGGCCTTTCAGGCAAAGTGGCAAAGGCAAAATAGTGTGTTATAGATGTGGTGAAAGACATTCACACGTGGCATCTGTTTTACCTCATAGAACAAAGACTTGTTTTAATATGTAATAAACTGGGTTATTTAAGTAGGATCTGCAAAGCTAGTAAAAGAATGTGGGGATGTAAATTTGTACAAGAGGACTCTATATATTCTGTACAGGGCGAAACTGATGCCACAATAAATTTAACAGTATATGATTATTCTTTGTGCTTTACAATAGATACAGGAAGTCCAATTACGTTAATACCTAAAGATATTTATAAGAAATATTGGCAAGGTAAAAGATTATTTCCAACAAATTTAAGATTAAAATCCTTTTGTGGTATATCAATAGAGATTATAGATCAAAGAAATGTTTTTGTAAAAGAAGCCAACCAATATTTACGATTAATAGTTGTAAATGAAAATATCCAGGTAATTACATTAGGAAGAGAATGGCTTAAACAGTTGAAACTTGATTATTCTATATTGTTTAGCATTAAAATTTTAAATAATGAATATAATAGAAATATATTTAAATATATAAATATTTGATGGATAGGTATGCAGATTTGTTTAACAAAGATTTGGGCTGTCTAAAGTGCGTTAGAATACATTTTAATTTAAAAAAGGATGTGACTCCTGTGTTTTGTAAGGCCAGAAATTCACCTTTCTCTCTAAAAAACAAAGTAGAGAATGAAATCGATCGTTTAGTGAATTCTTGCATTTTATAACCTATAGTTAATGCATATTGTACCGCTCCAATAGTACCAGTATTAAAAAAGGATGGTAGTGTAAGGATATGTGGTGACTTTAGATGTACAGCTAATAAAGCAATAGAATTATATAGGTATCCCCTTCCATCGATCGATGAGATCTTTTCAAAATTATCTAGAAGCACCGTATTTTCGACTCTAGACCTATCACAGGCTTACTTACAAGTAATGTTAGCGTAAGAAGCCAAAGCTGTTGTTGATATAAACACAACAAAGAGGTTGTTTTCTTATAAAAGACTACCATATGACGTAGCGGTAGCACCAAATAAATTTCAGAGGATTATGGAAGGCCTATTTTCTGATTTGCCAGGTGTGGCCTGCTACATAGATGATATTTTGGTTGCAGGAAAAGACTTTGAAGATCATGAACAAAAGTTGGATCTAGTGTTTAGATGATTGCTAGAAAATGGTTTAAATTTAAATAGATATAAATGTACATTCAAAAAGATATCGGTGGAATATTTAGGGTTTAAAATGGATAAATATGGACTGCATCCCTTAGAAAATAAATTTAAAGCAGTGATAGAGGCGCCTGAACCTAAAGAATGTTTCGCAATTGAGATCTTTCATAGGACTCTTAATTTATTATTATAGATTCATAAAGAATATAGCAAACATTTTAGCGCTATTCTATCAACTTTTGAATAAAAATTGTAGATGGAATTGGACGAAAAAATATCGAATGTTATTTAAAAAATGTAAATCATTATTAATAGACTATGGACTAGGCGTAATTCTGAGTCATAGAAATGATAGAAAGGAAGAATGCCCTATAGATTTTGCTTCTAGAACATTAACTGAAGCGGAAAAACGTTTCTCTCAACTAGAAAAGAAAGCGTTGAGCATAACTTTTGGCGTTGAGAAATTCAGACAATACTTACTGGGACGAAAATTTGTATTGGTCACAGATAACCGACCCTTAATTAATATAATTTCACCTCATAAACCAATTCCCATATGTGCATCATCCAGAATTAAAAGATGGTCCTTAAAATTAGCTGCATTTAATTATACTGTGGAATTTCGAAAAACTAGTGATAATTCCAATGTTGACGCATTGTCACGTCTTCCTTTAGAATCAAGTGTCAGGGAGTCTCTTGATGAAGACCAGGTACTTCTTCTCAGGAGGTTGAATGAGGTACCGTTCTCTTTTATGGAGGTGGCATATGAGACGCCCCAAGATAAAATACTGTCTATAGTATCAAGGAATGCTAGAGAAGGCAACTGGAAATTCACAAGGGTGTGTACCGAGAGAAAACCCACTAGCTCCTCATTATAAGATCAATGAGGAATTAAGTTTGGAGTTTGGTTGTCTTCAATGGCGTGAAAGAGTGGTAATTCCCCAAAAATTAAGATCTTTAATTTTAAATGACTTGCATGAAATACACATGGGGATTGTTAAAATGAAGATGATTGCCAGACGGTATTTTCTGTTGGCCAGGCATAGACAGTAACATCGAGGAGTTAACTAGAGAATGTAGAGTATGCCAAGAATCGTCAAGCATGCCACTGGCTACCATCTCGGAATGGACTTGGCCCGAAAACCCGTGGCATCGACTTCATCTTGATCTAGCTGGTCCGTTCACGGGAAGAATGTTTTTGGTTCTCGTGGACGCATACTCAAAGTGGATAGAAATTTTTATCATCAAAGATATTACCATAAAAACGATTATAAGTCATCTTAGAGAAATTCTCGCCAAAATTGGATTGCCCTAATTTTTTGTTACAGATAATGGAAGACAGTTTGTCTCCGGTGAATTCGAGCAATTTACCAAAATGAATGGTATACGGCACACTAAGACCAGTCCGTATAATCCTAGTACAAATGGTTTAGCTGAGAGATATGTAAGAGAGTTTAAAAACCTTTTGAGAAAGAATAATGGGAAGGATGATTTAGAGACGAATCTACAAAGTTTCCTATTTGCTCATAGAGCATTTCCCCAAACTGTAATAAAGGAATTCCCCGGCGGAACTGCTAATAAAGGGAAGTTTAAGATCAAGATTCTCGAATTTAATACCAAGATGGGAAATCCGCGAGAGGTGTTTCATGAGGCCGTAAGAAGGCAGGAGCAGTTTACTATAGGTTGCGAGGTTTATTTCCGCAACTATGCAACTGGACCTAAACGGTAAAAAGGTACCATTTTGGAATTATTGAGCTACCGTCACTACCTTATAAGTTGCGATGGCGTCGTGTATAAGAGGCATATCAATCAATTGCGACCTGTAAGAAAGAAACAAGTGGAGACAAGAAATTTGATACTTTCTCGAACATCAGGAGAGAAGCCTGTGGGTGGAAGTCAGAAATAAAGTGAAGAGGAGGTTCCAGAGGTTACATCAGGAAACAAGGAGGAGACTGCTTCTGTGCACGTACCCTCTTGCACTCCTATACCAGGGCCTGTTGCTGTGCACGTGCCCTCTTGCACTCCTAAACCGGAGGCTGCCGCTGTGCAAGTGCCATTCCGCAGTTCTAGACCTCAGAGAGCCAGGAAACCCCTAGACTGGCTGGAGTATTATTAAGGGGGGAATTGTGTTGTGTATGTAAATAGATGAAGATTATTTGCATTCTTTAAAGTCTCATTATTTAAGAATATATGTGTATATAAATTGGACATTTTTTGTTGGCCAAACGAAAAGAATCTGAGGCTCTTTATTGGACACGACAAAAACAACAATGGCATTCCAGAGTAAAATAAATCATCAGAGATAGATAAATATTTTTCAAATGAATTAAAATAAATATAATCGATACTGAGAGAGAGTTGAATTTAAAAAAATAGAAAATTATTATTTTCGAAATATAAATATCTGAGAGGATTCCAGCAAACCGCATCTAAAATATCAGGGTTTTTTTTTGCTACATGTTTTAATTTGCATATACCTATTTTACATATCTCAGATTGTATTAAAAAATCGTTAACCATTTCTTCTAACTTTAAGCGAAATGGTGTTTTATTAATTTATCATTTGATATTATTAGGGTACTTTCCTGGTATTCAAAAAGTAAAAATACGTGTCGTTCAGTTATATTTTTCAATTTATCAAGCAATTTGGCCGCTGAAATCGCTGATTCTGGTAGGGCGCCATCTAGCGAATAAAGTTGTAACTAAAATCAATTTCGAATTTTTCATTATTTGCCATAAAAAATCCCATTGCATCCTGAACACAATGGTGTTTACCGCATTGCTCTAGCGCAAATATTAGCGGAGTTATTAATTTTTAAAGTTGTGCGGGACTTTTGGATCACCCTGTATATAAAAAATTAAATTACCTAATCACTCGGTAGTTTAAAACGCGTTCCTGGAAGGAATATTTGGCGATATTCCCATATCGATTTATAAATTAACATATTGTAAATATTCCCAATGTTGGGAGTGCTATAGGTTCTACACAAATCTAACACAATGAATATTTCTGTTATGATTAGTAAACAAATCTGTGAAATCAATATGTTATTTTATTTGTTTTTAAAAAGTAATGGCTTAAATTGAAGGCTAAAACTTTTAACATTTTAATTAGTTTGTTTGAACCTATCTTTGTATTTGAATAATAGTTTTGTTTAAATTCATATAGCTGCATTAATGTAAAATTTAAATTACCCCACAACAACTGGCAGCAGACCGTGGTTGCTTGGTATTGCGTCGCAAGAAAATAAGCCTCTTTTGGTTTTTGTTTTTTTGCAAAACGCTTAGTTTTTCAAAAATAGCAAAATATTTCGCAATGAATAAAATAAAACTATTGATTTCGTCAAAATATCACATATGGACGTTTGAAATCTCGGTTATTTTAAGGGGCAAAAATTATTCAAAACAGTGATAGAATCGCCAAAGCCATCTAGCCGTGGAATGAAAGATTCGAAGAAAGAGAATTTTTTTATGGGAAGAATGGGAGGAAAATATGATGAGGCATTTTAAATAATTTGTCGCTTGAGCAGGTTGGGATCTTTATAGGAGAGACAAATGCTAAAGTGTTGTCGGAGGAATTGAAACGCATACATACTGGAAATGTTGCAGATAAAATCATCGACATTGGACTTGAATTAAAAATTATTCAAATAAAAAATAATGAAAGCATTGAGGCTTACATAACAAGAGAAAGAAACATTGTTCCATAAGTGCTAATTTAGGACAGCCCATTTCATCAAGAGAAATAGTGTACCATGTTGTGAGAGGTTTATTGCCAAGGTTTGAAACTATTCCAGCTGTTTTACGACCACAACGATGTGCGAGTCTCGAGGAATTCTTCCAGACACTTCAAGAGGAATAAATGAGACTACACTCAGTGGGATCTTCTGATGAAGGTCAGTATGAAAAGGCCTTCAAAGTTCGAAACCGAGGGATACAAATAAAATACAAATTTGAAGAGGAATGTCATACATGCGGAAAGTTTGGGCACAGGTCAAGAGACTGTTGGCATTGTCAAGATAAAGCGAACTTCAATAAAACAAAATGCAAATATACGCAAAATAATATGAGAAGTAAGTCTTCATCATCTTGGAAAAATAATTCAAGGGAAAATTCTAATATAGCGAATGGTTCTGCTAACACTGAACATGCGTTTACTACGGCGGAAATGATCTACTCTTCTTCACATCTAGCTGATATAGAGGATACAGACATTTGGAACCTTGACTAAGGATGAACTTCAGATATGTCTTCTAGATAATATTGGCTTATCAACTAGATTTATATTGCCAGTGACATCAATCTTGCAAGAAGAAGGAAGAATCAAAAAAGCTGAAGCACAAGGTGACGTGAAATTGTCTACACAGACAAGTAAAGGTAAGCGAGATATTTGTATTAAGAATGTACTCTATGTCCC
>CP092864.1:157437764-157501221 GCA_030710605.1 Cordylochernes scorpioides
ATGCATAAGAAAATTGGATGGTGCAATTTGACGTCCCTCAGGCCATTAAAGTTTCTTCCCAGGCTGTGGGATGAATCAGTCACTGGACACACTTTCAGGCCACATGATAAATCAGCGCATGATGTGCCAGTGGTCTGCAGAATCAGGTCAAAGGGTATCCTGCACATCCAACATCCAGCCGAGAACCTTGTTTCCTCAAATTCACACTTATAATGTTTTCATTGTTGGGTCTGAGTCCAAAATGGACCCAACAATGTGAAAAAATTGCTATCAAGCTATAAATAAATATATGGTTGGCGAACGTTTCTATTTAGCTCTTTATTCAAATCTAACATAGATAATTCTTTTAAACTTTTTTTTTAAAACAAGAACAATACCCTTCCTTTAAAAATAATGTTATTACTAGATTTATAGATAAAATAGGCAAATAATTTATCCAGCAAACTTAGTTCTTGGGCTACATCCAAAGTAGTGTCGCCAAATATAATTTACATTAGAATTTGCTCTAAATAAAAAAAAATGACTCATCATTTTTTCAGATTCAATCAATCATTTTTAAAACGTCAACAGGGAAGTATTTTTTTCACAAAATTAGATCTAAGCAGTACTTTATCAAATTATAAGTAAATAATTTATGCCAACACCATCTCACTTTACATACATTGACATGCTGTCTTAACTCTGGGACTGGAGAGAGTCAGATTCGCTTCAATATTTATTTTCGCGATATGCATCACTAGTGACGCGAACATAGGTACTTTTTGGGCCAACCGACGCTGGCAACTCTGCCCCCGCTCCCCCTCGCGCATGCGCGAGCAGAATAGGATTACCCTCGCAAATTCCGGTAAACAAATGCTTTTTTCGACGCTAACGTTTGGTTTTGACAGGCCTGAAAAAGAACTATCTCTCATAAATTTTAATAATTGTCTTGAATAATATTTGTATTAATATTAATTTGTGTGATTTTTAAATAAATATTTCTTTCAATAAGTATTAAATTATTCATCACTGTTTTCTAATTTAGGCCTCGCCATTCAGCGTTGTGACTCAAATTCTACTGATCACTGCAACAAAGGTATTGATTTATCAATTTATAATTTTCAAGTCAGTTTCCGGCATTACTGTAAAGCTAGGAGCGTTTAGTTCAGGTTAAGCCATCGGGACCTTGTATTGTCTTTTTTTTCAAATTTAAGACAAGACAACATTTTGGCGCAATCGGCAGGATACAGATTGAAGAATTACTGATTACACAAAGGTGCAACTGTGAACCAGTGATTACTTCTTTTAGACGGGACCTTGTATTGTCTTTTTTTTCAAATTTAAGACAAGACAACATTTTGGCGCAATCGGCAGGATACAGATTGAAGAATTACTGATTACACAAAGGTGCAACTGTGAACCAGTGATTACTTCTTTTAGACATGTGGTGTACTTACAGTAAAAACAGTCGCCTACTCTACCCACCATGATTATCAAGGCCTGTACCACGTGTACTAGGGATAAGCAAAAAAAAATTATTTTACTCATTGATCTATACATACAATTATTTGCATACAATTATATACATACAGTTTTCTGCATTTTTGCGCTCTGCAGTCTAATATGTTGTTAATAATAGGGGTTTTAGACAAATATCAACTGTTGAAATTTGAATTTCCAAAATAGTTGAATTATCGAAAGTGTCGAATTAGTTTGTCATATGATAGGCCGTAGGTAGAGACATCAAAAATGGTCGAATTATCGTGTGTTGAATTAATTAGATTATATTGTATATATAAAAAAATAGAATTGTTGTTTTTAATGAGGTCTTTTAAATTAATTTATTCCTTTAATATGTTGTCATATCTGCAATTTTTTTTCATTTCCAAAATATTTATTTACACTTTCACCAATGCCTATAGGATCTTTGCGATGGAACAGGTATGGTGTTCTAGCGCATGTGCTCTCATGTCCTTGAAGCACATATACTGACAGTACCCAAAGTTGAACACACTGTATAATGTCTGAAATATCTTTGTCCCCTTCGGATACCAACTTTCGCTTCATTCTAGAGAGGCTTTATGTTTCACTAAGGTTGGCTTTTGCTATGACTATAAAGAGGGCTCAAGGCCAAACCTTTGCTACAAGAGCCTGTGTTTACGCACAGACGACTTTATGTGACTTTTTCAAGTGTGCGAACTTTGGATAGCATACATGTAAAGTTGAACCCAAGTATATATAAAATGTAGTTTTTAATGAGGTCATTTAAATGAATTCCTATTATAAATCGTCTCCTCTGAAATATAGTTTGTAAATTTATATTCTGATTTATTTTATCCTTTTTTTTTTCATTTCCAAAATATATATTTACACTTTTCACCAATGCCTAAAGTTTCTCACCTGGAAGAAAAAAAACTCCGCCTTTGCCGGTCCCAAGCCAGGATGAAAAAGGAGGAGGGGGAGCAGTAACAAGCTCACTAAAAAAACCTGGGCTCAGCTGGCCCGGCTGATAGTACCTTGTAAGGGCTCCTAATCCAGGGATACATTCTTTTGGAGCTAAGTCAGTGGCCTGCCACTGAGTAGTGCTCCCAGTCTTGATGACAAAGGCAGACGCATTCTACTTCACTCAATCATGATGGTTGTTAATTTCAAGCTTTACAAGCTTGACACTCTAATATGATTGAGTGAAGATAAGAAAGGAGAAAAAAATATTTTTTGTATTTTTTTTTTTGGCAATAATCTATTTATTATCAATTAATTTGATTTTGGTCTTTATTTATTATTCCCCTGCTCTATACATACATTTTGTACATTTACAATGTCAGAAGTTTTCTCTGTAATACCTTTTTAGCAGTGAAGTTATATTTGAGCAACAAACAATTGTTGAAATTTAAAATGGTCGAATTATCGATAGTGTTGAATTACAGTTTGTTATATGATAGGCTGTAGGTCAGGACAACAAAACATGGTCGAATTATCGAGGTTATATTGTATATATAAAACTATAAATGTAATTTTAATGAGGTCATTTAAATGAATTCATTCCTTTTTATATGTTGTCTTATCTGTGATATAGTAGTATTGTTTGCAATTTTATTTGCTGATTTGTGTCTTTTTTTTTCCACTCAAAATATATATTTTTTTAAACTCTTTAATTACAGTCTGTAGGTAAGTACAACAAAACATGGTCGAATTATCGAGGTTATATTGTATATATAAAACTATAAATGTAGTTTTAATGAGGTCATTTAAATGAATTCATTCCTTTTATATGTAGTCTTATCTGTGATATAGTAGTATTGTTTGCAATTTTATTTGCTGATTTGTGTCTTTTTTTTTCACTCAAAATATATATTTTTAAACTCTTGAATTAGTTTTTTATATGATAGGCTGTAGGTCAGGACAACAAAACATGGTTGAATTATCGAGAGTGTCGAATTACAGTTTTTTATATGATAGGCTGTAGGTCAGGACAACAAAACATGGTCGAATTATCGAGAGTGTCTAATTACAGTTTTTTATATGATAGGCTGTAGGTCAGGACAACAAAACATGGTCGAATTATCAATAGTGTCAAATTAAATTTGTTATATAATAGGCTGTAGGTAAGGACAACAAAACATGGTCGAATTATCGAGGTTATATTTTATATATAAAACTATAAATGTAGTTTTAATGAGGTCATTTAAATGAATTCATTCCTTTTATATGTTGTCTTATCTGTGATATATTAGTATTGTTTGCAATTTTATTTGCTGATTTGTGTCTTTTTTTTTTCACTCAAAATATATATTTTTAAACTCTTCAACCAATACCTATAGTTTCTTTCTTGAAATTGCTTACCAAACACGAGTCAGTGTTTCCTCAGTGTTAACAGTGTGGAGTGTAAGATTGTGGAGGAGCAAAATAACTTCCTATTGAATTTTTCAATAGCCTTACTCCCAGAAGAATGCCTCCACACCAGTTATACTCTAGGTTGGTGCTATTGTTATGCTTCTGAGAAATTTTAATCTTAAGCAGGGTCTTTACAATGGTACATGTATGGTGATACAGTGCATGTGCTCTCATGTCCTTGAGGTACAAATACTGACAGGGGCCAATGTTGGACACACTGTATTGGTGTCAAAACATCTTTGGCTCCTTCAGATATCAACATTCCCTTCATTCTGAAGAGGCAAGAGTTTCCAATAGGGTTGGCTTTTCCTATGACTATAAATAAGGCTTAAGGCCAAACCTTTGCTAGAGTGAGTGTCTTGCTACAAGAGCCTGCATTTATGCATGGACAGCTCTATGTGGCTTTTTCACGTGTGTGAACTTTGGATGGCATACAAGTAAAGTTGAAGCACAAATACTGACCGGGACCAATGTTGGACACACTGTATTGGTGCCAAAAATATATTTTGCTCCTTCAGATATCAGCCTTCCCTTCATTCTTAAGAGGCATCAGTTTTCACTAAAGTTGGCTTTTGCTATGACTATAAATAATATTTGGGTTCTTGCTACATACGCATGGACAGCTCTATGCGGCTTTTTCACGTGTTTGAACTTTGGACAAAATACATATAAAGTTGAACCCATGTATGAATAAAAATAGAAATTAATTTTTAATGAGTCCTTTAGATTAATTCCTTTTATAAGTAGTCTCCTCTGCAATATAGTTGACAACCTCTTTTTTCTGATTTATTTTCATAAACTTTTTACTAATGTCTACCAAGACTCAATGCATTTATTGATGGCATGTCCGATATTCCACAGCTACAGAAGTAATCATTTTTATCCCATCGAAGAGGTTTGCGAATTTGTATATAACAAAGACACTTATGTAAAATTTAATAATTTTTGTAAGTTCATTTTGGATTTTCTCTTCTGTTTAAGAAAACCATAGTTTCAGTTTTAATTGTTGTTTTTTTTTTTCTTTTTAACCGGTTATTGTGTTGTATATACTGAATTGTATATAGGTTGCTAAAATAATTTATTTTGGATTTTCTCTTCTGTTTGAGAAAACCATCGTTTCAGTTTTAATTGTGTTTTTAGTCGGTTGTTGAGTTGTATATGGGTTGATAAAATGATCCATTTTGGATTTTCTCTTCTGTTTTGGAGTGCCATCGTTTAAGTTTTAAATTATGTTTTTAGTCCGGTTATTAAATTGTATAAAATGAATTGTATATAATCTACTAAAATGTATTTAGGCGCAAGTATCCCGAGCTGGGATATCGCGTCCGATATGTCAAATAAAATAAAATAAATATAGTTTCTTACCTCAAAGGAATTTTTTTGTATTAGTTGTTTGTTAATACACTATTATCAATTATTTAGATTTTGGACTTTTCTTTATTCACTAAATTCTCCCATTTCTCTATACATAAATTTTGTACATTTTCAGTGGCTGTCATCGCCTCTGTAAAACCTTTTTACCGGTAAGGTTGTATTTAAACAACAATCGACTGTGTAAATTTGATTTTTAAAACGGTCGAATTATCGGAAGTGTCGAATTATTGATAGTGTCGAATTACAGTTTGTTATATGATAGGCTATAGTTCAGGACATCAAAACATGGTCAATCTATACTTTTAAAGTCTCTGCAGGCCCTTTGGGTAAACCCTGGGCGTTGCCCGGGTCACTCGGCTAGTATAACGGTATAATAACGGTATAAAGAAATAATGAGCCTATCGTTCAAATTTATAATTGTAACGAATAGTATTTTAATTAAAACATTTTAAAAACACACAGTTTGGAACGGGACGTTTCACAAGAGTGACATCCATGGCGCCAATTTATAATTGTAACGAATAGTATTTGAATTAAAACGTTTTTAAAATATATACGCACTCGGGTAAAACCCGGGCGTTGCCCGGGCCATTCGTCTAGTATTTATATATTTCCTCTCAATATATTCATATTATAAGAATAACATCACAACCTCCCTTGCTCTCTTTCCTATTTTTAAACCTCATCTCCCTTCTTGAATTAGCGAATTCCCTCATGCGCATACGACTACTAGTGTAAATTTGTTCTCAATTGTGTACCTTGAAACTAACCTTACCCTACAGTGTACCTTATCCCCCTATTTGGGTTTGAGAATCCCGACAAGATACCTTTTTTAAATGTTTTTATCTACAGATCTCTAGATTCTTCAACCACTTAACCGCGGCCCAATCATTTTGATACTGGCTTAAGCATCTCAATCTTCGCCCATGGCCATCTTCCAATTTTAGAAACTTTTGTTTATTATAGGAATATTTTAAAATTTTATTTCCACCTTTCTTTTTCTTCATAACCAGACAGATAATCACGAACGGAGGGATTTCGATGTTATGAAGATGGAATAATACCAACAATATGTTCCGTACAACTTGAGTCGCATTGCTTTTCTTTTCATTTGCTCACTTTTCATCGAAGCACGTCACCTTAGGATACTTCTGTTTAGCCTCGCAAATAATAATGTTTCCCTTGTTTAATTACCTTCTTGACACTTGCCTACTTAACGATTATCGTCCTCAGGCCGCTTTTTTATTTTGACTCATATAGATCTAATTATTCAATATACACTGCTGACCACCCAAACGTCGTTGGTCAGTCGTTGGTCAATAAGGTCGCTTTTAGTTGACTTTAGTTTTTCTCCGTTTTAAAATATAATTCCGCGTCAGTTCTATATAGTGTAGAAATTATACTTTCTACATAATGTAACATTTATACAATATTAACTTTTTCTGTTTTTTCTCAAGTCGCTGTTGTCAACATTGTAACCCAAATATAAAGAGTGAAAATATCCGAGTTGCCGGTTGATATATTGTAATGGACATAAGACCTGCGTCAACCTGATGTGTTTCATTCAACTCTGTAAAAATTATATTTTAAAACGGAGAAAAACTAAAGTCAACTAAAAGCGGCTTTATGGACCAACTAGCAGCTCGACGGTGGCGCTCGAGTGGCAGAAATTGGAACTAAAATTGACTTGATATTTTTACCTCCCGTTTAAAGTAAGGTCACGTGTGTGGGGTTTATAAACATAAATAAATAATTATAAAAAAATTATATTAACATTTCAAATTTAACAGTACACAAATATTACAAAGTAATTTTAGTTCCAACTTTGACCACTCGAGCGCCACCGTCGAGCTGCTATTTGGTCCACAAATTTTTTTACAGAAATAAAACTACATTGATATATGTTGTATATGTAGGATTGGTGGTTATAATTCCTATATATCGAATTCTTTATAATGTACACTCATTGTGGTGGTGTCTTGTCCAAATATACACTCATGGACAAAACTTAAGGAAGTTGTACCTTTCAGCATGTATATCGGGATTGAGACAATAACTCTGAAAAATATTACAGTGACCTTTATTGAAGACACACGAGATAATCAATATACACTCGTGGACAAAACTTAAGGAAGTTGTACCTTTCAGCATGTATATCGGGTTTGAGACAATAAATCTGAAAGATATTACAGTGATCTTTATTGAAGACACACGAGATAACCAATATACACTCGTGGACAAAACTTAAGGAAGTTGTACCTTTCAGCATGTATATCGGGTTTGAGACAATAACTCTGAAAGATATTACAGTGACCTTTATTGAAGACATACGAGATAACCAAGTGTAAATAAATTTTCTTCTATCTCCTCAAAAAAAAAGAAAAAACAGACGACTGGCGACATCAAAATATGAAACTTTCTTAAGTCTTGTCCATGAATGTATGTAATAATTCTCTCAATGTAAGATGTGCAATATTTCTCAATACAATGTGTATTATGTAATAATCATCCATTTAAAAAATGTGGCTGGAGACAATACATGGGTTATATCACACCAATATAAGCCAGGTGCTAAATAACCCACAGATCCCCCTAGCGGCCTCCTCCTTTCTTTAGCTCTTCAGCGAGGTCTCCACGTGTTCCCTTTATTTTAATTACTTCTCTCTTGATTAAAACTATTTGCCTCATTGTTAATTAAGAAATTTAAACTATTTTAGACACGTATGCTTCTTTTTTAAAATTAAACAACTTTCTACTGCCCTTACTGCAATGATAAATTAATGGAAGGGCCTGACTCGTCAGTGGTGAACCCTTACAGCGGTTTCACCAGTTTAATGGTAAATTAAACTTGGGAGGGTTCACCGCTGATTAGCCAGGCCCTCCCAATAATTTATCATTGCAGTAAGGGCAGTAGAAAATTGTTTAATTTTAAGAATAAACATACGCGTCTAAAATAGTTTAAATTTCATATAACAGATGGCGCGCTAATACATCATATATATATATGTGGTGATTTGTGAAGCAGTCGTTGTGTGACACACAGGAGACAGAGGCAGTAAGGAGTAGATCGGTGAGGAAAGAGAGAAGGTCTGAGGACCACCCTGGGAACAACTGGTGTCATGACCACCTCGGTGCGAACTGTCCCCTTGATCATCAAATCCTGGTGATTTTAAACGTTTTGGGTAAGTTAAATTATCCCCAGGGGAAGGCTGACATCAGGTGACCAAGGGGTTGTTTTGACCTGGTTATTTTATCTTCCCTTTCCTCACACTCCCACACAGGCCATCTTTATTTATTTATTTCTTACATACATATATTTATTAGATAATAAAAAGACATATATTGGATTGAATAAAAGATTTCTTTCCTAATATTTTGGTTGGTTGAACGCCAACCTTTATCAAGGCATTACATTTGGGCGTTCAGCCAACCGGAATATTGGAAAATAAATATTTTATTCAATCCAATATATGTCTTTTTATTATCTAGTGATTTAAATATGGATTGCTCTATTTTCAGATCAATATGTGTGTGTATCTCACGTGTTAATTGTTTCCAATTAATCAACACGGTTGTGATAACCCTCTCAAATTAAAAACATCTTACAACATCTGTAATATAACCTCCATAGTACTGGCTTCTACTTCATCTTACACCTTTCTGGTGTTTGAATTACGCTGACGTCACAGCATGTGGGGCCTTTGTTCTTCTGCATCTGGAGACTTAACCACGTGCCGTCTCCATTGTGGTGATGTACATGTATCCCCATGTGTGGACATGTGGTGCACTTACAGTAAAAGCAGTCGTCAACTCCTAACCTCCATGATTATCGTGGCCTGTAACACATGTACTAGGGATAAGCAAAAATATACATGTATCCCCGAGCCTCCATTGTGGCTGGACTCCACCGCACGTGGGACGTTGGAGTCAGTCGTTGATAGAATATGTCTTGTGGCCTTGGTAAAAATAAACTCCCAATTTGGGTACTGACAACAAAACATATATTTATATGAAAAACAATAGAAAAAATGAAAGGGTCAGGTGTTGATATTAAAAATAATGAAAGCATATCCTGACCAGGAGCACATGTGCTTTTTAGATGGCAGAGCGCCATCTAGTGGAACAGAAATCAACTAAACATTGATTTACCATGTTGCCTGACGAGCGCCAACAGCGCGAAACGCGTTCGTGGATGGCTTGATTTATCAAGAAATTGGGTTGGCCAAATATCAGGGAACAGGCTTAGTTGATTTCTGTTCCACTAGATGGCGCTCTGCCATCTAAAAAGCACATGTGCTCCTGGTCAGGATATGTTTTCTTTATTTTGAATATATATAATTATGGCATTGAAAGAATAACAAGAATACTTAAAAATTACAATATCAAAACCCGATACAAAACCACAGCTAATCTAAAAGAAATTTTACGCCATCCCAACACTAAGCATAATAGCAAACATCAATTTAAATCAAACATAGTACAGGGTGATCCAAAAGTCCCGCACAACTTTAAAAATTAATAACTCCGCGAATATTTGCACTAAAGCAATGCGGTAAACACCATTGTGTTCAGGATGCAATGGGATTTTTTATGGCAAATAATGAAAAATTCGAAATTGATTTTAGTTACAACTTTATTCACTAGATGGCGCTCTACCAGAATCGGCGATTCAGCGGCCAAATTGTTTGATAAATTGAAAAATATAACTGAACGACACGTATTTTTCCTTTTTGAATACCAGGAAAGAACCCTAATAATATCAAATGATAAATTAATAAAACACCATTTCCTGAAGGAGATGGGAGAGTCACCAGCGTGAAGTCGGGACTGGACTGTGAGTCCTGATCATGTCTGCTGTCCGTGAAAACTCTGACTGCTCCTGTCCGCTGTCCGTGAAAACTCTGACTGCTCCTGTCTGCTGTCAAAACCTGACTTGTGTCCCCTGTCCCATCAGTCCTAAACCTAAAGGTTACCTGATTGGGGGGGACCAATCAGATAGTGATACGTAACAGCAAAATGGCTGACATGTTTGTATGGGGAACATATCTAGTTTCAGCTTACACCCTGTTTATCTGACCCAGGTTATTTAACCGACTTACATTCAGTCTTTGTCAGAGCGCTGAATTTTAACTTTTGTTCATTCATTTGTTACAGATTGAAAAATTTAGATTATTTACACTACATTGGAGATATGAAAGGGTTTTTTATAAGGTAGGGAGGGACACATTTAAATTATTTACAAACTGGGGAAAAAAAGGTTGAGATACATTTGATAACATTTATTAATTGTGAGATATAAGAAACAATACAAATGTGAAATTGTACCGGGGTCAGGTGATAGATCAGGATACAAGAGATCTCCTGAACGTGAAACTGAAGTTTCTGATGGCGCAAGTTATAGAAAGCGGTCTTAGGAAAAATAGCCTCACAAAATGGAGTCAAAACATGTATATTATAAAACAACTCTCTTTTCATACCCTTAATTATGTAAATGTTTCATTTTTTCTTTTTGTATGACGAATCATTACAAGGTACATTTGTGTTGTTGATAACAAAATAACATATCTCCCAATTATCGTATTTGCATATAGCAGTGTGTATTGTAGCCCTACGCTCCAGAACTTGGGGGTGTTACTTAAATAAATAAATACATTGTGACCAGAAGTAAACAATAATTTCGATCTAATGACGCCGAGTCTGATATCAACGGGAAGTGGTGTGCGCATGCGCAGCTGGGTATATCTTGGTGCAGCCTTACCTCTCACTTTGACACCAGGATGGTGCTGGTGTGGCTCGTGGTTGCTCTCAGCGTGGCTAGGCTGGAGGCCGCTGAGCGCTACCAGCAGGGGACCAGCACCAACGAAACCGAGGCCCGCGCCTTCCTGAGACGGTACAACGTGGGGGCAGACTGGCAGTTTCACCTGAGCACGCTGTCGGAGTGGAACCTGCAGGTCAACCTGACCGACCACAACGAGGAGCTCATGGTAGGTTCGTCATTGGACAATACCGGTATTTAGACCTTTGGTCTTATATACAGGTTCTCTGGAGATACAGCAATGGAGTGGGGAAAAAGAGGGAGAAAGAACTTCGAATATACAAATTTACAAGGGCAATATGTACATATATAGAGATATAATTATGTTAATCCAATATTGCATATATACATATATGTATTCTATTGTTTTCCTTTTTACATACAGATTCCCCTAAGTTATGGGATAAAACACTGGAGGCCCTCAACAACAAAGCAATAAAGATATTATAAAAAACATTCATGGACAAAACTTAAGTGGAAAGTCTTTGATGTCGCTGGTCGTCTGTTATTATTATTTATTATTTATTTTATTTTATTTTTTGAAGGAGATAGTCAAATTTGTTCACACTTGGTTATTTCGTGTGTGTTAGAGTTTAATTTTATTATTACTCTGTGTGAATGTTTATATTATGTTTGACCAGGAGTGACTGGTCACGTGTGTGTATTATTTTGTATATATTTGAGTTTTTAAATAAAGTATGAGAGTGTGTGAATAGTTTTCTTGGTCGTGCTTCTTTCTCTCACAGGCTAAAGTTGGAATCACCATTGGGGTGTCGCCTGGAATTGGAATCACCATTAGGGTGTCATCTTGGAAAGAACAAGAGGTTCATACAGTCCTCTAGATAACGGCCTTTTCCTGTTTAGGAACAAGAATCCTGAACATTTGGTCCCTTTCGAGCCGGATATTCTAGAAGAGAAGCGGCCAAAAGGTTTAATCTAAAGAAAAGGCCAAAGAAGACAAGGCAAAAGGAGATAAGGCCAAAGAAATAAAAGCCGAAGAAATTAAAGCTTAAGAAGGCAAAGTTGAAGAAAATTAAGGTTAAACAAAATAGATTGGCAAAGTTTGGCGAATATATGTAAATTGGCCTTAATTTACATTTGTTAAGTAAGAAATTCAAGATGGAAAAAAGTAAGAAATTAAGAACGTGGCTGCGATCCTCGGTGACAAAAAATATAAACGAAATTGAGACTGAATTTGATAAAGAATATCCTTCTCAGGACTCTATCTTGGTCGTGTTCAAATTGCTGGAGATTAATGTGGGCTGGCTAAGGAGCACGAATTCCCAAATTGAGGAGTTAATGCTGGACGATGAGTACACCACTGTGCAGGAATTGGAAAAAGAACAGGATATGGTTGAGCAGTATGAAAGAAACTTTCTGCTAATAGAAAAGAGGGTAGCCGAATATCTCGATCCTAAGGGAAATGACCAACAAGGCCAAGGGGATGTGGCTTCAATTGGAAGTAGCCCAGAGAGGAGTGCCTCATGCAGACTGCCAAAAATCGCGTTAAAAGTGTACGATGGCACCAGTCTCGAGTGGCTGGGATGGTGGTCGCAATTTGAGGCCATACATGAGAATCCAAACCTGTCTGAAGTGGATAAATTCCAATATTTGATCCAGTCGATGAAGGTTGGAACAAGAGCAGAAAGATTGGTCAAGAGCTATCCTTTGACAGAGGCTAACTACCCCAAGGTAATAGAGGCTCTCAGGGATCGCTTCGGCGACAAGGTGATCTTGACCGAGTTGTATGTGCGACAGTTGTTAAAACTGGTCATTAATAACGTAAGAAAGAATAATATATCCTTGGAAAGTTTATATGACCAGGTTGAATCACACCTAAGGTCTTTGGATTCCCTGGGCGTGAATGTGCAGCAGAGCTCTTCCATTTTGTATCCACTCGTGGAGTCCAGTTTGCCAGAGGAGTTGATTAGAATCTGGCAGAGGAGTGCAATGGCTGGCTATGATAGAGACGAAAAGGAATTAATCCCATCGGTGGACCAGAGGCTAACTTCTCTGTTGGCTTTTGTACGAAGAGAAGTTAAGGGTGACCAAAGAATTGCCTACATTAAGGATGGATTTGGGGAATCATCACGTAAGAGAGACACCGGGCATTGTGTAACAGGGTTACATACGGCAAAAATAGGAGAAAATGCCGTGAAGAGGGTTCCCTGGTGTATAATCTGCCACGGGAACCACTGGATACAATCTTGCCGTAAATGGTGTTCAATGCCGGTCCCAGCGCGAGTGGAGGCATTAAAGAAGGCGAATGCATGTTTTAAATGCTTACGCGTGGGACATACGGGAAAAACATGCAGGAGCACTATAAGATGCGCACAATGTCAGGGCGGACATAACAAATTCCTGCATCGAACGAATGCAGTGTCTCGAGAAATTCAGGATCAAACTGAACGGGAGATGACTAGCCCCAAGAATCCTCCTGCACCGATTGATGCACAAGAGGTGGAATTTGCCGGAATGCATGTACGGACAGCCATTCCTAAGGCACTTTTGGCCACCGCCTTGATTCGGATTGTAAACCCCCATGGAAACGGGGTAGTGGTGCGAGCATTGCTGGATCAAGGATCTCAGTCATCATTTATACAACGAGATCTTCTGCAGCATTTAAGTGTTCCAACATGCGGAGTAAATGTCCAAGTTTATGGAATAAATAATGTTAAAGGAGAACATGTTAAAGAACTAGCTTCGTTTGCATTGGAATCGCTGACAGAGCCAGGATGGACCTTGCCGATGAAGGCATTAGTGGTGGGAAGAATGACAGGATTGTTGCCAACTAAAGACCTATGTTTGGCTATACCATCCAGTTGGAAGGTCCTACCGCTAGCCGATCCCCAATTTGAGAAATGTGGAAAGGTGGATGTCATCCTGGGTGCGGATGTCTATGGAAGATTGCTCCTCCCCGATCTTAGGCTTTGTGACAGAACCCATCTATGCGCCCAGAACACCAGGTTGGGATGGGTAATTTCTGGGGAATTGCCGAAGGGAGATCGGACGAGTCCGCATTTGGTATATAATATTCGTGTCAAATATGAGGACCACCTGGATGAGTTGATACAGAGATTTTGGGAAGTTGAAGAAATCCCCTCAAGGCCGACAGAATCAGAAGAAGATGAGTTCTGTAGGAATTTATATAAAAGGGAGGTTCAGCGAACACCGGGTGGGAGATATATAGTTCCCTTGCCCTTTGATCCACGGGTTGGAATGCAGGATTGCTTCGGAAACTCCCTGGACTTATGTGTCAAACGGCAGATGGCCCTGGAAAGGCGCCTAGTTCTGAATGATCAGCTGAGAAGGGATTATTATAAGTTTATGGAAGAGTACGAAGGATTGGGTTACATGACCCAGCTGACCGAGATCCCAGTTGGTGATCAGGTGGAACATTGTTACCTCCCTCATCATGCAGTCCTTGGAGGCCAACCTGATAGAGGGAAATTTAGAGTGGTTTTTGACGCATCTGCAAAAACCAAAAATGGATTTTCATTTAATGATAGACTTTACACTGGTCCAAAACTACAGAGATATATTGTCTATCCTAATGAATTGTCGAAGACACAGAATATTTATTATGTCAGATATAGAAAAGATGTATCGACAGATTCTGGTCCGTCCTGGCGATGCAGAAAGGCAGAGAATTATATGGAGGCGAAGCTCGCAAGATAAATTGATGGCTTATAGACTTAATACTGTTACCTATGGTACTGCTGCAGCACCACAGATTCTAAGGAAATGATCCGACGATTTTGGGCAACATTGCGAAATAGCATTGCGCACAAAAGATCACATTTGAACAATCCAAGGTTATAAGGACATTGGGGTTGGGATGGATCCAAGGTGAAGACTGTTTTTTATATGACGTTCAGTCGTTGGAAAAGACATCGGTGACTACCAAACGCGAAATGCTTTCCTTTATCGCCAAGTTATATGATCCCTTGGGATGGTTGGCACCTGTCCTTGTAACAGGAAAAATAATGGTTCAAGGGTTGTGGATAACGGGATTACATTGGGATGATCCGATGGATGAATCATTGATTGAAACATGGAATAAACTTAGAAAGGAATTGAGTTTCATAGGAAGTTTGAGAATACCCCGATGGTTGGGTCTCGGAAGGAATACCCGGGGAGTGCAGTTGCATGGATTCGGTGATGCCTCTGAAGACGCCTATGCGGCAGCCGTTTACATAAGAATTCACACTGATGATGGGGTTAGTGTAAAACTGTTGGCATCAAAGACTAAGTTGGCTCCCATTCGGAAGATGTCAATTCCACGCTTAGAATTGTGCGCAGCTCTTCTCCTGACCAGACTAATGAAATATATACTGGAAGAGTTGAATATCAAAATGGAGAGTGCTACCTGTTGGTCCGATTCTACTATAGTCTTGAGTTTGGATAAGAACTATGTCTAGAAATCTCCCCACTTTCATCGGCAATCGGGTGGCGGAAATTCAGAGTTGTCCACAAATCAGGGAGTGGCGCTATGTTCCCACAGGAGATAATCCAGCGGATATCGCCTCGCGAGGAATTCTGGGGTCCGCGCTGAGACAGTCTTCCATCTGGTGGACGGGACCTACCTGGCTGTCAGCGGAATCAACAGAATGGCCCAGAAAGCTTCATGTGTTTGAGAACCAAGGTCAAACTGAGCTCCTGAGTGTTCATGCCATCAGTGAAACACCTTTCTTGGTGGCTATCGGAGCGATGAGCTCAACCTTTACTGGATATATCCGAAAGGTGGCCTGGATATTGCGTTTTTGCCATAACTGCCGCTACGGCGCGGAGCGATATCAGTCGCACTTAACCACAGCTGAACTGAGAAATGCTCATAGGAGAATACTTCAATCAATTCAGTTCCAGCATTTTAGGGAAGACATAAGAAGTTTGACCACTTTAGGATCAGTGAAGCGCACGAGCAAGATTTATGGTTTAACACCGTTCCTCGACGATCAAGGAATCCTTAGAGTTGGCGGTAGATTAAAATGGGCTCCATCTATGACATATGAACAAAAACATCCTGCGCTGTTGCCTTCATCAGGACAGGTGGCTCAGATGATTGTTCAAGCGGTTCATATGCGGACTTTGCACGGAAGTGTGCACCTGATGCTGTCCACAATGAGACAGAAGTATTGGATGCTGAGAGCAAAAGATCAGGTGAAAAGATGCATTCGAGAGTGCGTGACATGCTGTCGATACAATCGCGTCACTCAAGGCCAGCTAATGAGTGATTTACCCAAGGAGAGATTAACACCGGGTAAACCCTTTTCAATCAGTGGTGTAGATTATGCTGGACCTGTGAGCCTTCGATTGTCCAAGGGTAGAGGCCGAAAGACTGAAAAGGGCTACATCTGTTTATTTGTGTGCTTTGTGACCCGAGCAGTACATCTTGAATTGGTTACAGATGCCTCTACGCCCACCTTCATGTCGGCTTTCAAGCGATTTGTAGCACGAAGAGGACATTGCACTCGACTATATAGTGATCAAGGAACAAATTTTGTGGGAGCTGCACGACAGTTACGTTCATGTTTCTATCTGGCTCAAAATCAATTAAAAGAACTAGCTGCCGTGTTAGCTAATGATGGAACCGAGTGGAGGTTCAACCCTCCAGGAGCCCCCCATTTTGGTGGTCTATGGGAAGCTGGGGTCAAGGCTTTGAAGTATCATATGAGGCGAATTATTGGGAGCAATTTGTTGACATATGAAGAACTGCTGACCGTTCTGGTTCAGATCGAGTCTTGTTTGAATTCGAGACCTTTGTACTCAATGAGTAATGATCCTAATGATCAAGGGATATTAACTCCCGCCCATTTCTTGCTTACTGAGCCATCCTCTTGTGTCCCGGAAGATGACCTATTATTGGTAAAGAATCATCTCCTAACAAGATGGCAGTTGACTCAGAGGGTCTTGCAACATCTGTGGAAAAGATGGTCAAGGGACTACTTGAATAACTTGCAACAGCGCAATAAGTGGAAGACCATCTCTCCTAATATCGACATCAATACGTTAGTATTGATAAAAGAGGAAAGAATGCCCCCAGCAAGGTGGCTTATGGGCAGAGTGGTGGAGACACATCCTGGGAAGGACGGCCTGGTGCGGGTTGTCTCGGTGCGGACATCAATTGGAGTGCTCCGGAGACCCTTAGTGAAGCTGGTGCTGCTTCCGGTGGCCCCTCAAAACCTTGATGTGACCCATCAACTCGGGGAGGAATGTTGGAGTTTAATTTTATTATTACTCTGCGTGAATATTTATATTATGTTTGACCAGGAGTGACTGGTCACGTGTGTGTATTATTTTGTATATATTTGAGTTTTTAAATAAAGTATGAGAGTGTGTGAATAGTTTTCTTGGCCGTGCTTCTTTCTCTCACAGGCTAAAGTTGGAATCACCATTGGGGTGTCGCCTGGAATTGGAATCACCATTAGGGTGTCATCTTGGAAAGAACAAGAGGTTCATACAGTCCTCTAGATAACGGCCTTTTCCTGTTTAGGAACAAGAATCCTGAACAGTGTGTCTTCAATAAAGGTCAGTGTAACGTCTTTCAGAGTTATTGTCCCGATGTACATGCTGAAACTTCCATGAGTGTATGTTTGATATCTCTGTTGTCCCTCCACTCGACAGCTGGTCCACGGTCAATGTGACGAAGGAAGCTCCGGGAAAGATCCGACACTTTCTAAACAAGCAACTTTGTTATGTAACGGTCCAGTTTGATAATACGAGTAAATTTGTGAGAACTTCGCTCACATGTCGAGAGATACAGGCTGGATTTAACACCTTCATCCTGCAAATATGGCGTTTTATTTACTTCAAGTACCTCCCCGGGCTGGCTACACATTTCTATAAACATTGAGTGACCTACGTGTCATTGATTCCTAACTTTTCCTATTTACATATATTCACATATTTAAAATAATAGGGAAAAATAATAAACAGGTCAGGTGTGTTGATATTAAAAATAATGAAGACATATCCTGACCAGATGGCGCTCTGCCATCAGGACATACCTTCATTACACCAACATAGTGGAACAAATATAGAGTCAACCTGATATTCTATTTTTGTCCATATTCATATATATCCGAGTTCAAAAATTAAATTATTTTTTATCTCTAAGAGACCGCGTTATAGTCGTCTAATCCTATAAAAGGGTGTCAAAGCACAAATAAAGCTAAAGATATTAAAAATTGTACTTGAGAAACGCACCTCTGGATGATTTTTTACCAGAAATATATTTCAGGTTGAATACAACATAGCTAGGTAGACTGTTGTAGCGGCGGAGTTTTACTTTTTTATTTTTCTCAGACCTCAGAATTGGAGAAAAGTGTTTAAATAACTCTCTGTCGCAGATCGAGGCGATGCAGAAAAAAGCCGCCTTCCAGAAGGAGATGTGGAAGACGGCGACGTCGTTTGCCTGGAAAGGATTCTCCGATCCTCTCGTGAAACGTCAGTTCAAGATCCTGTCGGTCCTGGGAGACTCCATCTTGCCGCCAGAGAAACAAAAGGAATTCCTGCAGGTCGTGGCGGACATGGGCAACATCTACAACAGGGCGACTGTCAGGAACCTCAGCTTGAACCCAGGTAAGGTCTGCCGCAGGGGCGTAGCTCCAACTGACCCCTCGGCTGCCAGAACTGTCCGAGATCTTCAGGACGTCCCGCAACCCCGAGGAGCTCAAGAACTACTGGGCGGAATGGCGAGATGCCACGGGCAGGAAGATGAGACAGAAGTACCTGCGGATGGTGGAGCTCAACAACGAGGCGGCCCGGGAGAACGGTGCGTGTGGAGCCATCACCTCTCTGCCTGGCTGACTCACCTGTGTGCCTCAGGGTTCAGCGACGCCGGCGACCTCTGGCGGGAGCCCTACGAATCTGATCGGTTCGCCCAAGACATGGCCGTCGTATGGAGCCAGCTCTGGGAGCTCTACGTCCTGCTCCATGGCTATGCCCGGATGAGACTGCGGGCCAAATATGGCGCCGAGGTTATCAAAGTGGGAGGACCTATCCCTGCACACTTGCTAGGTGGGCGTGGCATGTGTTAGGACCTATCCCTGCACACTTGTTAGGTGGGCGTGGCATGTGTTAGGACCTATCCCTGCACACTTGTTAGGTGGGCGTGGCGTGGGCGTGGCATGTGTTAGGACCTATCCCTGCACACTTGCTAGGTGGGCGTGGCATGTGTTAGGACCTATCCCTGCACACTTGTTAGGTGGGCGTGGCGTGGGCGTGGCATGTGTTAGGACCTATCCCTGCACACTTGCTAGGTGGGCGTGGCATGTGTTAGGACCTATCCCTGCACACTTGCTAGGTGGGCGTGGCGTGGGCGTGGCATGTGTTAGGACCTATCCCTGCACACTTGCTAGGTGGGCGTGGCATGTGTTAGGACCTATCCCTGCACACTTGCTAGGTGGGCGTGGCATGTGTTAGGACCTATCCCTGCACACTTGCTAGGTGGGCGTGGCATGTGTTAGGACCTATCCCTGCACACTTGCTAGGTGGGCGTGGCATGTATCAGGACCTATCCCTGCACACTTCCTAGGTGGGTGGGGCGTGGGCGGGGAATGTGCAGGACCTATCCCTGCACACTTCCTAGGTGGGCGTGGCATGTATCAGGACCTATCCCTGCACACTTGCTAGATGGGCGGGGCATGTGCAGGACCTATCCCTGCACACTTCCTAGGTGGGCGTGGCATGTATCAGGACCTATCCCTGCACACTTGCTAGATGGGCGGGGCGTGGGCGGGGCATGTGCAGGACCTATCCCTGCACACTTGCTAGATGGGGGGGACGTGGGCGGGGAATGTGCAGGATCTATCCCTGCACACTTCCTAGGTGGGCGGGGCATGTGCAGGACCTATCCCTGCACACTTGCTAGATGGGCGGGGCAGGGGCGGGGCATGTGCAGGACCTATCCCTGCACACTTGCTAGGTGGGCGTGGCATGTGTTAGGACCTATCCCTGCACACTTGCTAGGTGGGCGTGGCATGTGTTAGGACCTATCCCTGCACACTTAATAGATGGGCGGGGCGTGGGCGGGGCATGTGCAGGACCTATCCCTGCACACTTCCTAGGTGGGCGGGGCATGTGCAGGACCTATCCCTGCACACTTGCTAGATGGGCGGCGTGGGCGGGGAATGTGCAGGACCTATCCCTGCACACTTGCTAGATGGGCGGGGCGTGGGCGGGGAATGTGCAGGACCTATCCCTGCACACTTCCTAGGTGGGCGGGGCATGTGCAGGACCTATCCCTGCACACTTGCTAGATGGGCGGCGTGGGCGGGGAATGTGCAGGACCTATCCCTGCACACTTGCTAGATGGGCGGGGCGTGGGCGGGGAATGTGCAGGACCTATCCCTGCACACTTCCTAGGTGGGCGGGGCATGTATCAGGACCTATCCCTGCACACTTGCTAGATGGGCGGGGCGTGGGCGGGGAATGTGCAGGACCTATCCCTGCACACTTCCTAGGTGGGCGTGGCATGTATCAGGACCTATCCCTGCACACTTGCTAGGTGGGCGTGGCATGTATCAGGACCTATCCCTGCACACTTCCTAGGTGGGTGGGGCGTGGGCGGGAATGTGCAGGACCTATCCCTGCACACTTCCTAGGTGGGCGTGGCATGTGTTAGGACCTATCCCTGCACACTTCCTAGGTGGGCGTGGCATGTATCAGGACCTATCCCTGCACACTTCCTAGGTGGGTGGGGCGTGGGCGGGGAATGTGCAGGACCTATCCCTGCACACTTCCTAGGTGGGCGTGGCATGTATCAGGACCTATCACTGCACACTTGCTAGATGGGCGGGGCACCTACGTGTGACGCGATCAGAGGCTTACAAATCTCTGAAAATTTTGATCCTATTTTCTTGGTACTCAGCTTGCTTGGAATTTTCACATAATAGGATTTTTAAAAAGGATATATGCAAAGTCGCGCATGATATAACATCAACATAGCAATCTATACATCATAATATAGGGAAAAGTATTCACGCGTTACTTAAGAGGACAGCATGTTACATCGCACAGGTTGTCATATAAAAGCATAGGTCACCTCTCCCGTCAAAACTAGACGCCAGCTATTGGTCGTCGCCTCAAACTAACGGCCTCGGGTCGGTGACAAAGCCAATATATAGTCTAGTTTTGACGTTAATTTCGACGGGAGAGGCGCCCTGTGGTTTATAGATCAATTTCCTCTCAGCAAATTTCCCAACAGGTTATCATATGATGGCCGGAGCTGACGTTACAAGCTGTGGCTGTAGGAGACCTGTGGGCCCACGGCTGGCGAAACCTCGGGGACATCCTTCAGCCATACCCCGGCAAACAGCCGGTGGACCTGACCGAGGAGCTCATGCGGAGGGTAGGCCACCTCCACCTGGATCTGTCCAAGTAGCCGAACACAACTGTGCGCAGAAAGTGGAGCCGCTGGAGATGTTCAAGATCAGCGAGGACTTCTTCAAGTCCCTGGGCCTGCCGCCCATGACGCCGGAGTTCTGGCACTACTCGATGTTCGAGAAGCCGCCGGACCGGGACGTGGCGTGCCAGCCGTCAGCCTGGGACCTGTACAGGAAGGACGACGCCCGGATCCTGATGTGCACGGAGCGGACCATGAAACACTTCCTGGCGATACACCACGAGATGGGACACATCCACTACTATCGGGCCTATGCTGACCAGCCGCATGGCTTCAGGGACGGAGCCAACCCAGGTACGCCATCTTTGATTTCCTTCATCCGGTAAACAACAAGTTTGTTTTGACATCTTCAGGCTGTCCATCTGGTCTGTAGTACCATCAACTCAGGATGAACATTTGATTTGTAGATTAATTTGGTGAAATTTCTGAGAGGGTTCACCATTTGAAATATGAGCAGGTACGTCACTGGTGATATTTTCAAGTTGAAATCAGAGAGTGGGGCAAGGTAACATAATTACCAAAGATTTTGTATAAACTTGGCTTCTAAATGTATGTCCAATTATGAGAGGATGTTTATGTGGGTTAGTTTATACGTTAGAAAGCTATAGAGCCTGTAATAATGGCGTCAGTGTAGATGTCAATACAGGTGTCTGAACACCTCAATCTCTGTAAAGGTTGAGAAATTCTGGACACGGTTTGTCACGTCATCGTATGGTTCTATCCTGCCTGGGCGTAGAGTTGACACAAATTGTCCCATATACCTGGAGTTGACACCAATTGTCCCATGTACCTGGAGTTGACACCAATTGTCCCATGTACCTGGAGTTGACACCAATTGTCCCATGTACCTGGAGTTGACACCAATTGTCCCATGTACCTGGAGTTGACACCAATTGTCCCATGTACCTGGAGTTGACACCAATTGTCCCATGTACCTGGAGTTGACACCAATTGTCCCATGTACCTGGAGTTGACACGATGGTTGACACCAATAAGAAACCATTAAAGCAAGAATGTTTACACAAAACAAAAACTTCTACTGCCCTTACTACGATGAAAAAATAATGAGAGGGGTTGGCTCATCAATTGTGAACCCTCACCACAGTTTCACTAATTTAATCTACCAGACCGAACTTCTAAGAGCTCTAATACTGTATTGGATGATTTTGCTTATATATGCTACACTGAAGGGTGGAATTTCAGAAATGTTATACAAGCAACTATGAACATAAGCTTTTAGGACAGTGGAAAACAACAACAACCTTTATTAAGAGACCACTCGTCCCATACAGGATTCTCCCAGATAGCAGTTATCTACAGAAAGTGGAGATTAACATCGACCTTTCTTCAAGTTTTGGATCTGTCTTCTTTAAGGCACATCTGTGTTGCACCTACTGTAGGACAGTAGAATTACATATAAATGATTAAAACTGATATGTCCCAATATATTTTCCACCGCAGTGAGGACAGTAGAATTTATGTGTAAAAGAAATATTCGTGCTTCCAATTCTGACCTACAGATGGCGTGTTGTGTCCATCCAGGGTTCCACGAGGCCATCGGAGACGCCCTGGCTTTGTCAGTCGCCACCCCAAAACACCTCCACAAGATTGGCTACTTGAACAAGCTGGAAAATGACACCGGTAAGTCGCTATGTAAATTTGTGCCTTTATATTTGCATAGATTCCATTATATATTGAACCATACAAGATAAGAAAGAAGATGGACCTTTGGGAGAGGCCGCTGCTCATCATAAAACAGCTCGAGGAGCATGAACTCATGGAATTCGTGTAATCTTTACACAAGGGGATAAGAAACAACAACAACAACAAGAAAGAAGATTGTATTGGAAATGGTTTGCAGTTTTTTCTACTTTTTAGAAATACACATACAAATTGTAAAAAAAAAATTAACCTTTTATTACATGGTTCAAATTTAATTCCTCGTTAATGGATTTATTCCCGCTGTTTTTTTTTTTTTTTTTTTGAACATAGGCAGTGTAACGCTGGTCTTCCCATGTTTTGAAATTAGTGAATAATAATTGAAATAGTTTGAATTGTACCCAAAGTGGCACCTCTCCCTTTAAAACTGCATTAAAACTATCTTGTTGGTGATAAAGAATGAGTCAAAACACCAGTTTTGTAGAAATTGTATTTTGACCTAATGAATAGACTACAGTCATGGACAAAACTTAAGGAAATAGAAAATCTTTCATATCACCAGATGTCTGTTTGTTTGAACGAGACAGAGGCTGTTCTACTGTATTAGTGATGGAAACTGTCCTTTGTAGAGAGGTGTCCTCTCATGGAGGTTGTTCTACTGTATTGGTGATAGCTCCAGGCTCTGAAAGAACATGATGGATTCAGTGAAGTAGGATGGGAGAACACCCAAACACAGAATAAGAAACAAGTCGGGGTGAAGAGCTTCTTTTATACGAGGACAATGGTATAAGCTTTCATACAATATGCCCTGGTACAGAACGATGACTCACTGTACCTGTATGACTCACTGTACCTGTAGAAAGGCATCTTGCCCGAAGCTTATATAATTGACCTCTTATATAAAGCTCTCCCCAACATGTGTGTTTCTTCTAGAGCCACTAGGGAGTTCATCCTTGTCCTAACACCCCAATGTCATCAGCTGAATGTTCCAGAGGCTGAGATCAACTTCCTGATGTCAGTGGCGCTGGACCGCGTGGCCTTCCTGCCATTCGGATACCTCACGGACCTGTGGCGCTGGCGGGTGTTCAGCGGGACCATCGCACCGGACCAGCTCAACAGCATGTGGTGGGACCTACGGCTTCGCTACCAGGGCGTATGTCCCCCCGTGCGGCGCACTGAGGCAGATTTCGACCCTGGGGCAAAGTTCCACGTTGCCATCAACGCCCAGTACATGGAATATTTCTTCAGCTACGTGCTGCAGTTCCAGCTGCACGAGGCTCTGTGCAGGGAAGCTGGCCACGAGGGTCCGCTCCACACCTGCGACATCTACGGGTCTCGTCAGGCCGGGGCCAAACTGGAATCTCTGCTGAGGTTGGGCCGCTCAGTGCCGTGGCCTGAAGCACTGGCTAGAGTGACCGGGGGCTCGGGGAAACTTGACGCCATGCCGCTGATCAACTACTTCGCCCCTCTGAAGTCCTGGCTCAGGACACAGACCAGGGGGGAGAGGCTGGGCTGGACCAAAGTGGACCACAATGTCTGCCCCTGACAGGACGATCAATAAATTGGATTCTGTGAAGATTGTTTTATATTTTCTCCAACAATTTACAGTAGATCCTCAACTCAAGTTTTGGTGGCCTGCCACTGAGTAGTGCTTAATGACATTCTCCCAGACATGGTGGATGTCAACTCTACAGGCTTATTGATACCCTGATATGATTGTTGAGTGGCGTTAAGACAGTTGTAAGACACATCTATTAAGTAGCATACTTGCTAATAGCAAATATAAAGTAATAATAAGTAGCAATAAAGCAAAGTAGCAGTATAAATAATAAGTAGCAAATTGTACCAAGGATTACCACAAGGATCAGTCCTTAGCCCAACTCTCGTCACCCTATTTATTGCAGGCATAGAAGAAAAATTTTCACATAAAACCAATATTGGACTTTTTGCTGATGACATTATTCTATGGAGCAGCAACACTAACTGGAAAAAAACTGAAAGGGATTTGAACAAGACTCTTCTCCACCTAGAAAAATTTTCTAATAAACATAAATTAGAATTTAACCCTCAAAAATCTGAAACCTGTCTTTTTACTACCGATAAGAAACTATACAAAATAAGACCAAAATTTATTCTGAAAGAACAACAATTACAATATAATAAACATCCTAAATATCTCGGCTACACCCTGGATCCAGAAATTAACTCCAGTAAACATATTGAAGAAGTTATTACCGACTATTATTATATATATTAGACCGACTAAAAATCCTGAAATATATTTTAGGAAAAGAGTGCAACCACACTAAAATTAACTTACACATCTCTAATTAGACCTATCCTGGAATATGGATATCAAATCTATGGTACAGCATCTGAAACAAATCTAAAATCACTGGAAAGGATGCAACTAAGTGCAGCTAGAATTATTACAGGTCTTCGAAATACCTGCCCTAATGATATTGTACTTTACGAGGCAGACATTATGCCCTTAAAGGATAGAAAAAGCTACAATCTGCCAAAATATATAAACAAAATCAAGAGTTATGAAAACAAACACAGAACTTTCAATTACATACTTAATTGGGAATCCAATATAAGACTCAAAAAACTTGTAAGACTCAAAAAAGAAGGCCCTCTCCACCTGGCCAAAAGAAATGGATTTCTAAAATATAAAGTGGAAAAAAATTATTTAGCAGAAAAATGTTCTCCATGCAAACCACTACAAAATGTTATTTTTAATGCCACTTTAAATGAACCCACCAACAAACAATACCAAAATCCTGAATACTTAAAACAATTATCATTAGAAATAATTAATAACATTCCTAAAAATGCAATAACTATCTATACCGATGGTAGCAGAGACGAGCTAGGACACACTGGCAGTGGCTGTCTCATCAAAACCACAAATGGCATTGAGAAAATGAACAGAAGAAACCCAGATTTTTGCTCAGTCTTCAGATCAGAACTTATAGCCATCTATGAAGCCTTAAAATCCATCAGAAATACTAATTATCAAGATATCTGGATTCTTACTGATAGTAGAAGTGCCATAAAACACTTGAGTCACACAGGGGAACTCAGAGACAAAGTAAGCAGGAACATAATTGGTTATCTCCAAAAACTCTCAAAAACCTCAAAAATTCACCTTCAATGGATACCCTCACACGTTGGCATTGAAGGCAATGAAGCTGCTGATGCGCTAGCGAAAAAAGGCACAAAAGAACCCTTGCCACAGAAAAATAAACTTACTTTTAAAGAAATAGAAACAGTAGCCAAAACAAAAATAAACAAGAACTGGAGGATCCCACCTAAGCACAGTTGGTACAGTGGAGTGAACCCAGGAGGAGCCCTGAACATCAGAAATAGACAGCATCAAACAACACTAACAAGATTTAGAACTCTCAAGCCATTGAAGATAGAAAATAATAACAAAATTTATCCCACTTGCCCAAAATGTAGTTTGGTACCTGCAGCTCCAGAACACATTTTGGCTTGCATTAGATGCACTAAACAGGACCTTTGGGAGAGGCCGCTGCTCATCATAAAACAGCTCAAGGAGCATGAACTCGTGGAATTCGTGTAATCTTTACACAAGGGGATAAGAAACAACAACAACAGCATACTTGCATTGAGTATCTTTTATTTTACATTTAAAACAGGCTTTAGAGCTAAAGGCAAACTTGTTGGTCTGACAAGTCCATTGAAGAACCCAACAACTAGACAGTTTCAATATAGAAGATACACAAGGTTTATTTTATAGACTCTTGATAAAATAATGGTGAACAAAATATTATAAAACTTCACAGAGGTTCAAATATACATAGTCAACAAATGGTAAACTTCAGGGTGCCAACAGTGGTCAACAACATGGCTGCCAGCCACACAGGTCTACTACATGCTAGAATGTCTTCACAGGAGTCCTGGGTCTGGGCCAAGATGGAGCATCCAGGAAGTCTCTGACATATAGTGGTCAAATCTTCTTGAAGCAATTGCTGCTTATTATGGGACCAAGATTTTTACTGAGTTTCTGGTCAGATTGGGTCCAGATATCGCTATTCAAATATTCCAGCTGCCTTGCTTCCCGAGCAGGTCAACCTAGGTTAGAACCTCTTTATTGTTATTTAATACAGTAGAACCTCCATGAGAGGAAACTCGTGCTAGCAGACACCTCTCCAAAAAGGACAGTTTTCATTTGCAAAATTACCATTTTTACTATTCAGTAACTCTCCGTTAAGAGGACATCACTCCCTAAAGGACAATTTGGCTCTGTCCTTTACAGGAAGGTTCTACTGAATATTCATTATATAATAATATGTAAATGATAGAGAACAATTTGGATTATAGATTATAGCTACAAGAAAATAAGACCCAAAATCAAATAAATTAATAGTGTGCGACATTTCAGTAACAGTGTTTTTACCATCATCAGACAAAAGAATAAATGTAAATACAATGAATTGATGATGGTAACAACACTGTTACAGAAACATCACACACTATTCATTTATTTGGTCTTATTACCTTGTGTAGCAAATATATGTACAATATAAATTATTTTAAATATTAATATATATGTGTTGGAAGAATACCAGGTTTAAGAGAATACTTTGTTATATTATTTAGAGTAACAATTTGAAGTTTATCCATTTCTCATTGCTTTCCTTTTTGTTTCTTGAACTAGTGGGACAAGATTTTATAAAAACAATGGAAATACAGATGTGTAATACCAGAATTCCAAAATACATTTTAACAATCCCTCACTTAATGTTTACACCTCTGTTAGAGTCTATTATTATTATTTTAATGTAACTCTGTGTATATATGTTTATATTATATTTGACCAAGAGTGCCTGGTCACGTGTGTATGTTTGATTATATATAGTGTGGTTGAAAATAAATGTTGTGTTAAGTTGTGTTAAGTTGAGCTTTGTGAGACTGGTGTTTTCACAGTAGTTAGAGCTCGGAAATCCCGCTTCATTTAGGACAAGACCTCGGCGCTTACTATACCTCTAGGCGGAAGAGTAAAAAGAAGGAAACCAGCCAGAAGAAGATCGGCTAACATTTTGGTCCCTCGAGCCGGATCTAGGCTAAGGTTAAAGTTAAAGAGGTTAAGAAGTTGAAGAAGCCTAAAGAGGTTAAAGAAGTGGAAGAAGCCTAAAGAGGTTAAGAAGTTTAAGAATCCTAAAGAGGTTAAAGGAATTGAAGAAGATAAAGATAAAGAAGGCTTATGCAAATTTAAGCAAGATTCGAAAAAAGAATTTATGCAAATAAGGTTTTAGGAAAGTTTTGCAAATTGGATTAAAAGGATAAGGCCGAGGTATAGTGTGTTAAGCAATAAAAGGTCAAGTTAAGAACAAAAGCAAGGCTAGAGAATGAAGCGGGCATTAAGAAGTAGAGCCGTTCAAAGAACGACTATTTCCAAGTTAATCAAAAGGGCAGAAGCGGAGTTGGATGAAGAAACTCCTTCTGAGGATGTGATAAGAACGAATTATACACTCATCGAAAAGAATATAGCAGATCTTCGGGAAGAAGATGAGTTGATCTGGAGGTTGATGCTAGAAGATAAGGAGAATGATGACAAGTCACTAGAGGAGGAAAGGGATACAGTGATCCATTATTATGAGAAGTGGATAGATCTTGAAATTAAGACAAATCACTTCCTCAGCTCTCTGATGAAGGATACGGAAGCCCTCCATGGTGCTAGTTCGAAAAAGGGCTCGCTGCCTGAAACGGGAGTTTGCCGATTGCCCAAATTGGATATGAGGATCTGCGATGGAAGCAGTTTGGAATTCAGGATGAGTGAGAAGCCAAGGGTTGTAGGAGTTACCTTGATGAAAGGAGTTGATCCAGCTTCTATTAAGGAAGATGCTGGGATTGTGGTATCATCCGAGCAAATGGTAGAAGAGACATACAAGCAGATTGCCGTTGAAGAAAGTAAAAAGGCTCAAGTAGTAAAAGGGCATTTTGCTGAAGACGGTGAAAAGGCTCAAGTCAAGAAGAAGTCTGTTGTAGAAGTTGACGAAAGTCATAGGGCTGAAGTTAAGAAAGAATCCGTTGAAGCAGATGAAGAGAAAGGGCTGGATGTGGAACAAGGAATGGCTTCAAAGAACACTGAAGAAGTGAAGCTGCTATATGCAGAACAAGGTACTGATTCAAAGATGGCAGAAAAGCTATATGTAGAACAAGGCACTGATTCAAAGGTGGCAGAAAAGCTAGATGCAGAACAAGGTACCGATTCAAGGGTGTCGGAAAAGCAAGACGCAGATTTAGAGAATGGGAAAGACCAGAAGCTGAAACCAAGGACAATGAAGTAGGGGATTCTAAAACTGCAATCAAAGGTTATGAATCGGTGAGCAATTCTAAAGCGGTAGCTGAAGGCGCTGATCAAGTGGAGATTTCAGATGGTGAGGCTGAGTCCATTGATGATATTGAGGAAAGAGTTGTCAGAGTTCCAGCATCGAGGAAATTGGTGGAAGCAAGACAAACCGGAGATGCGGAATTTAAAGTAAAGGGATACTATTTGCCTGATCGCCCTGTATTTGGGTGTGAATCCAAGGCTGCGCCTGTGCGGCCAGTATTTGGCGACGCTTCCTGTCGAGGACGCAACGGACTCTCGTTGAAACGATATTTGAGGAGGAGACCCAGTCTATTGAGAGGAATCCCTGAGATAAGGATGGAATGTCGGGAAAATAAATTCGGAGTTTTGGCCGACCTGAGAAGATACTTCCGGTTGATGGCCATTAAGAACAATGATTGGGACTACCTCAGATTTCTTTGGAAGAAAAAGATGGACAACTGATGGTTTTGGGCGGGAAATCGTTGTAGACGATTTTGGTTAAGTGCCCCGTGCCTCAAAATCCGGAAGAAAAGGAAATGGTTGAATGATGATGCAAAGGTTGGAGAAAGTAAAACGCTTTCTAAACAGGGTTGTACCATCCAGATCACCTATGTGAAGAGAGAACCAATAGAAAAGGGTTCAATTGGCAAATATCTTCCAAACAATAAAATGCAACTTGTATCGAAGGAAACTGTTTCTGGAGCTGTGGTAACTCCAATATTATATACTCCGGCCAGTTCTCCAAAGGGGCAAGTGCCTACTCCAGCGGAAAATCTTAATTTAGGAGACAAGTCTCCAGAAAAGTCTGGTGAAAGTGCTAAACTGGAGAGGATTGCGAGTCCGGTAGATTATAGGACTAATATTGAGCGGTTTGAGATCTCTAAAGAAGATTTCGGAATCCTATGACTGCTCTAGGCCTGCAGACGATGCCTCTGAGCCTTCAGACGATACCTCTAAGCCTGCAGACGATGCCTTAGCATCAGATCCTGATTCTTCAAAAGGTAAAGCTCAAGGTTCTCAAGAGGTTCCAGAAATTGCAGTGGAGGATTCTGACGAAAGGTCTGCAATTGAAGATTCTCAACCTTCAGGGCCTCTTGATGTGGAGGGTTCTGGAGTGGGGGCTTCAAGCGATGTAGAGGTAAGAGCTCAAACAAAGAGCCCTAAAGCCATATCTTCCAAAATACTTTGCATGAAGAAAGAAGAATCCAGCATAGACTTGGAAGAGGAAGACAATGGAAGA
Source organism: Cordylochernes scorpioides (assembly GCA_030710605.1). Classification (NCBI taxonomy): domain Eukaryota; kingdom Metazoa; phylum Arthropoda; class Arachnida; order Pseudoscorpiones; family Chernetidae; genus Cordylochernes; species Cordylochernes scorpioides. Next base: position 157,468,474 of record CP092864.1, read on the forward strand.
AGCGAACCCTCTCCGGCCTCAATCACCTTCAAAGCCCTAGAAACCACAGATTCTAAGGAAATGATCTGACGATTTTGGGCAACATTGCGAGAGAACATTGTGCACAAGGGATTGCATTTGAGCAGTCCAATGTTATAAGGACATTGGGTTTGGGATGGATCCAAGGTGAAGACTGTTTCTTATATGAAGTTCAGTCGTTGGAAAAGACATCGGCGACTACCACAAGCGAAATGCTTTCCTTCATCGCCAAGTTAGAAGATCCCTTAAGATGGTTGGCACCTGTCCTTGTAACAGAAAAAATAATAGTTCAAAGGTTGTGGATAACGGGATTACATTGGGATGATCCGATGGATGAATCATTGAGTGAAACATGGACTAAGTTTAGAAAGGAATTGAATTTAATAGGAAGTTGGAGAATACCCCGATGGTTGGGTCTCGGAAGGAATACCCAGGGAATAAAATTGCATGGATTCGGTGATGCCGCTGAAGACGCCTATGCGGCAGCTGTTTACATAAGAATTCCCACTGATGATGGAGTCAGTGTAAGACTGTTGGCATCAAAGACTAAGTTGGCTCCCATGCGGAAGATGTCAATTCCACGCTTAGAATTGTGCGCGGCTCTTCTGCTGACCAGACTAGTGAAATATATAATGGAAGAATTGAATATCAAAGTGGAGAGTGCTACCTGTTGGTCCGATTCTACCATAGTCTTGAGTTGGTTAAGAACTATGTCTAGAAATCTCCCCACTTTCATCGGCAATCGTGTCGCGGAGATTCAGAGTTGTCCACAAGTCAGGGAGTGGCGCTATGTTCCCACAGGAGATAATCCAGCGGATATTGCCTCGCGAGGAATTCTGGGGTCCGAGCTGAAACAGTCTTCCATCTGGTGGACAGGACCTACCTGGTTATCAACGGAATCAACAGAATGGCCCAGGATGCTTCCTGTGTTTGAGAACCAAAATCAAACTGAGCTCCTGAGTGTTCATGCCCTCAGTGAAACACCTTTCTTGGTGGCTATAGGGGAGGTGAGCTCAACCTTTAATGGGCATATCCGAAAAGTGGCCTGGATATTGCGTTTTTGCCATAACTGCTGTGACAGTGCGGAGCGATATCAGTCGCACTTAAGCACAGCCGAACTGAGAAATGCTCATAGGAGAATACTTCAAGCAATTCACTGCCAGCATTTCAGGGAAGAAATAAGAGGTTTGACCACTTTAGGATCAGTAGGGCGCACAAGCAAGATTTATGGTTGGCACCGTTCCTCGACGATCAAGGAATCATTAGAGTCGGCGGTAGATTAAAATGGGCTCCATCTATGACATATGAACGAAAACATCCTGCGCTATTGCCTTCATCAGGAAAGGTGGCTCAGATGATTGTTCAAGTGGTTCATATGCGGACTTTGCACAGAAGTGTGCACCTGATGCTGTCCACATTGAGACAGAAGTATTGGATGCTGAGAGCAAAGATCAGGTGAAGAGATGCATTCGAGAGTGCGTAACATGTTGTCGATACAATCGCGTCACTCAAGGCCAGCTAATGAGCGATTTACCTAAGGAGAGATTAACACCGGGTAAACCCCTCTCAATCAGTGGTGTAGATTATGCTGGACCTGTGAACCTTCGAATGTCCAAGGGTAGAGGTCGAAAGACAGAAAAGGGCTACATCTGTCTATTTGTGTGCTAGGTGACCCGAGCCGTACATCTTGAATTGGTCACAGATGCCTCTACACCCACCATCATGTCGGCTTTTAAGCGATTTGTAGCGCGAGGAGGGCACTGCACTCGGCTATATAGTGATCGGGGAACAAGTTTTGTAGGAGCTGCACGATAGTTACGTTCACGTTTCTATCTGGCTCAAAATCAATTAAAAGAACTGGCTGCCGTGTTAGCTAATGATGAAAATTGATTTGACCCATCAACTCGGGGAGGAATGTTAGAGTTTATTATTATTATTTTAATGTAACTCTGTGTATATATGTTTATATTATATTTGACCAAGAGTGCCTGGTCACGTGTGTATGTTTGATTATATATAGTGTGGTTGAAAATAAAATACAGTCGAACCTCTTTAATTCAACACCCCAAGGGATCAGAGCTTTCGGTTGAATTAAAGGAAGTGTTGAATTAAGGTGAGATGATAAGCTAATCATCTAACTAGCTAAAATAATATATATTTTTTATAAATAGCTTTGTAATATAAATTAATGATATTAATTGAAACCATTGTGTGTGTACTTTTTTATATTTATTTTTTTATTTTAATGATTAACTTTTAGTATCTGGGACAAAATGGCAATAATACATATTTTCAAAACGAATAATATTTTATTCCAATTGAATAATAGTTTAAAGAAAATAAATATGGAAAATAAAAAGAAAATTAAAAAATAATTTTTGAAAAGAATCAAGATTAAAAAAAAAAATCTTTTATAGATGTCTGTTTTTTCTCTGAAATCCTATTCAGGATGTATTCCAGATAGTCTATTTTTAAAAGACATGCATGCCTTTCTTCCTCAGAAATGTCTTTTAAATAACAAAGAGTTTTTATTGTATTAAAGGCATCCACTGCTGCTGCAGGTGTTATTGATGTTTTGTTTAAATCTTTTTCTGTTGGCTCTACCTCTTCATCTTCTTCTTTTCCCATTACCTCCTTTACAATTTCTTCAATGGACTGTTCCCCAGCAACTTGCACATCTTTATCAACTTCCAAGAAGTCAATATAGTTGACATCAATGGCTTGATGTTTTTTTAATGCCTCAAAACATCTGTTCATTTCTTCTTCAACAACTTCTTCCATTGCTTCATCCATCACAAATCCTGAATGAGAAAAACAATTTTTTATTGTGGAAGAACTAACCCCAACCCATGCAGCCTCTAGCCAGCTAATTGCAAAGAGTAAATGAACTTGAGCATTTTTTTTTTCTTCCATGCAAGTGAGAAGATACGTTATCATTCGTTTCCTATATTGGTCTTTTAGGGCTTTAATGATACCCATATCACAGGGTTGTAATGCACTTGTAGTTAGGGCGGGCAAAAATCTTATTTCAATGTTCTGTAACCCTTCAGGTATTTGGTGGGCTGGGCAATTATCTAAAATTAATAAAATTTTTCTTTCTCTTCTTTTGAATATTTGGTCCAATTTTTTCAGCCAATCCGTAAAAATTACCCCAGTCATCCAGGCTTTTTTATTAAAATGATAATTTGAGGGAATATTCATGCCATGGAAGCATCGTGGTCTTCTATATTTCCCAATATAAAGTAAAGGCAGTTTTTCACTTCCATCCATATTACAGCATACCAACACTGTAATTCTCTCTTTAGACTTCTTACCCCCTTCACATTTCTCACCTCTGATAGTCATTGTTTGATTAGGCAAAAGTTTATAAAATAACCCTGTTTCATCAGCATTGAAAATGTCCTGTGGGCTGTATTTAGCTAAAAGTGAAGGAATAATCTCACCTTTCCAAGTGGCTACACTATTGGCATCCACACTTCCAGCTTCTCCATGAAGTCGTTTAAAAGCAATATTCCTTCTGGCCTTAAACTTTTCTAGCCAGCCATTGCTAGCTTCAAAATTATCTTGACCCATTTTCAAGGCCAAGAGTATAGCCTTTTCTTTCAAGATATTGCCATTTATGGCAAGTTTCATGGCATTTGCCTGCCTTATCCACCTAAACAGGGCTTCTTCAATCTCTGGGAATTCCCCGCCACGATCACGTTTCAAGGTAGAGCTAAAATTAGATTTTAAAAAGGCAGATTTTATGGCGAATTTATTTTTAAAAATTGTGCTAATGGTGGACCGTGGAATATTTCTCTCTCTGGAAACTTGACTATGTGATTTTCCTTGTTCTATTTCTTCTATAATTTTCATTTTTTCCACATAATTGAGCTGGTGATACTGACTACGTTTCCAATTTTTTTTGGCAGAACCTGACATTCTTGCCCCACTCATTTATTCAAATTAACACAGAATATTGAATTAAAATGTTATCATAATCATTGTTGGATCATTTTATAAAGATTTATTTATTTTAAAAGAAATTATTTATAAATTTAAAAATAGCTAAAATATTTCAATGTTAAAAATAAAAAAAATATAAATTATTATTAGTTAGCGCATGATGCCGAAATTCCCGCGTAAAAAAACAACAATAACATCCGCGAAATTGCGCAACGGCACTGCAAAGTGAAACTTAAACTAACCAGAAACCAAAAGTGCGCAGGCGCGATCGTATCGGCGCCCGCCGATGGCGATCGCCGCCCGCCGTAATACCGTTTAGCGGTAAAGTTGCATGTAAAATAACATTCAACTGTCGAAATTCGAATTTTAAAATGGTCGAACTATCGGAACTGTCGTATTATCGATACTGTCGAATTACGGTTTGTTATTTGATAGGCCGGAGGTCGGGACATCGGAACATGGTCGAATTATCGCCGAGTGTCGAATTGGGGTGTGTCGAATTAACGAGGTTATACTGTACGTGTTATGTTGTGTTAAGTTGAGCTTGGTGAGACTGGTGTTTTCACAGTAGTTAGAGCTCGGAAATCCCGCTTCATTTAGGACAAGACCTCGGCGCTTACAATACCTCTAGGCGGAAGAGTAAAAAGAAGGAAACCAGCCAGAAGATCGGCTAACAACCTCCTAAACCCAACCAAATACATTTCCACAGCAGTGTCCTGGTGACACCTTACTGAAATATAGTTGCTGTCAGGAGTTTCAACTCCACAATATGCAAATTTTATTTTTTTTTTATTATTATCCCTAGTACACATGGTACAGGCCATGATAATCATGGTGGGTAGTTAGCGACTGCTTTTACTGTAAGTGTACCACCTGTCTACACATGTGAAAAGCAGTTCGACTTTTGCACTAACAAATGTGCCAAAGCCCTGTTTGGTTACTTGCACTTGCTGGTGGGGTTGGACTTTTGAAAAATAAGGAGCCATTGGAGAATTTTTTTAAATTAGAAAAAAAGTGCCCAATGCGGGATTCAATCCTGGGTCGAAGTAGTCCAAAACCAATGGTTCAGACCATTATTTTACCAACCTCTTATGCAAATTAGGCTGGCATACTCCAGGATATAAACTGTCTGTTTTATACAGCGATGACAAGGGATCAAATCCCTCATTGGGAACTTTTTACTGAAAAAAAAAATTGCTTAAATGGCCCCTGTGCAAAGTAACCAAACAGGGGTCTGGCACAAAGTTGTAAGCACAAATGTTGAACTGCCTTTTACATATGTAGATATGTGGTGTACTTACAGTAAAAGCAGTTGCTAACTACCTAACATGATTATCATGGCCTGTACCACTAGTGTACTATAGATCTTTTTTATAAAAGTCAGATATTAATGTGGTTAAGTACAATTTGGATCATAGAAACACAAGGTAATAAGACCATATCTAAATAAATAGTGTGATGTAACAACACTGTAACCCAACATCCCACTATTTATGTATTTGATCTTATTGCCACCTTGTGTCACAGCACTAGTTTATTGGGAAATATAACTCCAGGTATTTATTTCAGTGACCTGCTGTCACTCAGGGGAATGACATTATTTTCTAAACCTCACTTCCCTGACAGTGAGTCACTGAAACAACTAAATAACAAATTGGTTTATATAGATGGAAATTTTGCCAGGAGGATATTGGTCTAAAGAGACAAAGGTCGCCTCTCCCGTCAAAATAGATGTCTAAAACCAGACGCCATCTATTTTGACCGTCACCGCAAACTAGAGGCCTCAGGTCGGTGACAAAGCCACAACACCAACTTTGGCAAACTGAGAAGCGTCCACCTAGAGACCATGGTTTCAGGCTAATGGCCCTCGTCAGTCTAGGGCGGACTTTATTCCATGAGATCCACACGGGATCTAATGGAATCTTGACAATCTGCCAAAGAGGTGTTTAGCTGGCAAAGTGGCTGGGCCAAATCTATGGCTAAAATATAGATGGAAATTTTGCCGGGAGGATATTGATCTGATTTTGACAGGAGAGGCGACCTTAGTCTCTTTAGAAATTGGTTGAGGCAGCCTTATATTTTCCCAGACAAACTTCCAACCAACAAAGGTAGTTAGATTGAAGCCATCCAGTGATGAAGTGAGGAAGAACCACTCCGGTGTAACCAGTACTACAGTGTTTATTTACAGAGGTGGGTGAGGGCGGCCACCACGTTGCCCTGGTGTTCCCGCAGTGTGAGCTCCGCCACGTTGCGGGGGATCTCCATCTCACTCACCTGTCCACACAGCAGCAGCTGGTCTCATGGACAATACTTTGGTGTCACACCTGTTATTGAAGGCTTCCGTGGTTAGCTTTTCTTGATTAATCAAGAATGGGTATTTGGCCAATTCTGGAATATTTAAAATTCAACTAGAATAGTTGATATTTATTCCGATAGATGGCGCAAGCCATCAGCAACTTCAAGTTGCACGATAAGGAGATGCCTTTTTCATAATTCCTGGAAAAGGTTTAAATTTCTTTTGAAAATAAACTTTTCCTTGAAAGCCTGATATTCTACCTCAATATTGGTACAAAGGTTTATTTTAAATTATAAAACTATTTTTGAGGCGTATTATTCTTTTTAAAATAAAACAATTTCTACTGTCCTTACTGCAATGAAAAAATTAAAGGGAGGGCCTGGCTCATCAGTGGTGAACCCTCCCAGCGGTTTCGCCAGTTTAATCTACCATACCGCTGTTATATTGCATTTTTGGAACTTCCTTTTATAGGTGACCGTTGTAAGAATCTTGGAATGGGTATTTTAGAAGAACTATGGACATAAGCTTTTAGGACAGCAGAATTAAATATAATTATAAATATATAATATGCTTCGAGCAATCGCTCTTCCGCAAATATCAAATTGTGTCTTTTATTAGAACTATAATGTTACGATGTACTAGAGCGCCATCTGTTATCAAATTATAAAACTATTTTTGAGGCGTATTATTCTTTTTAAAAGCTTATGTCCATAGTTCTTCTAACAAAAATAGTTTTATAATTTGATAACAGATGGCGCTCTAGTACATCGTAACATTATAGTTCTAATAAAAGACACAATTTGATATTTGCGGAAGAGCGATTGCTCGAAGCATATTATATATTTATAATTATATTTAATTCTGCTGTCCTAAAAGCTTATGTCCATAGTTCTTCTAAAATACCCATTCCAAGATTCTTACAACGGTCACCTATAAAAGGAAGTTCCAAAAATGCAATATAACAGCGGTATGGTAGATTAAACTGGCGAAACCGCTGGGAGGGTTCACCACTGATGAGCCAGGCCCTCCCTTTAATTTTTTCATCGCAGTAAGGACAGTAGAAATTGTTTTATTTTAAAAAGAATAATACGCCTCAAAAATAGTTTTATAATTTGATAACAGATGGCGCTCTAGTACATCGTAACATTATAGTTCTAATAAAAGACACAATTTGATATTTGCGGAAGAGCGATTGCTCGAAGCATATTATATATTTATAATTATATTTAATTCTGCTGTCCTAAAAGCTTATGTCCATAGTTCTTCTAAAATACCCATTCCAAGATTCTTACAACGGTCACCTATAAAAGGAAGTTCCAAAAATGCAATATAACAGCGGTATGGTAGATTAAACTGGCGAAACCGCTGGGAGGGTTCACCACTGATGAGCCAGGCCCTCCCTTTAATTTTTTCATCGCAGTAAGGACAGTAGAAATTGTTTTATTTTAAAAAGAATAATACGCCTCAAAAATAGTTTTATAATTTGATAACAGATGGCGCTCTAGTACATCGTAACATTATAGTTCTAATAAAAGACACAATTTGATATTTGCGGAAGAGCGATTGCTCGAAGCATATTATATATTTATAATTATATTTAATTCTGCTGTCCTAAAAGCTTATGTCCATAGTTCTTCTAAAATACCCATTCCAAGATTCTTACAACGGTCACCTATAAAAGGAAGTTCCAAAAATGCAATATAACAGCGGTATGGTAGATTAAACTGGCGAAACCGCTGGGAGGGTTCACCACTGATGAGCCAGGCCCTCCCTTTAATTTTTTCATCGCAGTAAGGACAGTAGAAATTGTTTTATTTTAAAAAGAATAATACGCCTCAAAAATAGTTTTATAATTTGATAACAGATGGCGCTCTAGTACATCGTAAAGGTTTATTTTATTGAAGAGGCAGTTCACACTTGGTTATCTCGTGTATCTTCAATAAAGGTCACTGTAATATCTTTCTGGGTTATTGTCCCGATATTATTGGTAAAAGGTACAACTTCCTTAAGTTCTGTCTCCATGAGAGTATTTGTGCAAACTAATTGACCAGATGTTCTATAAACTCACTGGTTAAGTGACAAGGTACAATTTGGATTATAGATTAGAACTACAAGGTATTAAGACCAAATCCATATAAATAGTGTGCGACGTTTCAGTAACAAAGGACTGAAGACATTTGTCTGATGATGGTAACAATGCTGTGACTGAAACATCACACACAATTTATTTATTTGGTGTTATTACCTTGTAGTTCACTAGTTAATTGTTTTCAAGCAGAACAAACAAGTGTCGCTAATAAAGTACAATTCACACTGTGGCAAGTTGAGTGTTCAGGTCCATTGTATGTGTGTGATGAAATAGTATGCTCTGGTATAAAGTACTTTGGAAGAAAACAATGGCGTTGTTGCTGACCTGAGTGTTGCTTCCCTCTAACATGACCTTACCCCCCCATTTTAACATAAAAATAATAAATCACAGATGAACATACTGCATGAGGGGACACTCCTGCTAGAGGACACCTTTCTATATAGGACAGTTTTCATCGCCGAAATTATCGTTTTGTTATTTAACAACTTTCTGGTAAGAGGACACTTCTCTCCCTAAAGGACACTTTAGCTCTGTAACTAGGTGTTGTCAAGAGAGGTAGTTCTACTGTAGCAACTCTCTGGTAAGAGAACACCTTGCCCTCTAAAGGGCACATTGGCTCTGTAACTAGGTGTTGTCAGAGAGGTAGTTCTACTGTAGCAACTCTCTGGTAAGAGAACACCTTGCCCTCTAAAGGGCACATTGGCTCTGTAACTAGGTGTTATTTAACAACTTTCTGGTAGGAGGACACCTCTCCCTAAAGGACACTCTGTAACTAGGTGTTGTCAGAGAGGTAGTTCTACTGTAGCAACTCTCCAGTAAGAGGACACTGTGTTATAAAGAGGACCCAGGGTGTAAACAACACAAGTACTTACAATGAGCTCCACGTCCTGTTTACAGATGGTGATCTTGGCGAGCTCCCTCTGTCGCTCAGCACGCTGCGCCCGCTCTGCAGCGTGTTTGTTGCCAATGAGGTTCATGGCCTTCACATTCACATCAGAGGTAAGGCCTTCAAATAACATGTTGATAGTGAATAAGCATCACAAAATATTTTGGATGGAAATTTTGCCGACAGGAAATTGATATACAGTAAAACCCCTCTATGGCGAACCCCAATTGGACTGAACCTGTGGTAGCCATGGTTTGTTACAGCAATAGTTTACTGTATTATGACATTTAAAAATGGAGATCATTTTAGGTTATAATGATAAGGGAAGGTTCGCTATATCCCAGGTTCATTTTAATGGGGTTTAACTGTGAAAAAAATAAAGGTGGCTTCTCCAGTCAAAATAAATGGTAAAACTAAGTGCCATCTATTGACTGTCATTGCAAACTAGAGGACTCAGGTCGGTGACAAAGCCACAACACCAGCTTTGGCAAACTGAGAAGTGTCCACCTGGAGACCATGGAGCTAATGTCAGCTCAGGGTGGACTTGTGGATCAAATGAAATCTATCAAAGAGAGCTGGTAGAGTGGCCAAAAACAGATGGAATTTCACCACGGCAGAAATTGATCTATAAGTAATGTTTCTAGCGAGGACTTGATCCACGCTGATAAAAAAGTTACACTCATGGACAAAACTTAGGAAGTGGAAAGTCTTTGTGTTTGCCTATTATTTTTTTTTTTTTTTTAAGGAGACAGGAAATTTTGTTCACACTTAGTTATCTTGTGTGTCTTCAATAAAGGTCACTGTAATATCTTTCCGAGTTATTGTCTGAATCCCGATATAAATGGTGAAAGGTAAGAACTTCCTAGAGTTTTGTCCATGAGTGTATTCATTACCACCTGATAACTTTTCCCTTGTAAATTTGAATGGGTAATGAGCTGAATTGACACAAAGTAAGGAATAACTTTGAATATTTCCCTAAATCCACCTCTGTGTGGCCTCACACAGCATCCATAATGATATTATGGACCAAAAGTCTTGGTATTTGAGATCCATTTAACCCGGCAGCGGTCGCGCCCTCTTTTATACCTTGAAAGGTCGCTGTGGGTAAAATTTACCCAATTTTAAAAACCTAAATAAATTGAATATTCTTTTCAATATTTTTATGGTATTCTATGTTAGAATAATGATTTGTATATTAAATAACTTTACATAAAATCCTGAGATATAAAAATGATATTTTATTTATTTTATATTAATAACAAATATCAAAATATCAAATATTTATGATATATTTGACTATTTTATAAAATAAAAATATATATTGAAGATAGGTTATAAAATACAAATTTGTATGAAAGTTATCACTTCCTTTCATAGAAATTAGTACTTGTGTGTTTCGCGCTTTATGACATTCTTGACAAATTATTACAGTGTTCCTTACACAAAAAAGCAAAACAGTACTGGCAATATTGAATAGTTTTTCTGTCCTATTTTCTTTCTGGCATTTCTTGAATCGATGTCTTTCTCCTAATTTTGGCTTTTTAGATGGACCAGGCTCTAACAAATTTAAAATATCTGATGCCTTTTCCTTTATTTCACATGGCATTCTTCCGCTTACTGTGTGAACTTTGGCCATCTCTTCAATGAGATCTAAGGATAAGGTTTTCAAAATATGACGTCTTGATTTAACCTTTGATGCGTTGCCATTTGCAAAATGAATTATCTGGGAATTTATTGCCCCAATATTTAAAAGTGAGTAAAAATTAACCATGGGCCATCTTGAATTCCTAGCACAGTTATATGTAGCTGTCATTTCGTCCATCATATCTACACCACCCTTTGTCATATTATAAAACATTATCATCTCTGGCTTTTTCAATTCTCCTGTTGAATCATCTATATTTGCATTGTAGCGCATAGTTGAAAGCATAAGTACAACTTTATTCACTTTAGGCTAGTATGAAAGAAGTGTCATTTCATTTTGAAAGCCAAAAACACTAGCGTGCACATTTCTACCTCGGCTGATAAACTCCGAGGGGATTTCTTTTGTATTTTATTTTTTTTATTATTATTATATTTCCAAAGCGCTATATCCCGCAAGGGATACTTGCGGCAAACAAGGAGAAAAGTTTATTTACATAAGTTATTTACATTATTCAACGCATGAAAACATTAGAGATCCCGATTTTGTAGAAAGTTTAGAATGTATTTACAAAATGAATTGAACTTTAAATATGATTTTTTATCGGAAATCAAATCGTTAAGTTCACAAACAACTAGTTCATTCTTCATTCTATAATCTTGAAATGCTGGGCAATCGATCAGTACTTTTTAAAGTACCAACAATTATTAGTCTATATTGGTGTAAAAGTTTTAGAGCTAAGGAATAACTGGTGAACCAGTTATCCACATTGTTACATTTCGGCCAGTTCCCTTGATTGACTCGCACAATCGTTCCATAACGTCACTTGGACTGTTGCTGACATTGTAAGGACCTTCAGGGTTTTTTTCCTAATAAATCTCCAAGTTACAAATATAAAACATTTTTTGAATTCACAAAAGCAAATAATTTTATTCCATATTTATTGTGTTTACTCTGAATATACTGCCTAAAGTGGCATTTTTCTCTGAAAGTGTCAAGTTTTTCATCCACCGTTATATAATCCGAAGAAGAATAATGCTTTTGGCAATTTTTTACAAAAGTATCAAGAATCAATCTCAGAGCTGCTAATTTAATTCGATGAAGTATTTCATTTCTTGTAGCTTTGTCATCAAAACGAATTACCTCAGAGAAGAAATCGGAATCTGTTTTCAGACATAGCAATTCTACACAATCCAGTACTATCTCTTGCATCATCTGTATTCAATTTATTTGCTTTCATGGCCCCAATAGAGTAAATAATTCCCAATAAAGCTTTAATTTCATGTAGGTTTGTTAAATTAGCATCTCTTTCTCTGCTATAGTTTTGCTGAATATTCCTAATGTAAATGTTAGTATTTGTAACTATGCATTCAAGTATGTTGTCATCTATAAATAGATTTCAACAATCTAATATTGATTTAGCATTTTTTGCTTCGCCCTTTACCCCTGGTAGATAGGTGATAATATTTTCAAAGCGAGTTCCAACTTTTTTTGGGAGAAGAGCTTTCTTCCATTTAGTCTTTTGGTGTATTCCTATATAGTAATTGAAGCTTGGATCCTCATTGTTTTATTCTTCTGATAATGTTCAGTGTCCTGTACTCCAATTCCTCTCTTCTATATGATCATCAGTTTCTGATTCCTCAGCATCGGGATTTGGAATATTATTATCATCACGGAGAAATTTAGCGTTTGAAAGTATTTAAATGTAAAATAATGTAAAAAAAGGAAATAAAAATAGAAATCCTATCTTATTGTTGAAAGAAACGATTGTATTATTGCATTTGGGCAGCAAAATCAAACAACAAGAAGCCAGAAAGTAACCCGAAACTTAATTATGCAAACCAAAACCAAAAGCGCTAAAAGGTCGCACTGGGTAAAATTGACCCAACATGCTAATAAAATGAATATATGTCATAAAATTAAAATTATAGGTTTATTATAATAATCTTTAGATAGATTTAGAAAGGTACTGAGAATATATTTTAAATATATATATATTTTTTAATAAAGAAATAAATTCTAAAAGTTCCTTCTAGGTAATATTTACCCATTGCGACCGATTACGGGTTAAATACTATGGAAGCCTTCAGGACAAGCTTGCTGATTCGCTAACCCTAATCTAGTGCAGTCTTTACAAGCCATTACAATTTTTTTAAGGTTTGTTTAGGTTCAGTTTGATTCATATTAGCAAATCAGCAAGCTTGTTTCAAGATCTCCCAATTCGGGCTTATTACCAACTATTTCTAATCTATAACCCAACTTGTTCCTTATTAGTTTTTTATTTAAGATTTAAAAAAAAAAAGGGTAAGAAAGTCACATTTTGGTAAAGTACAAAACATTGGTCTACTGCTTAAATTTGATGGCAAACATATTTCTCTTCCTGTTGTTTAACAGAGAGAATATGTGCTTTACGGGCTACTAAAGAAGTATTGTTTAAGATAAAAGGTTAAGGTTTGTTATAGTTGGGCTATTGCCTTCATTTTTTATAAATAATGTTTAGCTTAGTCACAGGCAAATATGTTGTTTAATTTTTAAAATGTACATTTTAAATTATGATAATTTTGCATTATTATAATACGTAGTTCGTGGAAGAACTTAATATAACTTGTCCAAAATTATATGATGCATTTGATAAATATATATGTTGTTAATCATAGGTTGGCAATATATAAAACTATATGACTTTAAATTGGAATTAACTAAACATTACAGTAACACTGTTGGGATTACATAGGTAAACTATACTTACAGACAAAAGATCTTGAGTATTTATTTCTTGTTCTTCTGCATAATCGGTAACTTTTTCTAAATCTGCTGCTCCACTATCATGCTTAGCGACTTTCTTTTGAGGTTTTTGATCCCCTTGAGGATCAGAATTTTGTTCATGATCGTTTGACATGGTGTTTTTAATTTCTGATTATATTATTAAAGGATAAATAATTAATTATAATACAATTTTTACACTAAGAGAAAACAAAGCTCAAAGTTGAAAATAAATATCACGTGATGACATTGGTCAAAGTAGAAATAACAAAATTAGAAAATCTGTGATTAAAAATTAAGAGCTTTTCGGCAATTTTAATATAATTTGAATATTGCAAAACGGTCTCATCACAATCATTAAATTTGGTGAGACTATATAAAATAATATAAACTAACATATATATTTTTCTAATTAACATAAGGATCGACTTCACCTAGATTCTGCCTGAGCGAATGTTTGCCCAAGCAATATCTTATACTATTAACAAATATTTCCAATTATTCAGTGCTTGTTGCATTGTCACAATTCATCTCGTTATATTTTATTACTATTAATAATTTTATTATTATAAAAATCTATTAATTCATCAGTGGGAAACAAAATATCACAAAAGAGAGCTTTAGGTAAGCAATTAGATTATTTGGGGGAAAACGCGCCGTGAGATGACATGATGTCCTTCTGTCCAGCAGCCCCTGTCCAGTTCGTGGCATTAAGCTAAACCACGTGGCGCGACCAGACAATAATTATTATTCTTAGTAGAAGTGATAGAAGTAAATATAGGAAACTTCACCCACCAATATATCATCATCGTCTTCGCCATTTTAAAAGCCAAAGCATGCAAATTTGTTTGTTATGGAGTTGTATACATAGGAATTTAATGGCTTATATGTTAAACTATATATTCAGCCAACCCCCCACCCCCCTCCTTAAAATTAAAGAGTTCTAAATGATTTATTCAGTTGAAAATTTAGCATATGAGTGTATTTATGGGGTAGAGGCATTCAAACACTTCATATGTGTATTTAGGCTGTTTTGAATATCAGTTATTATCGTGGTATTTAAATCAGATTTTATTTTTATATATTAAAAGTATGAAAGGAGTAGTATAATGAGACAATTTTTGAAAAAGGTATTATACAGATTATGAGTCCTAGATGATTTAGATAATTTAGATATGGAGGGGTCATCAGTACATCAGGATGTGGTCCACCTCACTGTAAACAATATCTCAGGGCCATACAAATATTTTATGGAGGTTGCCAAAAAAAGCAGTTACTGGTGTTCTGTCTGATACGCGGGTTTGCGGGAAGCCGCTCATGAAAAAAACATTTCTGATGATGCGATTTTTAGACAATCGGTTGACCACTTCTTCCATGTGCCCATTTATAAAGACCAAAATCACAATCTCCATGGACTTGTCTGGACAATGTCCACCAGCCTCCTTTAGAGATGTTTTAGAGCTTTCTAAACTGGCTGAGATGCTACCCAATCTTGCAAGAACTTCCTCCATATTTGAACTAGACATATGCTAGCGCTCAAGTCTTAGTTTTCCAGCACTCTAAAATTAAAAAGACAAACTAAAAAAAAAACACTTTATCCTATCAACATTTAAAATAGGATAAGTAAAAAAAAAAAAAACATTTAAAATATTTTGCGATTACTTCTCTTGCTATCTGTGAGAGTATCAGCAAATCTTAATATTTGGATAATTGGTATTTAAAATAATTTTATCGATTTTGATATGCTTGACCCATCTTTGAAAGTCTGAGTATTTCCTCCACCATATTGAACCCATCAATAGCAAAAGACCATTCCCTTAAATTATAGCTATTGTTGGGTTCCCGTTACTCTCTATTGACATGTGTCGACATGTAGTATACATATATATACATATAGTATTGCCAAAACACCAAAGTCTAAAGAGGGAAACAGCCACGGCACTAGTGTACAATTTCATCAGACAACCCATGAAATCATTATTAAATTGGACATATCTATAAAAGACTCCTTCTGGAGATTCAGCAACCCACTGAAGACGCTGGGAACTATTTCAGAGAGGGAAATTATAGCAATAGATCTCTATTATTTCTACAGATCAATTGTAGATAGATTCATACACAAAAGATATAGTGAGGAAAGTTTAGGACAGACATATAAAGAAATTCCTCATTAAACTAAGGCTCACGTGTACTTGGGAAAAGGGAGGAAAATGTTGAATTATTCTCGTTCCTACATTAAATTAAATAATCTATAAAATAATGGTCGGCTCTCCTATCAAAATAGACACTGGAATTGATCGCCGTCTATTGGCCGTCTCTACAGACTAACGGACTTGGGTCAGTGACAAGTCCATATAGTTTCAAATTCCCTGAGATCATCCAGCAACAATAAGGGATCTCAGATAAAGAGGAGCATGTTATTATTAGAAGCTATGAACATGAATATAAGACCAAATTAACATTTTTTATAGAAATATAAGGTGTTGAAAATATTATTTCAAATTTAAATATCAAGGAAGTACCAGGTCCATATTTTACCAGTAATAATATGATCAAACGTGTAGGTACACCTTTAATCCCGATTTTATAGCAAAGATTCAACAAATGTGTTGAATTAGGTCGCTATCTGGATGTATGGAAAGACTCTATTTATAAAAATTATACCAAAACCTAACAAAATAGGCAATGAGAACAAGCAAAAGCTATAAACCTATACTATTGACATTAACATTTCTAATATATTTGAAACAAAGGGGTTTCAATAAATATCACGAAGAGAACAATCTATAAGGCAGCATGGATCTTACTAAAATAAATCAACGAATAGTATAATGGTAGATATGATGGAAAAACATACTGAATCACAGACAGGAGAGCTGGCTTCTTTGGCAGGCACGTTTGACAATGTATGTTTGCCAGCAATTATTAGAAGACTTGATTATTAGTAACATTCCCTCCAAATAGGTAAGAATCATACAATATTTCATTTAAACAGTGAAAGAAGGGCAAATTACTCATATGAAAATACAAATATTACTAAAACCTGACAAAGAGATACCCTCAAGGCGGGTAAAATCGTATTTACCACTGTTTCTGTATTAAAGTATCACAATAAGGTACAATACACAACTCCATTCCATTAGAGCCGGTTGTTCTATATTCCAATACAATTTGTAATAATAATAAGATGTGGGGGTAGCACCATAAAACAAAAGAATGAAATATGTATGAGAAAAAAAAAGATTTCTCCATATAAGTTATATACTAGATATTTATTCAAATAAATTAAAATTTGGGAATATTTCTATACTGGCGAGATATGCTATTTACATAGTAATCTAGATAGAGGTGACCTGAAGTTACGAATTTGCCTTTATAAAGGGGAAAGCCTAGATCTCCATCTATTCTAGCGAGACAAAATATAAGAACCCTATCATTCTTTTTAAGTTACTTAAAGCCCTTTAGGGCCCATGCGAAATCTAAGTTAGTTTCTACTCAAAAGGGGGGGCGCTAAGCCATAATGGCAAGAGGCTTACCTTTTCTCGAAAGCGCCGGCAAAGGTCTGGTCTCCTCCTTTCTGCGTCTCGAGTCCGACTGTCGGCTGTCCTTCTCACTGAGCGACTCAGATTGAATCTGCCTTTTGGCAAAGAAACCCCCTTTTATCCTTGCCTCTCTCCATTTTCATTCGCTGCTCGCGCCCAAAGTTTCTATTGGTCGGCATTTTCATTCATCGAAAGAAAACACCAATGAAAATGGCCAACGGCTCCAGTATACAATTTCACAGACAACCTAAGCCCCCTCCACCTGAAATAAGGCCCCCCGTCTTTTAGAAATCTTCCTTCTCCATCTCTTCTAGTCACCTCTACCTAAATTTTAAATGAGGGTCAAATATGTACATATGGTACAACAGCTTCCAGCGCGGATGTCTCTGGATGTCACTGGTGTCTTCTTCTCCACCAGGCATCAGCTTTCGGCATGGAAGTCTGGTGTCATCAAGTGTCTAGGTTTCTGGGCAAAAAGGTGGTCTATAAGTCTATGTGGGAGGGAAGCCATGTATCCATTTGATGTTGATCATACATACATCTTCTGTTGGGGTATGGTTACAAAAACGTGCCCCAACAATCCTCCCCCTGCCAAGTAATGGACAAATGCGTTTGTGCTACTCATTATTCATCTGCCTTTCATCAGTTACTATGAAAGCAGGCCCATTTCTAGCAAAATTGCATTTTCAATTACTAGGTGAAGCCAGATGTACCGAAACCTATAGGAAAAATAAGGCTAATCAAAATGATGGTATGCCATTCTAGATGTTTATTATTCCGAACATTAGTGGGCATTGTGTATCCTGGCAAAGGGGGTTTTATGTGTTATTATTCTGTCAGCACACTGTTATCAACATAGGTCATGGGGGACAGTCATATCATATGTATGGAAGTAAGCAAGATCATCTGTCTCACCATTCATGGGTATATATACCACCCTTCCACTTTCTTCTTTGGCCTTGAGGAGTAGGCCATCCTTGTGGTAAGTCCTCTCACCCCATCCTTGCCTCTTGGGGTGCTGGATTCATTGCTACCTTCTTTCTGCTAACAATACAGTTAGAACATTTCCCTATTACATATTATATATAAAAATTGGGCGCCAAGAAGTCGTTTAGAAATAACTGACTAGTCCAACTCCTAAAACATGCCAGCATCTTTATTTAAGTACCAATCAAGACATTCGTGTGGTATAGTTATATATATACAATCAAAGGAAAGGATAATTATAGTTAGCTGAAAGAAATATCTTGGTATATAATGATTAGCCTATGACATGATGACTTTTGCTAAAATTTAAAAAAATTACAGAAAACAAATTATGAAAGTAATTATTAAATAAGGCACGAAATATGTAATGATAAAATGAATCCTTCCATGTTATATGATGAGTATAAAATATATATTGAAGTAAACATATCATGCAGATAGTGATTAAATATGTTAGGATATAAGTGATAAAAATCATCCCATGATAGATGACAAAGAAAACTACTACAAAATTATATATGATGACAAAATATATATACATATACAAGTAAGGCGGATAAAAGACAATAAGGATAAAATAGATCATGCCTTGAGGGAAGAATAAGCCATGACAACATGTTAAAAAAAAATCGCAACATGGTAGGTAAATATTATAAATATCATGAATATCAAAAGAGATAAAATTGTTGAAATGAATAGTATATGATTATAATATAATATATATGATATAAAATAATAACATATTCAATAAGAAAATGTAAACATAATATATATTTGTGTGCTGAAGGTTCAAGGTTTAGTATCTCAGTTTAGTTTTCAATCTTATCCAGTCTGGAATCACGAGTTGGTCACTGGGTAATATTCGTCTATCCCGATCCTACTGGAGGGTGGGTTCTCTCTTGTGTGTTAGATTCCTCAAATTACAATACTCTCTCAACCCAGATGGGAACGTCATTTAGAATCTTGGTCAAATGGAACATACCCCAGACTTCTATTTAACTACACAGTCCATTAAAATCTAGGGTGACAACTGTATGAAGAGAATTTTTCTGTTTTGGCAGAGCGACTAATCAATTTCTACTATTTTGTTTGCGGCTCCGTTTACCTTGCCTCTGGGGTGTGTACAGTTCAGCTACCTCCTTTTTTCCAAGAAATTCATATTACTTTAATCTACTAATACACTCTTTATCCTCTACCTCTTATCAATTTGAATTTTATCGATCTGAAGTTTTGGTTCGTTTATAAGTTCCTTCAGAACTCTACTCCCGTATAACTGCACTTAATTCTACTATCCTCATTACAACTCTTCTAAAACTTTGACTCATTGGCTCGTTCTGGCGTCTCGTTCGCGGTTCTTATAGTTAACTAATACTTTAAAGTCTTATCCTAACATGGAACGAGTTTAAACTCGTTGAAGGTCCTATTAATTACTTATTCTGCCTCTCGAATCGGTCTTATACTCGAATTCATTCCAACAAAACGTATGGCAGGGCGAATCCTTTATTAGAAGAAACTTCCGCTAGCTATGGGGGATCAAACTGGTACCAAAAAAAATCAATAGACGGAAACTACTTCGTCTAGAATAACTGAGCAATCTCTGCCTACATGCCAATCTTACAGGACCTCCCGTCTGAAACACCCTTGCTCCAGCCACGCTAAAAGCGTCGAAAACTACGGTGTCAGATCAGTTACCCAAGGTCGCGCCGTTATGCCCCAGGCTATACGGCATGGCTAAAACAAATCCCCCATCCTGCATAAAATTCAATCTATACCTCTTCGCTTCCTCTTGTGAGGAGGAGATGAGTGGGCTGTCGGCTTGATCCTTGCCTTCCACTATCTCCAAGTCTGAGGGTCGGGATAGGGATCATTTATCCACAATCCTTAGAATTCAAGCTAAATTAAAATAAAAGAAAATCAAAGGAAAATTATATCCTCTAACGAGGGACCTAACAAAAGGGAGCGAATATTTTCTATCTAGATAGAGTTGTAGTTGTCCTGTTTGAGGCTTCTCGGTCCTAACAAAATTCGAAATAAAAAAAATAAAAAAAAATCGATCCTATTAAAGTCCTTAACCCTATTCTAATGTATTTTGGGCTCACAATATAATAGTTTTTAACCTTCTACACATTCATTATTCCAATTCTTTCATACACCCTCCCCCTATCATTCGCGGAATGCACTCAAACTAAAGTTAAAAGCTGCTACAAAGGCCAAAATACTCATTTATCAATATCAATAGATCCTAACAAATAATAACATCTTTCAGGACACAATGTGAAATCAAATAAAATAATAAAATTAAAACAAATTGGGAGCTAAAGCCCTAGGTTACTCAAAAGAAAATGCCTCTGTACAAGCTCTATATATACTAATACTTTATACTCGATAAATGATTGTTAACAATAATTGTTAACAATTCTAAATAACCTGGAAGCTAATCTACCAAAAAAAAAAAAGAATCAGTGTAACTTCAAAAACTGCCCTTGCCTTGACACTAAGCGACTATTCACGACAATTCTATAAAGACACACACAAATTATAATGGCGAATAAAGGACCATTAAACGTGACACCTCATAAAAGCGGATTGAGTCACTCCCCTAGCCACCGTGGGTGAAGTCACTATCTTCTTACCTCGTCGTGCGTCTGCCCCCCCTTTGCAGTAGCCCGACCTCAACACTCTATTGAAAGATGGATTTATAGGGTTTATGATTCACTACCCAACACTAACATTCTCAAGTGCTTTCTGTAGTATTCTGTGATTTCTTGGAAAGAAAATTCAGTTTCAGAAGAAATTTATGTGATTGATAAAAAAGTTTAATCTTTGTTGGGAGGCAAGGCTAGTTTTAAACTAGGTATAATTAAAAGGGTAAATCATGTAAATGAATCAATGTCTACTAATATAGAAACTCTTGTTCAAGAACATGAACATCTTTTCCATGGACTTGGAACTATAAAAGGCTATAGTCATAAAGTGACATTGAAAGACAACTATAGGCCCATTGCCCAGAGATGCCGTCGTATACTTTATGCAATGGTAGAAGCAGTAAATCAAGAGCTTGATAAGATGCTAGAGAATGGAATCATTGAAGAAGTGCATCAAGGTTCTGAATGGGTTTCTAACATAATAGTTGTTCCAAAAAGGGATAGTGAGGAAATTAGACTATGCATAGACCTTCGGGAAGTGAATAAAGCAATATCGAGAGAAAGGCATCCAATTCCTACAATTGACAATATGTTACATGCCCTTAAAGGTGCTAAAGTATTTGCAAAGCTGGATGCAAAAAAAGGGTTTTGGCAGGTTGACTTAGACCCTCAATCAAGAACCCTTACAACTTTCATCACGCACCGTGGTTGTTACAGATTTTGTAAAGTTCCTTTTGGTCTATCAAGTGCTCCAGAGGCATATCAGAAAGGAATGGATTCAATTTTGCTTGATTTGAAAGGTGTAATTTGTTACTTGGACGATGTCGTAGTTTACGCCAAAGATAGACAAGAACTAGAAGAAAGGCTTAGAAAAGTCTTACAAAGATTTGATAAAGTAGGCATTAGGCTCAACAGGAATAAGTGCAAATTTGCCATGGAAGAATTGGATATTTTAGGTCACATTGTTAGTAGTGAAGGTATTAAACCTGATAATAGGAAAATAGAAGCAGTCTTAAATTTTCCAATACCAAAAAATATTGAGATGTTAAGGTCATTCTTAGGAACTTGTGGGTTTTTAAGAAAATTCATACCTAATTTTTCTAAATTGGCAGAACCTCTGAATAATTTGACTAGAAAAAATGTTAGGTGGAATTGGGATTTGAAAACAAATAAAGCATTTCAGGATCTTAAAGAGTCACTAACAAAAGAGCCATGCTTGGCATATTACAACTTGAACTCACCAACTGAATTAATCACAGATGCAAGCCCTATTGGTCTTGGAGCAATATTAATACAAACACAACAAAATGGCATTAAAAGACCCATTGCATATGCCAGCAGATCCTTAACTGATACTGAAAAAAGATATTCACAAAAAGAAAAAGAAACATTGGGATGTGTATGGGCAATTGAACATTTTAACACCTATATTTGGGGAAGGAAATTTGTGTTAAAAACAGATCACAAACCTCTAATCTATATGCTGAATCCTAAAAATGGAGCTGTTTTGCCTCCAAGAATTCAAAGATTGAGTTGGAGATTACAACCATATATGACTTTGAAATTGAATTCATTCAAGGAAAGCAAAATATTGCAGATATATTTTCAAGACAACCTCTTTCTAACACAAGTGATGAAAAATGGCTGGAGGACTATGTTCATAAAGTCTTATCCATCACTTCTGAAGAGCTTCAAGCACTGTCTTTGAAAGAGATAAAAGTTTGTACAGAGCAAGATCCTTTGTTTCAAAAACTGAAAGATATGGTTCAAAAGGGAGTTTGGCCATATCCTTTGAATGAAGAATTCAAATGTTTTTATAAGTTTAAAGATGAACTCTCAATTTTTGATAATCTTATCTTAAAAGGAAGTAGAATTTTGCTACCTTCAAAACTAATAAAGAGAGTCTTGAGAATTGCACATGAAACACATCAAGGAATGACAAGAACCAAACAACTGTTAAGAGAAAAATATTTTTGGATAAACATGGACTTTGACATTGAAAATTTGATTAGAAACTGTCCAATTTGTGTAAGGAATCAACCATTGATAAATGATCAACCATTGCAAATAGTTCCGTTACCATCAAAACCTTGGATGAAACTTGGAATTGACATAGTTGGTCCAATTGGCCATCATTATGTTTTAACAGTGATCGACTACTATTCTTCATATCCTGAAGCAATGATAATAGAAGACATTTCCAGCAAGACAATTATTAAAAAATTGATGGAGATTTTTGCAAGACATGGTTATCCACATGAAGTTGTAACAGATAATGGCTTACAGTTTGTAAGTACATCAATCGAAAGATTTTTAAAAGAATGTGGAATCAGGCACATCAAAGCCTCACCCTATTACCCAAAAAGTAATGGGAAGATAGAAAGATTCCATAGATTTCTAAAGAAACAATTTAATTCAAGTTCTGAAGAAGGGAAAGATTGGAAAGAAGATTTATCCAGAATTTTAATGTCTTACTGAACTACTCCAAACAGATCTACAGGAAAGACTCCAGCATTCCTATTATTTTCAAGAGAAATCAAAACTAAATTAAGCTCACTTGTTAATGATGCAGAAGAAGATGAATCCAACATCAAAGAATTCAATATGGTCTACAAAGAAAAAATGAAAACATATAATGATATAATTCGGAAAGCTAGTCCTCATAATTTTGAAATTGGAAATTTAGTTTATGTGGGGCAAATCCAAATAATGGAAAACTTGATTCAAATTTCAGATCAGAACATCATGTCATTCTTGAAAACACTTCAATAAATTCTTTTAAATTAGTCAACACTAAAAATGGGAAAATAATTCATAGAAATGCTAAACATTTGAAACATGTTCCTACTCAAGAGACCAATCAAGGCATTTCTGACTTGATTCCAGAAGAGAGCCAGGAAAATCTTAGTTCAGATTCAACAAGAATTGAACACCTCAACTCTTCTGATGTACAAATACCAGATGATAATTCCTCAAACCAAGACAAGGACACTTCTTTAAACCGACCAAGTTCAAGTAGAACAGGGTCTACATTTAACCCAGTTGTTTCAGATAGACTTAATGCCGAGGCTCTTCACCAGTTGCCACCAGAGGTTTCTCCACCCTTGCCGACTACCAAGGAACCCGTGATCACCAGGAGTGGAAGAGTCGTCAAGCCATCATCAAGATATAAAGACATGATTCCTTTCATCTAAAGGAAGGAGGGAATGTAGTATTCTGTGTTTTTAATATAGAATATATCATCATCAAAAACAATAATAATACGATGTATAATGTAAACAACGTGTTAATGTAAAAATATAAATATAAAGTGTAATAAACAATTAGTAATAATAATTTCATCTGGTGAGTAATGTTTAATTAAATAATAACTTTACAACACTTTCCAAGGATCAACTACAGTCTGGGCCTACTTAAATTCTACCCCTGGCTTAGGGTCCCTATACTTCACAACTTCACTCTGTCGCGCTCTCCCTATTTTAGACCTACGAGAACGGAGCATGTAAGGAGTGACTTAATACATTTTCCTAATTAAAATATGCGAGTGTAACCTTCGACTACAATGTCACCACCATCCTTGGAATGTACGTTGTGACTTAATAAAATTTCTTTAATAAAAACTGCAGGTGTAACATTTTAGTAACAGGGTCTCTACCCCAATAGGCGAAGGGTTTGATATAGAGATAAACAATGTAGAACTTGAGCATAAGAACTATGATTGGAAGGATGGAATATCTGATAATATACTAGGTACAGAAGGATCTAGAGGAATGCAGTTCCAAGTAGAAGTGTGAGAGGGACCCCAAAAGGGGCCCAGCGTCAAAAGGGGGGGTCCCGTTGACAGATTCTTCTGGAATGTGGGGCCCTAACGTCCATCCTCCCTCCCTACTTCTTCTTCCATGAAGGAGAAAATGGCGGACTTGCAATAGAGAACGCAGCCCTCAGAAGACAAAGAGGGAGTGCCAATATTACAAATAGCGGGGGAGGAAGGTGGCCATCACACCCCGCAGGGAGAAGGGATTACGGAGACGACTCCCAGGATAACAGGAGGGGAGCCCCCTTCAGGAACTGGCAGAGAAGACCAGCACAACAACCACCCAGACAACAACGGAATCCATCCCCGCCTAGACAGCAAAGGAGGGAACCCAACGGTGAAAGGGAAGAGAACCCTGGAGTGGACTACAAGAAGCAGGGTGCAGGGAGACCGCCCCCCAAGTGCTACGGGTGCGGCGAGCCAGGGCATCTCATCCGAGACTGCCAGCAGAAGCAGAGAAAAAACTAGGTCCGGCTTGCCTCAAGGCAGGAGGGGGATTTGCGGCCAGTTTACCTGCCATACATGTATATATTTTGAATAAAGGGAGGTCTCTGGACGAGAAGTGTTTAAAATTTATCCTAGATTCAGGCTCAGAGGCCAACATTGTAAATATTGACAATCTAAATTTATGCACTGAGGGGCTGGACAAGCCTACTTACCTTAAAGGTATATCAGGAAAATCTCTAAGGTCGTTAGGGAGTGAGGTGTTAGAAATAGGGGCAGTGGTGAACGGTAAACCCATTAGGGAGATAAGAACTACCTTCGAGTATTGTCACATGGGGGAATTAGGAATAGATGGCATACTCGGATTACCAGGTTTCCGAGCTCTAAAACTACACCTTAGCTACGACGGTAGTATTAGGTCCGACTACGAAAGGAAGGAGGATCCGACCAAGTCGGCCTTCCTCTCCTCACTACAAACCATAGAAATGTCTCCCCAACCACCCAGGATACCACTAAACGAGATCCACACGGGCCACGATATTTTTAGGGCCTTCAGTCATTGCTTCTGCAATGATATAAAAGATATGGGGAATGGCTCCACCATCACAGCCCCTAAACTGAGGATGCTGACTAGCAAACCAGTATATAGGAGGCAATATCCAATCCCGAACAAACTAGTCTCAAAGGTGAAAGCGCTAGTGGACGAGCTGGAGGAAGTAGGGATTGTAGAGGGGAGCACCTCTCTGTGGAATTCCCCTCTATTCCCGGTTGCCAAAACTGATGGTAGTGTTCGCATCACCATGGATCTACGTATGATCAATGAGGCAACTGAATTCTTCCCGTTCCCGATACCCCGTGTCGAAGACAATCTGCGCGCATTTGCAGGTGCGAAGGTCTTCAGCACATTAGATCTGACTTCTGGATTCTTCCAGATCCACATCCCAGAGAGTGACAGAGATTATTTTACCTTCTCTCTGCCCTGGGGGAGATATCGATTCACACGTTTGCCACAGGGAGCTAAAAACTCAGCACAGGTCTTCCAGTGGGCCATGAACTTGGTCCTGGGTGACTTGTTGTTCAAATGCGTTCGCCTGTACATCGATGACGTCATTGTCTACAGCGACTCTCACGAGCAGCATGTAGCGGACCTCGCCGCTGTACTTGAACGCCTGAGTAAGTTCGGTTTGAAGGCCAAATACGGGAAGAGCTATCTCTTCAGGGACTCAGTAGAGTACCTGGGTCATGTAATCGACCAAAATGGGATCAAACCCATGTGGGATAATGTCGCCGCTCTCAGGAATTTGAAACGACCTCATAACATCAAGGCAGTCAGAAGTCTATTGGGTACAGTCAACTACTACCGACGCTTTATTCCCAACGCAGGTGAGGTCCTGGCTCCACTGAGCAACCTATTAAGGAAGGGGCATAGATTTGCTTGGGGTGTGATAGAGCAGTCAGCCTTTGAGACGGTGAAGGGAATATTAACCAGCGAGCCACTACTAATTCATCCAACAATTGGGGTTCCTTTCATCCTGAACACTGACGCCAGTGGAATAGCGGTAGGCGCTTGCCTCCAACAGGAGGTCAAAGGGACAGTGAGGCCAATTGCTTATTATAGCAAGAGACTGACTGGTCCTGAGATCCGCTATTCCACAATAGAAAAGGAGGCTTATGCAGTAGTGTTGTCCCTACAACACTTTAAACACCTCCTGGCGGGCAGTAAAGTAGAAGTACATACTGACCATAAACCGATTACTTATAATAAGGGGTCTGATTATAAGAACGCCCGACTGTCTAGGTGGGCAGAGATCATCCAAGACTTCAACGTTGCATTCATTTATGTCCCGGGGAAGGAAAACACGATAGCCGACTTCCTTAGTAGGTTCCCGTGCGAGGATGATCCAAACCTACCACAAGATAGGAGGGTAGTGGCCACGGTGGTAAGGGACCGTCGACCCCCTTTATTAAATAGTAATCAGATATGGGAAGGTTTACTTCAAGAGAAAGGATGGGCCCCAGTAATGGATAAGTTAACGAAATTAAAACCAAATAGCACGGAGAGGTATAATAATCGGGAATATAGGTTACTAGACAAATACCTTGTTACAAAGAATGAAAGGGGTACCTGGGTGAAGGTGGTTCCTACAGGTTTTAGGGAAACAGTGATCAGCTATCATCATGACATCGCTACTGGAGGTCATTTCGGAGTTAGAAAGGTTATGAGAAGGCTGAAAGGTGACTATTACTGGCCTGGCATGAGGACACAAGTCCGGAAATACATACGCAGATGCGAGAGCTGCCAGCTATCGAATCAAGGCGTAGCCAAAGCCGCTAGTGCTCCCCACTTTAGACCCGAAAAACCCTTTGAGCACCTAGCTCTAGACTTCATAGGACCCTTAGAAATAACCCCACGGGGTTATTCTAGCATTCTGACCATTGTGGATCTTTTCACTAAGTTCCCAATCCTGATTCCTACTAAGGACCAGTGTGCCAATACGGTGATTAGGGCCTTGTTGGAAAGGATAATCACTACCTTTGGGGTACCAAAAACGATACTCTCTGACCGAGGATCAGCATTCATGAGTTGCGTATTCAAGGGAGTCTGCAAGGCTATGGGAGTTGGTGCAGTAAATACCACGGCCTGGAGACCTCAGAGTAATGGCGCCGTAGAAAGGCTCAATAGGACGGTAATAGAATCTCTACGCAGGTGTACAGCGGGGAACAATTGGGATACCACCCTACCAATGGTAGCCTTAGCTATCAGGACCACTGTACACTCTAGTACTGGATTTACTCCAGCGAAACTGGTCTTCGGACATGAGCTGAGGCTGCCACAACCTTTCCAAGAAGGGGAGCTTAATCCTGTATGCGAGGATTCAATTACCGAAATGGCGGCATTCTATGAGCGGGAATTGGTGGAGGAGGTTGAAAGGGCGAGAGAGGTAGTAAGGCAGACTTACTTGAAGGAGCAACAAGAAGCCAGGGCTGAGTTTGAAGCTAGGGAATTAAGGACCTTTGAGACTGGGGATCTGGCTTTGGTAAAGAGAATGCATGAGACGAAAGGACGTCACAAATTTGAGCCAAGGTATAGAGGACCTTATGAGGTACTACAAAGGACAGGCGACACTGTTTATCTTTTGAAGGATTTGGAGACGGGGCACTTAGACAAGATTCACATAGACAGAATGAAGGCCTATCATGCCCCGGTAAAGACTTACCCTACGGGGGACGGAAACACACAAGAACAAATAGATAGTATCACTGATGATGAGGATCACTGGGTACATCCAACGTATCCCATATATTCCCGTAGAACTGTAGAACCAGTGGAACCACGAGAGACAGCAACCTTAGGGAACCCGCCTGAGGTAGTAAATAGGGCAATAGGTGGCAATGTTGACGGCCCTGGAATACGTCGTTCAACCAGGGTCAAGAGACCCACTGATTGTAAATCATGCCCAGGTTGCCATTGATTTGAACCTATAGAATGTGTACTAGAGTTAGTTAAATTTTGATCATAGTAAGAAGTGTTAGGATGTGAGTTAAAGGCCCTAGTTTGTGGTCTTAAAGAAATTTCAGTTTTTTTTTTTTTTGCAGGTTTTGAGCAGTGGTTCAACTTTAAAGACAATTAAGGGGCTTAGGCGCACCAGACAATTGCTGTGCTTGTAACATATTCTCTATGGAATGACTTGGAGCTTGCGTTGGGTAAAACTTGACTCCCTGTAAATCCCTGGGTCCAGTTATACAGTCCAAAGAGAATTTCTAATGAGAGTGTGTAAGGCAATTACAGTCTAAGAATTGATGTAATAGGATAGCAAGTCATCTCTGTTGTTAAACTCCAGAACGAGCTGGGTACTGAATGCCCTATAAGTCCAAAGAAAGAGTTTAGCTGAATAGCAGGGAGAGAAGAATGCTATTGATCCTATATGGGAAGTAGCGTTGGCAAAACACTTGTAGACCTATTATATATTTTGGCAATGAGGTAAATGCTTGAAGTTCAGTTCGCTCCATTTAAGAGCTAGTTTGATGATTCATTTGTTTAGACACCAAGTGTCAAGATAAGAAGATTTTCAAATTGTGAGACACACAGTTAAAGTGTTAGGTTAGATTTCAGCATTTGATTGTTAACAATCAATTTTGTTAATTTGTTTAAATATAGATAATGTTTATCCACGTATAGATGACTTTTATGTAGAGTTTGTATGAGGCATTAATTTAAGTTAATAGGGCATTAGTTCCCACTTTGTTTTAATTAGAAAACTTAATTTGATTTCACATTAGTCCTGGAATTTAGCAATTGTTAGGGTTTATTTGATAGAGATAATTGAGTGTTTTGGCGTTTATAACAATTTTTGACTTTAGTTTATGTGCAAGATGCGAATGAAATGTATGAATGGGAAATCTTAGTGAATGAGTCAAAGTTAAAAATAATTATACTATTAGACCAAAATTACTTTAGAATAGGGCTAGGGAACAAATAGGTCCAATTTTAATTTTGATTTCTTTATTTGTTAGGATCGAATGGCCTCACAGGACTGTACAACTCTTCTATTAGGAAAGGAATTCGCTCCATTTTGTTAGGTCTCCTCCAATGGGAGTATAAGTTTGATTTCTATTATTAGGGAATCAATCACCCTATTTCATCATATCAACTTGAATTCTAAGAGTCGTAGGCAATGACCATGTCTCGATTCTCAGACTGGGGGATTTGTGGAAGGCCACGGTCAGGCCAGAAGTCTGCAAAACTCCTCCTCATTAGAGGGAACGGGGAGGTATCAGGTGAACTTTGTGCTAGGTGGGGGGGTTCAGTTGCCGACGTCGCAGACTAAGTGTAAAGCGACGAAAACCTCGGGTAAACGATCTGACATCGTAATTTACGACGCTTGAGCGTGACTGAGATGAGGATTTCAGACGGGAGGTTGGGAAGGTTCGGCGCGTTGAAGCTCCTCTATAAATTGCGCAGCTTGGAACCAATCCCCTATAGACAGAAACTTCGAAGCATGTGCTGGGTAAATCAGTCCCTATAACTCCTTGATTTTAAGCAATAGTCTAAAGGGGGTTTCTAATGAGAGTTAACAATGAGGGAGCGTGTAAGAGACAAGTTATGATTAGACGACGCGATTCCGTCTACAGATTTTAGGTACCAGTTAGCAAAGTGACAGATGGACTGTCCAGATTCTTTGCGTTTTATATCGCCCCAGGCTAGCAAAAGTTAATCACCTAATTAAAGATTATCAGTCTACCATACGTTTAGTTAGAACGAATTTAGGTCTAAATATTAGTTAATAAGTAGAAATTTTCTTTTTGTTACGAGAGTAACTCATCATAAGATAAGGTAAACTTTAAATTAGTAGGACTTCTAAATGGACTTCTGAGGCAGATCACCAGAACAAGCCAGTGTAGCTTTCAGATCTAGGTAGGAAGAATTTTTTTTTTTGAAGAGATCGATTCGGCCGTGAAATGGCCTAGAGCAATGGGTTATTTGTTTTACAAGATTTGCTTTTTTTCAGAGAGGTACTAAGAACTCAGGTGAGAGGACATATACCACAAGATATGAGTTAGACCTAGTTTCTATCCATCATAATTTATTACAGAATTAGTTTGAGTATTTTCATTAAAGGGATTTGTTGGTCAAAATTTATGAGTACACATTCTATGGATAAGCTAAACAATGTATAGTAGGGGTAAACTACATGTTAAAATAAAGGACAAAGGTGGGAGAGATTTCAACCACAGGTAATGTAATTTGGAAGTAATCTGGTTGTGAGAGGCTTCCTTTTGTATTAAGAGAGGCAGGGAACACACCAGACAAACACTCCCAGTGACAAGTTAGTAAGGACAAGTTCTATCTTTGTTAGATATTACACGAGTTTTGAGATACTAGTGAGATAACCTGGACCCCTCAGTGCATATAAATTCGTTTTATTAATTTTATATATCATATATCATATATTTTGTTCTCATTATTATATCCATGTATATTCGTATATGTAGAAGCACAATCCATAGCATGGGTATGTGTGACATTTTGGTAGCAGCGTTGTTACCATCTTCGGACAAATGTACCGAATAAAGATTTTAATCACAATCTATATATTCATTTGTATTCATTATATATATATATATATATCAAACCATTTTTTTTATAGTAAATACCCATTTTAATATTTCTTATTTTTATCTAACATCGCGTATATCCTTATTGTTCCAATATTTTTTTGCATGCATCGCATTCGTGCAGCTCTAATATGTATATTTTTTTTTGTTTCTGTTTTACACTATTATTTTAATGTCATCGATAGGAGTTGCAACTTTGGATTTTTTTTTTCATTACCATTTTGAACATGTATAGCCATTCCTTCGCTGCCATATGTATCGTATAGAACCAATAAAGTTTTTTTTTTTTTTGGATATGTTTTAGGAATTGTACATATCTATATTAACACACACAATTCCTTGGCGCCCTTAATAATTATGTTTATCTAGGAGGTACTAATAGTTTGTTTGTATAGAATGATGTTTAGACCATCCCACACCTCCACCATGAAGACCATGACTGAGAACATGTGGACATGACTCACATCTGGGCCAAGATTCCCCGGATTCCAGACAGCGAAAGGGTGGGCTTAGTACATTGCCCATTAAATGGTAGAGTAGAATTTCCTCCAGTACTTACATTGAGCTAACATGTTCCAGGTTCATGGCCCGTATATTCCTCCTTTGTCCGAGTGTCAGTGATTGCTTGCTGATATCATAAAGATGCATTTCCCCCGGCTTCATATTTCTCATAGACTATAAACAGATATGAATTGGAATAAACGCATTCTTTCACTCTGGTGGGGGAGGAATTGTTGGGTCAGTTTTTTTTCCATTAAACAAAACCCAACAAAGATGTAAACATTCATTTACATCATATAAACATATATATACGCAGTGTCTCGCCGAAGTGTTTGTTTGCCTAGGTGGAAAACTCCCAACGATGGCCCGACGATGCTCTAAAGGCCCCCTTCCCTGACGCAGGGCCTCCCTTGGAAGGATGTACAAAAAAAACAGACACCTGAAGACACCAGACTTCCATGCCAAAAGCAGATACATGGTGGGCAGAGGGAAGACACGGACGGAGACATCCAGAGGACATCGGTGCTGAGAACTGCTGTACCATGTGTACATATATTACTGTACCATATGTACATATATTCCCCTCATTTTTTTTTGGTAGTAGGTGACCTAAGGAAAACAATGTGTCATTTAAACATATAAATTAATAATTGTTATATACATCGGGATATATATATATATTTTAATATAATCAATATATATATATATTAATTAATTCCCAAAGGAATTAATTTTAGGGATTAATTTGTTTTTATCCAATATACGATTTCTTTCTCGCGCGGCAACACGGGAAATTGGGGGCGTGGTCATGGGGGGACGTGCGTGTTTTCTTCCAACGAATGGAGATGCCCATTGATCACGTGGGTGTTTGCTCCTGACGAATCAAAATGCCAGCCAATAATAACTTTGGCATGATCAACGAATGGAAATGAAGAAAGGCTAGGATAAAAGGGCCCGTTTTTGACTAAAAAGGGATCGGATCAGATCAGAGAGAGAGCCGCTCAGTGACAGTAGAGAATCTATCTAGACGAGCCCGGGACGTAGAGGAGACTCAGTCCT
>CP092864.1:157501321-157564299 GCA_030710605.1 Cordylochernes scorpioides
AACGTAAAGTTTATTTTAAAGTCACGTCGTTTATATCTCACTTAAGTGGCTTAAAATCAGTAGTTTATCTATAGTTATCATGCGGCTAAAGGTTTACAGCATTTATGGCTTCAGTTCTCAATTGAATAACATCATTTTTACGAACCATTTAGTCTAGCCGGCCTTCAAGGTACCATTCTCTCATACATTTTTCTTGCTCCATCTTAATTTTATAAAAATTCTTCTGAAATCATAATTACTGCCTTTTATTTCCTGAACATATACCTCTTTCATAAAGCAAATACAGAATAATTAAAATCAAAATAAAGGTTTATAAATTATGTTATATATTTTTTTATTATTTCTTTTTCTTCAACTAGCCGAGTGACCCGGGCAACGCCCCGGGCTTACTCGAAGGGCCCGCAAAGACATTAAGAGTATAGATAGTAGCTTAAAAATTACAATGGGTGTAATCTTATTTCAAAGAAGCAGCATTTCAAATATAAGGGTGAGTAAAAAATACTTTCTAAGTATATACATTCGGTCTGATCTTATATATTTCTATATCAAATTGAAAATGGAATCATATCATCCATAACACCTTATAATTAACAGCATATTAGACAGCACAGTGCATAAAATGTAGAAAATTAATATATAGAGCAGTGGGGGATATAGGTAAATAAAGATAAAAGACCGATAATCAAAATAATTGTTAATAAATAGTTTATTAGTGAACTAATAATACAAAAAAATTCCTTTCAGGTGATAAACTATAGGCATTGGTGCCTATGCCTAAAAAAATTATTCAATGAAAAAATAAGAATTTTTTTTAACAAATCAGAAAATAAAGTTGCAAACAGCACAACTATATTGAAAATAACATAAGGAATGATTCAAATCAAAGGACCTCATGAAAACTACATTTATATTTTATATTTACAGTATAACCTCGTTAATTCGACACATGATGTTTCGACGATATGTCCTGACCCCTACGACCTATCATATAATAAAACTGTAATTAGTCACTTTCGATAATCCGACTTTTCTGATAATTCGAACATTTTAAAATTCAAATTTCGACAGTTGATTGTTGTTTAAATACAACCTCGCCCCTAAAATGGTATTACAGAGGCGGGCGGTGCCGGCTTAAATGTAAAAAAAATTATGTATAGAGCAGTGGGAAAAATAAGTAAATAAAATAATTGAAAATGAATAGTTTATTAGCAAACAAAAAATAAAAAAAATCCTTTCTGGTGAGAAACTATAGGCATTGGTGAAAAGTTTAAATAACTATATTCAAAATGAAAAAAAATATATATATATATTCTTTCTTATATATATAAAAATGAAATGCGAAATCGATGTTTGTTATCGCATCACGCAAAATCTACTGACTCAATCATTATGGAATTTCGCATGTAGGTAGCTGAAGATTTCGTTTAACATATAGGCTATTC
This sequence comes from Cordylochernes scorpioides, assembly GCA_030710605.1. NCBI lineage: Eukaryota > Metazoa > Arthropoda > Arachnida > Pseudoscorpiones > Chernetidae > Cordylochernes > Cordylochernes scorpioides. Next base: position 157,502,764 of record CP092864.1, read on the forward strand.
AAAAAACTAAAAAAGTTAATGTGCTTTTTTTAAAAAATAAAAAACCAAAAAGCGTTAGTTCCAGTCTTTTACCGCTAGGGCGCAGCACTGGTCGCGACGATAAATGAATTTGATTTTTTTAAAGCATCGGTGGTTCAGTGGTAGAATGCTCGCCTGCCACGCGGGCGGCCAGGGTTCGATTCCCGGCCGATGCATTTTTTAAAACAATTTTTAAAACTCATTTATATTATATATCTTCTATATAAATGGAAATTTCATAAGTGGTGTTCGCTAAAAACTTTCGTTACAATGCATCAATTTCGACCAAATTTTCAACATTTATGTAAAACGAGATGGAGCAGGTTTTGCTTAACATCAAAATATTTTTCCTAACTTTAAAATACATAACTTTGCTGTTATCGATAAAATACAAAAAAAATCAACAGAGTTAATTTTATTTATATATAAATACAAAAAAAAAATCAAGCAATTCATTCAACTCAATCTAAAAAAATATTCAAAACAAGCAATTTTAAGATAACACCATATGTAAAACAGTCGGCCAAGAAAACAACAACGATATTACATCTTTCTCACATATTCACACACAATCTTGATTAATAATTAAAACTAATCTTTAGCATTGTTTATTATACTTCATAATATATAATATTCGTTAGGCAAACTTTCACTCGAATAAAACCCGGGCGAAGCCGGGTACACATCCACTAGTCTTCTATATATATAAAAATGAATGTTTGTATGTATGTCCGGTATACAAATTCGTAGTAGTTCACTAATTCAAACAAAAATTTTCATACATAGGTAAAAAAATACGGGGAAGACGATAGGCTATTTTTTAAAAAAATATATAAATCAATCATTAAAACTATATATTTTTAGTCAGAAAATGATGATGACGATATTGCTGTATCATGTTTGATTATCAGATACAAAATTATATCGGGAAAAATTCCAAAAAGCACAGACCACGGGTGAAACCAGTTCATTATTTTGTACGCAGGAACAAAATTCTAACAGAAAAACATTCATTCGAGCAGAAAACAAAAGCCAGATCACCTTTTCTATAAAAAATATCGCTTCTCAGACACAAAGTTTGGAGCTGGACGTTTCACAAGAGTGATATCCACGGCGCCAATTTATAATTGTAACGAATAGTATTTGAAAATCAAAATAATATAATTTTCAAATATCGTTGTGAAAATTTACATATTTATTTTTATATTTTAAAAACACACAAAGTTCGGAGCGGGACGTTTCACAAAAGTGACATCCACGGTGCCAATTTATAATTGTATCGAATAGTATTTGAATAAAAACATTTAATCGGGTAAAACCCGGGCGTTGCCCGGGTCATTCGGCTAGTATATACACTGCGTGACATTGAAAATGGAACACCAAGAAATAGTGGCCAGAAAATTATGCAAATTTCAGGGTAGACGCGCCTAACCGAGTTATGCAAATGATGTAAAATGCGCAGCTCTCGTGCGCACATGGAGTAAGATATACGGGAAGGAACTTGCAGAAATTACAGTATTCGTGTCGTTATTTCTTCAAGGAAAATCATTGTAGAAATTTTGTTCTTGTGTCAAAAGACACGTGTAATAACAGAGAATGCCAGGTCATCGTAAACGGAGGCAGTTCAAGCAGACAGACGCTTTTACGAGGGGCATGGTGATCGGACTGAAAAGGGCAGGTTGGTCCATACGTCAAATCGCAGCTGATACACACCTTGGTGCGTCCACGGTGCACCGACTGTGGAGAAGATGGTTGGAACAAGGAAATGTGGCAATTTATAGGAATGTCGGTGCAATCAGAGTGACGTCAGCACGTGTGGATCGGCGTATCCTTCGACAAGCAGTGGCGGCCCCACAAGCCACTTGTACCGCCATCCTGCAACATGTGCAAGACACCCTAGGTCATTCCATCTCGACCAGAACCATTTCCCGTCGATCGGTTGCTAATGGCTTGCACTCATGCCGTCCGCTAAGAAGACTGCCATTGACCCCACCGAATAGGCGCCAACGTTTGGAATGGTGCCGGGCTAGATCGACGTGGATGACGGAATGGCACAGGGTCGTGTTCTCAAATGAGTCGCGTTTCTGCTTGTCCAGTGATAGTCGCCGTGTACGCGTGTGGCGTCGACGTGGAGAAAGGTCCAATCCGGCAGCAATTGTGGAACGCCCCACCGTGCGACAACGTGGAATCATGGTTTGGGGCGCAATCGCGTATGATTCCAGGTCACCTTTACTTCGTATTCAGGGCACTATGACGGCCCAACGATACGTTGATGATGTGCTGCGACCGGTGACACTCCCCTACCTTCAGGGGGTACCCAATGCCCTTTATCAGCAGGATAACGCCCGACCGCACACTGCTCGCATTAGCCAACAAGCTCTGCAAGATGTACAGATGCTTCCCTGGCCACCGTACTCTCCTGATCTCTCACCAATCGAGCACGTCTGGGACATCATTGGACGCCGTTTGCATGCCTTGCCACAGCCGCGTTCAGAAGACGAACTGTGGCAAATGGTTGAGAGGGAATGGAGAGCCATCCCTCAGGACGCCATCCGTACTCTGATTGACTCTCTACCTAGACGTGTTGCTGCGTGCATCGCCGTCCGCGGTGGTCCTAATTGCTACTAAGCCGACGCCGTTCTCGCTCTGTATTATGACTATCATTTTGAAATAAAGTTCACTTATTGTTCGTCCCTGTCTCTCTCTGTCTGCCGAGTTTCATCATTTTCTGGCCACTATTTCTTGGTGTTCCATTTTCAATGTCACGCAGTGTATATATATGTAATATATCGGGGACTTTTTGGTGGTTGAGTTGTTTGATTGATTGAGTGATTGATTGTTGTAGTAGTACGTTGACTTACTGTAATTGATGTGGCGCAGTCGTTTTTGCTGAAATAGTAAGGTATTCACAAAGGGGAAAATAACGAGAACACAGGATTGGATTGAAATAGGCCAGCGATCAAGGGAGAAAGGGGTGAGAATATGGGGTTCTTGACTAAGGTTAGGCTGTTCACATATTGAACATGGGACTTATCTGGGTGCTGAGAAAGATGGTGGCGAGCTCCAACTTGTTGCAATGGTGCCGAGGTCCTGACTTGTTGCGATGGTGCCGAGGTCCTGACTCTGGCAGGTCCAGTTCTCTACTTGTTCCGATGGTGCCGAGTTCCTGACTCTGGCAGGTCCAGCTCCCTACTTGTTCCGATGGTGCCGAGTTCCTAACTGATTAAATTGAGTCCGAGATTTAACTCGTTAACTCTTCAATGCTCTCATTGGAGGATTCTCCTCCCGTGGCGACTTCTCATTGGATCTTAGCTAGTACTCCTGAACTCTGATTGGATCTTAGCTATTCCTTTTTTTGTCTTTGTCTTGTTTTAACATGCTCCCGGAAGAAGAGGTTCTTGAACTCAGTTTAATGAGTTCCTGGGTAATAACCTTTGCTTCCTGGATAATGAAAACCTGCTAATGATTGTTTCTTCTCTGATGGCCTTTCTCCCAGATTCGCTAAGTCTAGCTTTTATTAAAATCTTTAGATCATACATTGCATACATATTGTGGTGGGGTTACATCCAGTTATATACAAATTATGACATATATATATTGGCCAATTCTGGAATAATTAAAAATCAACGAGAATAGTTGATATTTTTTCCGATAGATGGCGCAAGTCATCAGCAACCGAAGATGCCTTCGTCTTAATATATATATGTAATAAATAATAATGATGAGTGATTTCCTGCTTGAGAATTTAGATCATGTTGAGGATTATGGCAATGATGATGCAGTCATGATTAAATCTTGAAAGTATGATAATAAAAATAATTTTATTCAGTAATTTAATTGATCTAAAGGAATATATAAAAGAACATAATTTGATAAAAGTAATGTCTGGCTTAAGGCGAGTAGAACAAGGAAAACAAAATATTATTTACATAATGTACAAAAGTTTTGAACCGGCCATTCGGATAAAACAACGGGAATATTCTTGCCATCGCCCGCACAAGTCTCAGTAGAGACTTTTCCGGGCACACTGTATCTAAAACGTCAAGGCAGCAGACGCGATGACAGGTGGCCAGGGATCCTAGGATCTGGCGGCTGGAGATATATCGCAGGGGTGGTGGAAACGTTCAGGGGAACGTGCCAGGGTGCAGCGGGGCAGGAGTCTTGAATTGGCCAGGAATCCAGTAGAAGTGGCAAATGGAAATAGGAGGCAGAAAGTCCTTGAAGCCTAGAACTTGAGGGCCCTAGACTTCAGGATGGGGCAGCTTGAGGCTCTCGCTTCGTGCTTGTCTGGAAGGCCTTTTGAGCAGCAGTTGGCACATTTGGAGGTGCGCTGGTCAGCAATGGAAGGGCAGGCGCGGCCTTCATGGCCGTCTTCACCGCAGTGTAAGCACTTAGAAGCTCTGGTGCATTGGGCAGAGTTGTGACCGAAGCCACAACAGCGGAAGCATAAGCGAGCGCGGATGGACTCCTCGAAGTTGAGGATTACTCCATCCACGACGATTCTTTCGCGAACGCCCAGGGCTCTAAAGGTCTTGATGTCCACCTCGATGAAGGCGGTACAGGTCCCGTTTCTGGGTGCCGAACGGTGCGCCACGAGCACCACTTTGCCCTCAGGAGCTTACTAACAGCTGCGGTTCCCAAGAAGGTCTCCTCAATTGTGGAGTTGGATGTTTCCTCATCCACTTTGAAGAGGCAGATTCGTGGCAGGATCTCCTTCTACTGGCGGACCTTCATTCCATTTAACTTGCTGGCCAGGGAGGTAGACACCTCAGGGATGGTCTCAGGATTACTGGAGTGGAGTACCAGCTTCCCCTTGGTGCGCAGGGAGGCCCAAACGCCTTGGGAGAGAGTGCGGGCAGCGCGGACAGCTTTAAGCATCTTCCTTGGGTCAGCCTGTGGGTCATCAGAGATGACCACTGTGTGAGCCGCCGAATTTTCTCCATGGAGGACCACTTGGGCGGCCGCAGGCTTGGAGACGCGGGAAGGCGCAGGTTTCGTAGGACCTTTCAGGTTTGCCCTTTTGCAGGCGGGTTGGGAGCCTCAGGCTGCTTCCTTTTGGTTGGAGCAGGGGCAGGCAAGGTGGAGGCAGGCTTCTTGGCAGGGATGGCAGCAGGAGCAGGAGTGGCGGGTTTGATGGAGTCAGTCTGGGAGCTGGTTTCCTTGCAGGAAGGAGCAGGACAGGTTTGGGTGCTGTGGCAAGCAGTCTGGGGCCTGTTAGCCTCCATTACTTCGTCCAGCTCGGCGAAGGAATGGAGGGTGCCTGAGAGGTTCTGTACTTCAGCAGTGAGGGCCTTGATCAGTTCAGACCGCCTGGCGATGAAATGGACGAGGTCCTCATGCAGAGTTATTAGGGCGGGATGGCCAATGACATGCAGGATGTCATGGTTGCGTTGGATCACCATTTCGTCCTCCCTCTCCATGTCGTCGAGGTTCACGATGAGCCTCTTGGCATTCTTCTTCTTGGCAGGGTTCATGGCAAGAACGTTTTAATTTAAACAATTTAATAAATTGGGATAAAACAACGGAATTATTCTTGCCTTCGCCCGCACAAGTCTCAGTGGAGACTTTTCCGGGCACAATGTAGCTGAAACGAAAAACGGGTTCCAGAGACGGGCAGGTGCATCGGGGGATGGAGATTTGCCAAGGGGCAATGCTCAGGCTAAAGAAGTCCGAACTGTTACCCCCTGAAGCTGTTTTATAACTTGTTTGATTAAGATTTGTTTAAAATTTCTTGTTCAAAGAAGGTTTTAAATGGTGGTTATGAGTAGTTTGATATACAGATATTTAGAAGTATAATGATTGGCATGGGAGAAGGCATCTTTTTTTTATAATTATAAATATATATGTAGTATATTTTGACATAGATAAATCACAACCTTCTTCTAATACTTATTATATCCCCATATCTATATAAAATATGTATCGAACAATAGAAGTGACAAATAAAACAAAGAGGTAGACGACGCGACAAAGTCCAGACGACGCCATGGACCAGACGAACAGGTGTTTATGATAATGAGTTCATTCCCCCGTCAGCAGATGGCCGAACAGGTGGCCAGACATAATTAATAACCCAGCGCTTGACAGGTGGCGTGATTACGGGAGCCAATCAGAACTCGCCGCCATCTGCGAGCGTCTCATATAAAAGCCCCCCAAGATTGGGACAAAGTAGTTGTTTCAGTTGTTTCAGAGCGACGCTGTCATACGGTCAGTCAGACTTCTCACCCCTATCCGCGATGTAGACTTAGGGCATCCGTGACGTCCATGGTCCGACTACCTTCGTCCGTGGTCTACCTCTACTTCTTGGAGTTACCACCTAGACCTGCCTCTGTCTCTTGCTGTCCCAGTGCGGGAATCCCATCACACACCCACGACTACGACTGCCCAGTACATTCCACCTCGGGATTACTACAGAACCCGTTAAAGTCGACAGGATAACTGAGGACGGCAACATGCAGAGGATGACGGAGGCCGAAGACGAGTACGTCGCGGATGCCCTCACCAACATGAAACCCCACTGCGAAGATCTAAGGAGGCCCTCATCTCCTCTTTCGACGGATCCCACGCAACAAGCAGCCCTCTTCCAAACAGCCATCTCCAGAGATCAACTCCAGCCAGCATCAGCCATTTCAAGGTACTTTAAACTTTGTTTCTGCCATTTCCCCCATAAATTTTATTCTTATATTTTCACCTAAAGCATTTTAAAATCAATTATAACCATTTTTATATCATTTTTATTTAATTTTTAAAACTTTCACACTCTCATTAATCACTTTATTTTAATCAAATTATAAATGTTAATTCATCATTTTCAATTTTATTATTAAAAATATTCAATCACGCATTTTTGCCATTTTATTAATCTTACATGCCTTTCTTAAATTCACCTAAAATGGCATTATCCAAATATGCAACTTTCAATATTACATAAAAAATCATATTGTATTTTAATTACTCGAATCATATTTTCTAAACTTATTTATGTGTTTTTTTTTAATACCGTATTTATGGCCATAATATTAATAATTAAATTTATTACACTCTTTATTTACTTGACCTATTACTATTCCAATTGATAATTCTCAATATTTAAAACTAGTCCTAGATTTGTATTTTTATAAATATCAATTTTAAATTATCTCATCTCAAAATGTGCGTCCCATTTTTCCCACAATTATAAATACAACTATAAATGTAATATGCGAAAACTAAATAACATACCATAAAATTTCCATATCCCATTGCATTTCATTCCTGCCTGTGTTAAATTGTTATTTACGTATTAAATACATTTTCATTTCGCACTTCTACATTGTTCACATCAATTTTAATTCCTCTCGCATATCCCATATCCCATTAACACATTTCGCATAATCATAACACATTTATTTATACAATAGTTAATTAATTAATTCTTTTTAGCCTACCTTTTCCCAATTATTCATACCCACGATTTCAATGTTACAGATTAAATTTAATATCCTTCTAATAGAGGAACCTGCCAGATTAAAACGGATAGGAAAATTATATAAAATCCTTTTATACCAAATCTTAATTTTATAATGTTATAGGATAGTTTATAATTTTGTCAACCCCGTTTAAAAATTAGGTCCCCATCATCTCTAAAAATCGATCCTGTACATGACACCATGTGAGCCGCCATCTTGGCCTCCGTAAATGGACAATTAAATCCCCAAAACGGCGTCCATCGCCACGGCAATATTCCAATCTTCATCCCAACGACAAACAAGTCAAGGACGCACTGATCTCCCCCTAATTGTTTTTTTCTTCTTCGTCTTTCCCTCCCTACTTTTAAAGGGGTGGAATGACCTTGTACTCACCATTAGCAGATAGCCCTTCCTACTTCAACACTCTTACCTGTCAATCATTCAATTATAGGCCTTCCATACTTCTCTCGTCTCTTGATCATTTTCCATTGGCCTTCTATGCCTTCGTTCTAACCACCCCTCGTCCATCGCAGAGTTCCTGTTTGCCGACTTTTTTTATTTACACCCAGGTCGTCGTCCCAGCATTCTTTATTTCATTCTTTTTTCCTCAAACCCGGGTTCAATCAATCACCGACAGCAGTGCAACTCTTGAGACACCATCTCTTTTTACCTCTCTTAGAAAAAAATTATTTCCCATATTCCCCCATTACCTACCTCTCCTTCGATCTTCACGCCTTTTGCCTATCTGATTCAATGCTACTTACACAACATCTTGAGATTGCTGAACCTTGAAAACAATACTTCGCTTCTAAGCTCGTATTGCAGGGCAGGACTCCTGAGATGTCCTTTGCAGAAACCAATTCAGACCTTCTTCCTTTCTTCCTTTATTCCTCACTGCGTCACTACCTATCGCAAACCTTTTGCTTAAGTCTATTTTCTTTTATATTTTATTTTACTTTTATTATCTATACTTCTCCTCCTTCCTGTATTACATCACTGAAACTATGTTGTAAATATTCAAGGCACCTTAAGTAACACACTATTGTGTGTGTTTACTTTAAATTTATCCTTCCTATGTACTCCTCTTATATATTTTTTGTAGTTTTATAATATTATATCAATGTGTCACCACTACTCCCCTTTATCTTTATTTTATTCTAGTAACTAATTTGTGCCCCAAATTATTTCCCATTTAATAGGTTTGCTAGCTTTTCTCTCATTTATTTGTAAATAGACTTACAGTTTACCTAGTTTTGTGGTGTTGGACTTTGTTTTTTTAACTTACCAATGTAGATAAAGCATTTCAATATTAATCGATAATATCATTTTGTTTATTAACCAGCAAAATTAATGCCATCAAATACCAACCAACCCTTTATATATTATTACCTTTAATATTTTTATTTTCTCTTTTTCTCATCATGTTTAGACTTAGCATTTTACAACTTCAACTATTTTAGGCACCATTTTAAAAAACCTACACCTAACAATATTTATAATATTTCTTAAACAGATAAAACATTTATCATTTTATTTTTCTTATAGATTTTCAAAATGTTATTTTTGACGCTTCCCTTACAACCTCTAACTCTATCCCATGAACCTTTCCTCCCAACTTTTTACATCCATCAAGAGATTATTGTTCGTCAGCCATTTTCTTTTTTTTTTATTGATTAAACTAACTAGAAGACCCTTCCTCGCTGTACATTTCCCAACAGTGAGCTCAGGAGACCGTGTTAGATGTTTATTTTTATTTTTTCCTCTCATCGTCCGGCTCATCATTTTTTCATTTTTCAACTTTTTCTTTTCACCACACAAGCCGGACACAATCAAAATTGACAGCAATAATTCTCTTACACCCACCTCTCCTTTTCCGCATCCTTTAAACCTCCAACCTTCCAAGGGATTCCAGTTCGCCGAACATTTTTGTTTTTTTTCATCGATTAATCCGACTGGAATAATCCTTCCTCACTATACCATTCCCAATAATGAGTTCAGGATATCCAGCGCGATATTTTTATTTTTTTCTCATCGCCCGACGCATCATATCAATTCATCATTTTTTCAACTTTTCATTTTTTTTTTTCACAATTCAATCGGGCACAATCATTATGGACAACAGGGATCCCTCTTACCTCTACCTCCCCCTTTTTACCTCCATCAATCTTCCCACCTCTTTCCGCTGTCTGAGCTAATGATGCAGACGGAATATCTTAGGCCTTCTGTTAATGAAAACAATGCCTCACTTAAACAAGTTCGCATTGCATTGCAGGATGCTTGGGATACTACTTTTGCAGAAACATGCTCAGATACCCCCTTTCCCTTTTTCAACCTTAGCGTCACATTATACGTTCAGTTAATAAACTAACTTAATTTTTTTTTTCCTCTCATATTTTATGCAATAAGATATTATTTTCCTTGTACGATTCATTTTAACATATTTAACATTTTGTATTATATACTTTCCCTTAATCTTTTATCATTCATTTTGGGCGTTTTTATTCTTATAACCTTAAATTTTATTTCATTGATACACCACCATAACAACATCTATCTCCTTTTAACTTGTAACTTAATAATAATTTTAACTAATTTGTATACAAATTATTTCTTTTATTTTTTATAATAGGTTTGTTAGGTTATCAGTCATTACATGTCATTCCCCCAACCAAACCTTCATCACCGGGGACACATTCTGTAGTATATTTTGACATAGATAAATCACAACCTTCTTCTAATACTTATTATATCCCCATATCTATATAAAATATGTATCGAACAATAGAAGTGACAAATAAAACAAAGAGGTAGACGACGCGACAAAGTCCAGACGACGCCATGGACCAGACGAACAGGTGTTTATGATAATGAGTTCATTCCCCCGTCAGCAGATGGCCGAACAGGTGGCCAGACATAATTAATAACCCAGCGCTTGACAGGTGGCGTGATTACGGGAGCCAATCAGAACTCGCCGCCATCTGCGAGCGTCTCATATAAAAGCCCCCCAAGATTGGGACAAAGTAGTTGTTTCAGTTGTTTCAGAGCGACGCTGTCATACGGTCAGTCAGACTTCTCACCCCTATCCGCGATGTAGACTTAGGGCATCCGTGACGTCCATGGTCCGACTACCTTCGTCCGTGGTCTACCTCTACTTCTTGGAGTTACCACCTAGACCTGCCTCTGTCTCTTGCTGTCCCAGTGCGGGAATCCCATCACACACCCACGACTACGACTGCCCAGTACATTCCACCTCGGGATTACTACATATATATATTATTTTTGTTTCTTTTATTGTATATATTGTTAAAGTTTTTTTTAGAAAACTTTATGTGTCAGTGAAAGTCTTTGTTTTGAATTATATTAGTTGGGAAAATTCCTCTTTTTATTCTCCCATGCTTGTCCATATTTTATTAAGGTAGAAAAGTGGGTGTTCTATATAGTAAAAATCTATGTACATGGTTATTATATGGTTATACAAGGTAGATTAATAGGGAGGCATATTTACATTTGTATATACAAGATTATTGGTTTCAGTGTATGAGTGTGTATATATGGTTAATTGATTCATAGATAATTAATAGGTGGTGTTGAATATGTATGACTATGGGGAGGCGAACGTTGAAAGGTGTTTGGGGGGATTCTGTTAGAGGGTTAAAAGGTGATGGATGTGAATTGTTGTAGCTAGTGGGATTTCAAATGTAGGTGTAGAATTGGAGTTATAAGGAGTGTGTTTATGGATTGGGCTCGTATCTGACTAATCTAGGATAAAACAACAACGAGTTTTTATAGGGGAAGAATGAGCTCTGGCGGTCGATTTAATAGAGTATTTGGATATATGAGATTATAATTTTTTAAAAGAAAATAATATTTTTATATAACATATATATAAAACTAAATCAAAAAATAAAAATGAAAAAAAAAGATAAGAAAATAAATCAGAAAAGATTGTTGCCAACTATATTCAAGAGGATACGACTTATTGAAGTAATGGACCTCATTAAAAACTGAATTTATAGTTTTATATATACACGGGTTCAACTTTACATGTATGATATCCAAAGTTCGCACGCGTGAATAAGCCACATAGACAATTTTTTTAGACAATTAAAATATTTTATTGACATCTTGTCAATACATGCAAAGTGCACAGTCTGCACTAAAAGCCTCATAGAGCTGTCCATGCATAAATACAGGCTCTTGTAGCAAGGGACCCATTCTAGCAAAGGTTTGGCCTTGACCTTATTTATAGTCATAGCAAAAGTCAATCTTAGTAGATACTCTTGCCTCTCCAGAATGAAGGGAAGGTTGATATCTGAAGGAGCCAAAGATATTTCTGACACCAATACAGTGTGTCCAACATTGGTCTCTGTCAATATTTGTACTTCAAGGACATGAGAGCACATGCGCTGTATCACCATACATGTGCGGTTTGCAAAGGATTAAAATTTCTTAGAAGCATTACAATAGCACCAATCTTGAGTTTAACTGGTGTGGAAGCATTCCTCTGGAAGTAAGGCTATTGAGAAATTTAGAAGAGAGTTATTTTGCTCCTCCACATTCTCACACTCTACATTGGTAACACTGAGAAAACACTGACTCATCTTTGGTAAGCAATTTCAGGGAAGAAACTATAGACATTGGTTATAAAGTTTTAAAAATATGTTTAGAGTGAAAAAAAATTAACAAATCAGAAAATAAATTTGAAAATAACACAACTATATTGCAGATAAGATAACATATAAAAGGAATAAATTCATTCATAGGACCTTATTAAAAACTACACTTCTAGTTTCATATATACAGTATAACCTCGTTAATTCGACAAACGTTAATTTGACCATGTTTTGATATCCTATCATTTAACAAACTGTAATTCGACACTATCGACCATTTAAATATTCAAATTTAGACAGTTGATTGTTGTTTAAATACAACTTTACCGCTAAAAGTAATTAAAGAGGCGACGGTGGCAACTGAAAATGTACAACATTTATGTATAGAGCAGTGTAAAAAATAGTAAATAAAGAGAAGACCGAAATTGAAAATAAATAGTTTATAAAAAATAGCAAACAAATAATTTTAAAAAATCCTTTCAGGTGAGAAACTATAGACATTGGTTAAATTTATATAAATACAAGGTATGTCCCATAAGTTCCCGGACTGGGTCCACAAAAAAAAAATTAATGAAAAATGTAAATAAATTTGACTGTTTATTATGGCAAAATTATTTTGCAACACGGTGGTACCAATATCGAGGTTGTACGTGCGCGCGCGCCAAGGTCATTCTAATTTATTTAAAGGTTACACCTAGCGCTGCGGCGATTTTACGATGGAACAAAAATTGAAGCAGAGGATTTGCATAGAATTTTGTGTGAAACTTCAAACATCAGCAACCGAAACTTTTGAAATCCCTAATAAAGCATTCCCCAATGACCCCCTAAAGAGAACAACTGTTTTTGAATGGCATTCTAGATTCAAAGCTGGCAGAATTTCTATTGAAGATGATCCTCGTCAAGGACGCCCAAAATTTCAAAGGACTGATGAAAATGTGCAAAAAATCACCGATTTGATAAAAGAAATTCCTCGAACCACTTTGCTGGAGCTAGAGCACACGACACAGGCATCTCTAAAACAACGATTGGAAGGATCGTAACCAAAGATTTGAAGCTCAAAAAGACTCCTGCAAAATTCATCCCAAAATTCCTCACTAATGAGAAAAAACTGTGTCGGCTTGCAACCTGTGAGAACATGTTGGAAATGACAAGAACGGATTCGGAATGGAAAGACAAGATAATAACATGCGACGAGACATGGGTCTATGGCTATGACCCTGAAACCAAGCGTCAATATGCCGATTGGAGAGGTCAGGGTGAGCCTAGACCAAAAAAATCCAGGATATTGATATCCAGAACAAGGTGTTGTGGTCCCTTTTTTGGATAACAAGGGCATTGTTCATCACGAGTATCTTCCTGCAGGCCAAACAGTTATTAAGGAAATGTATTTGGGCATTCTTCGCCATCTAAGGGAAGCGATTCGAAAAAAAAGGCCAGAAAAATGGCCTAATGGTGACTGGATCCTACACCATAACAATGCCCGCCCCCACACAGAGCACTTGGTGACGAGTTTTTCTGGCTAAAAACGGGACAAAAATCCTACCTCAACCACCCTATTCCCCAGATATCGCACCAAATGACTTTTTCCTGTTCCCCAAACTTAAAGCAGTTGTAAAAGGAAGACATTTTGACACCACGGATGACATAATAGAAAAATCGCTGTTGGCATTGAAGAGCATTCCAAAAGAGCCCTATAAAAACTGTTTCGACAATTTGGAGAAACGATGGCGCTGGTGCGTTGAAGCAAGGGGGAATTACTTTGAAAAGTTTTAATAATTTCAAAAAAATAAATCTTACCTTTTTTTTATGGACCCAGTCCGGGAACTTATGGGACATACCTTGTATATTCAAAATGAAAAAAGTAGTAGTTTTTTTTTTTTGCTCCTCCACATTGGTAATCAATTTCTTGTGAGGAATTATAGCCATTGATGAAAAGTTTAAATAAATACATTTAAAGTGGAAAAAAAAAGAAAAATATATAACAAATCAGGAAATAAATTTGCAATTTTAGTTTCATATATATGTGGGTCCAACTTTACCTCTATGCTATCCAAAATTCGCACTTGATAAAAAGCCACATAGAGCAGTCCATGTGTAAACACAGGCTCTTGTAGAAAGAGACCCACTCTAGCAAAGTCCTTGAGCCTTTATTTATAGTCATAGCAAAAACCAACCTTAGTGGAAACTGATACCTCTTCAGAATGAAGGGAAGGTTGTTATCTGAAGGAGCCAAATAAGTAATAATACAAAAATAATGTGTTTTAAAAACAAACAATTCGATGATAATACATAACAAATAAGTTAAGATTAGCAACATTTGAAGGCAAAAAATCTACTATTGCAAAATCGAATAAATTAAAATAAATAAATCCATCAATATTTAGAAAATAAAAATAAAACGGTCATGTGAAGCAAAAAAATAACGAAAATGTTGGTATATATATTGGCTTTATATAGTTAAGTATCTTTGGAGGAGATAGCTTAAAACTTTACAACTGTAAACTCTGTTTAGCTTATTATCTATTTATATGTTTTGATATTTTTTTCTTATTTTATATCTTAGGTATTTATATTATTTTGGTACACACATACATCATTCATCTTATTCATCAAATTTACCCCAGTTTTCTCAGACTCTCAGCCACTAGAAATAGTGTTTCATTAGATCGCTAAACTGGAGCGGCAGAGACTCAACGAGATAAGGAAAGATGATAACAAAGAAAAATTAAGAAAAAGGCATCTCCTTATCGTGCAACTGAAAGTTGCTGATGGCTGGCGCCATCTGTCGGAATAATTATCAACTATTCTCGTTGATTTTTAATTATTCCAGAATTGGCCAAATACCCATTCTTGATTAATCAAGAAAAGCTAACCACGGACGCGTTTCGGGCTGTTGGCCCTCATCAGCGTGGTGCAAGCTGTACCTCAACGACCAAAAAATTGGTCATTAAGGCATCCTGAAAAATCATGAAACGGGTAGTTAAGGCCAGAATTGCGTGAGGACGCTACACAATGTGAAAAAATAGTACAAATGTAACATTGTACTGGGATAAGGTGCATAAATTAAGAAAAAGGCATCTCCTTATCGTGCAACTGAAAGTTGCTGATGGCTGGCGCCATCTGTCGGAATAATTATCAACTATTCTCGTTGATTTTTAATTATTCCAGAATTGGCCAAATACCCATTCTTGATTAATCAAGAAAAGCTAACCACGGACGCGTTTCGGGCTGTTGGCCCTCATCAGCGTGGTGCAAGCTGTACCTCAACGACCAAAAAATTGGTCATTAAGGCATCCTGAAAAATCATGAAACGGGTAGTTAAGGCCAGAATTGCGTGAGGACGCTACACAATGTGAAAAAATAGTACAAATGTAACATTGTACTGGGATAAGGTGCATAAATTAAGAAAAAGGCATCTCCTTATCGTGCAACTGAAAGTTGCTGATGGCTGGCGCCATCTGTCGGAATAATTATCAACTATTCTCGTTGATTTTTAATTATTCCAGAATTGGCCAAATACCCATTCTTGATTAATCAAGAAAAGCTAACCACGGACGCGTTTCGGGCTGTTGGCCCTCATCAGCGTGGTGCAAGCTGTACCTCAACGACCAAAAAATTGGTCATTAAGGCATCCTGAAAAATCATGAAACGGGTAGTTAAGGCCAGATCCAGAATTGGCCAAAGCCAATCAGCTTTCAGTTGCACGATAAGGAGATGCCTTTTTCTTAATTTATGCACCTTATCCCAGTACAATGTTACATTTGTACTATTTTTTCACAAAGAAAAATTAGTACAAGACACAAACACTTAAAGTTTCAATTTCACTAAAAAGCTTCCAAAGTCTGCCTCAAGTATCCTTATATTTACAAACAAAAAAAAGGGAAGTATCCATTCAATCACATGAATTGAAAGATAATCTTAAGAGAAAAAAAATATTTTCACTGTTCAGGTGAGCTCAAAGATAGATCAATTTTATGTAGTATATAATATTGTAGCAAAGAGTTTTTATTATTTTTATATACAGTTTATAAATTTTGATATTTATATTTTATTACTCTGGAAACTTCCTTGATTGCTTATCTTGTATCTTATAAATGTGTTGATTTTGTTTTTGCCTTGAATAAATTGTCGTGTCATTCTAAAGTGACACGTAGAAGTGACAATAATAATTTGACAGGGAGAGTTAAAGTTGAAGCTGATGAAAACCCAGTTCAAAAATACTTAATACATATTTTATTTTTTTAAATTAAAAAGGCATATATTGGATCAAAATATCATTTATTTTATCAATATTTCAGTTGGCTGAACGCCAACCTTTATCAAGGTGTTATAACATATTTAATGTGTGTCAACAACAAACTCAGCGCCACATAGCGTCAACAGCATTAAGTTTTTTAAAAAATATTTTAATTATGTGGCGTTGAGTTTGTTGTTGACACACATTAAATATGTTATAACACCTTGATAAAGGTTGGCGTTCAGCCAACTGAAATATTGGTAAAATAAATGATATTTTGATCCAATATAGGCCTTTTTAATAAAATATTTATTTATGGATTGCTTTATTTTCAAAATGATACATAATGTACAATATTGTATAACTGGACCTTTAGAGAGAAGGGTTCATAAGTACTTAGGTTTGTGAGGTTGTACAGAGCAGGCTCCTTCTGTTCCACCACACAACAGTCATCCGGTCTTTACTTTCTACAGTGAAAGATGGGACAATATATAAAGACGAGGTATTTGCAAAGTTTTAATTATATAATCATATCTTAATTCTAAAGTAATTTAGAATGTTTTTAACTATAAATTTCAAGCAATATGGTTGGTTTTATTTTCTAAGCCGATAAATAAAGATGAAAGGACGAAAATAGGTGTCATACAAAGTTCTTTATATGGACCATGATAACCTTTGTTATGGGAGAACAAGGGTACTTGCTGTTTTAATGCTTTCCCTCTTATAAATATCATGACAGTTATGGTTAGCTTTACACTATCAATATTTCGACGTTCTTCTTTCTCAAACTTTTACGAATTTTATAAAATTTCAAGTATACCTGTATATCCTCATCATTTCTTCGATTGTACTCTAATTTCTGTTCCTGTTTCAAAATAACTTTATTTGGTACCGCTCAAAAATATAAACCTAGCTTATGTTATTTACAATGAAACATATGAACAGGTTCTTCACAGAAATAGGTGTACAATGCGGGATTTGATCCCGGTTCATGGCTGTCGGGAATCGAGGATTTTAGCTACTTGTCCACTTACTCTAATTCAACTGTTCAGGGGTATGCACATATTTCTTTATTATTAAAATAGTATTTGACATAAATAAGTGACCTCGTGAACACTATAAAGGCAATTGCTGTAAATCACCCGATTAAAAAAAAAAATGTCCCCCCCCCCCCCTGTGTACCCTTTTAGTTTATTTATCTATAAATTTTAGTTCATAAGAAAAGTAATTCCCAGTACCCTTTTACGCGTAAAATAAATTTGTTAATATTATTTTTACAAGAGAACAAGAAAAAGTAATATTATATTTAAAAAATATTTAAATCCGAAGGTATAGCTAGAACCTAAATGGTTTTACCTTTTGTTGGTAGATGGCAGCACATGTTCTATTTGACCAATGTTCATTAATGGAACTTGCGATAATCATATCATATCGATGGGCACATAGCAACTATGAATTCACAGGCCTCCATAATAAATAATTCCAATAGTATATTCCATTTTAAAAAAAGGTAACAATACAAATTACGTATATTGAGAATAAAATGTTTCAAGATTTTTTTAATTTTTTTATAATGAAATATTAATTTTTACAGTTAGTGAGCTGAAGAGTCATACAATAGTTGTAGCGTCTGTTGAATGAAATTGTGAAATCTGAGAAGATTCGACACCTATGAACAAAGCTTCCCCAATTCTTTTATCATATTTAGCTCTCACTATGTAAATAAATTCACTTTTATATATTTTATCTTTTAAAAATAGCCTATAATAATTTAATTCTCAACAGTGCCTATTAATTTTTTTTATTATAGTCCTAGATCAATTTATTTACCAAGCGGTAGATAGGTAGTCATGGTAAGAAAGCACTCTTTTTCGACAAATGAGGGCGGGTCTCTCCCAATTTCTGGTCGAAAAGGTGCAAACTTTCTCTAAAGTATTATATCGATTGATAAGGTTTTAACTTATAAGAATATTATGAAAAGGGCACCCGTCATATCCTCAAAAACTTGCTCCAAATATTTTTCTTACGATGAGATATCTTCGCCCCTTTTTGGAACATATTCTCTATAAACCACTTACTGTTTTTATTATATCCAGGTTTCGGGGTTATACTAATGACTGTGAAAGACAGAAAAAAATTATTAAAATCGATCAAATTGTTCAAAACGCTGTTTGAAAGTCGCTCACTGGACACCGTAAGCCAAGCATGTCAAACTCAAATCCTAACACGGGCCAAATAAAAAAGTAATAAGATTATGTGGGCCGGATAAAAAGAAAAAAAGTAATTAAATTTTTATAGTAACATTTATGTAGGTTTATTTTTTGAAATACTAATAAGAAAAAGAAAGTAAAGTTAATATTGTCTCCCTGATATTTGGCATCTCTTTTCTGCTACCATCTTTCCTACTTCGGGGGAAATCTTGTCCGCAGTGATTATTTTAAAACTGACCCAAGGTGAACGTCAGTAATTCTCGATCTGATTGGAGACTTCTTTCCTTTCATAAGTGAAAATAACTGCTCGCACCGATAAGTACTTCCAAACATGGACATAATTTCATATGCTAATTTTCGAGTGTTTTCAAATCTGGCTGGCAAATATTTGTAAAATTCAGAAACGCCAACTTCAATGAATTTTGCCTTTAAATCTGAATCGCACTGGATAACTATTACCACCATTTGCATATGATTAGGTACTGATTCTATATTTATAGAGAAAATCGATTAAAACAAAGTAAACTTGCCTTCCAAAGATTTGAAATCAGAAAACCTTGTTTAAAATTCATTTCTAAGACTTAAATTTTTTACGCATATTTTTGATACGATGCAGTTTCACCTAAACTTGATTTGTACATGTTGCATGTCGGAAAGTGCATTAAATCTTCGTTTTTCAACTGCTTTTCCCAAAGAACTAGCTTACATTTGAATGCATTAACTTGGTCACACATGTTGGTAATGATCTTGTGGTGTGTCGATTTATTAGTCCAGCGATGGCTCAGAAAGTCTCTCAAGGTTAGTGTTTTAATGGAATTTCTTATTAGCTACATTTATATGGGAAGACAAAAAGGACAACACCCTAGAATGCACATCTGGTCCTCTCTGGCTTCCGCCGCTGTGCCGCCCTGGCGCAGCGGTCGTCGTCTCCTGATTTATGGCGCTGCTTGTTTATTTTTCTTGACGGCGCGGAGCGTCAGCCCCCACAGTACTCCTCTTCCAGTGGCGAAGTCACGATTTGTGCACAAAGTGGTTAATTACAATAAATATACATCATAATATAGGCAAGAAAATAAAATAAGGAGAAATATAATCTATTGCTCCTTAAATATCACGGGTTTCTTGATTATTCCCCCCGATCTTGTCCTAGTCAGGTCTGGTGCTGATCCTGTTCCTTGGAATTCTGTGTACTTCTCCACATCTGGTGGGTCAGGATTCTGTTGGGACGATGTAGAAGGCAGCGCTACCGACACGATGAGTCTTGTTGCAGTAGGGTGTTCTGAAGTTACATTGTCCGAATCTGCCAGTAAGTAAGCAGGTCGCAATCGGTCAATCGATGTGGTCACATTTCTTCCTTTCACTTTGAGTGTGAAATACTTGTCTGTTCTATCAAGGACTGGGAAGGGTCCCTCATATGGTGGTTCCAGAGGTTTCTTCACTCTATCAGTCCTGATAAATACATTGAACATGTTTTCAGATCTTTATGGACAAATACTTTAGTCTTCGAAATGATGTTTTTCATTCAAGGGTTTGAGCAATTCCATTTGCTTATGAAGCTGTTGAACAAATTATTCAGCATGCAGGTGATGTTTAGAATCATCAAATAATTCGCCAGGCAGTCTGATGGTTTTGCCATATACCATCTGAGACAAAGAATGGCTGTTATCTTTGTTGATAGCAGCACGCAAGCCTAATATTATTGTGGGCACGAATGGCAGTTTTAATGGCTCTATGAAGCCTTTCAATCTTCCTGTTACACTGAGGGTGGTACGCCGTGAAATGACGAATTTTGATACCACACAGCGTTGTTAAATTTTTGAAAAGTTGAGAAGTAAACTGCTTTCCTTGGTCTGATATCACTGTATGCGGTGCTCCAAATCTAACAATCCAGTTTTCGTTGAACGCTCTCGCTACCGTTTCAGACTTCATATCTGGTAGCGGAACAACTTCCATCCAGCTGGTGTACCTGTCGATGCAGGTCAGACAGTAGATGTTACCATTCGATGTAGGTAAAGGACCAATTAGATCGATGTGGACAGCACTAAATCTTTCATCCACTTCTTGATATTTGCCTATTTCTGATTTCGTGTGTATCGACACCTTGCACTTTTGGCAGTTGACACAGGCTTGAGCCCGTTTCCTAATGTCTTTATTCATATTGGGCCATATAAATCTTGTCGTTAATTGTTTAGTAGTGGCTTTAATGCCTGGGTGTGAGAGTTCGTGGAAGTTCCTAAAAACCATCATTCGGAATTTAATTGGAATGAATGGTCTAATATTATTGGTAGACACGTCACACCATAACAAATTGCCTGATTGTAGTGGGAATTGCTTAAATTTTAGAGAGGTATTCTTTGATATCAGGTTTTGTAGTTCTGAATCACCAGTTTGTTCTTTGGCGATCTCTTCGTAGTCGATAGTTGTGATAGCATCAACTCTGGAAAGAGCATCGGCTACTATGTTGTCAGTACCTTTTATGTACTTGATATCAGTAGTGAATTGGGAAATGTATTGTAGATGCCTTAATTGTATAGGAGAAGCTTTCTCATTTATTTTTGTTTGAATACGTAAATTAAAGGTTTGTGATCAGTTAAAATTGTAAATTCACGTGCCTCAAGCAGGTGCTTGAAGAATTTAATGGACAAATATATTGCGAGAAGTTCTCTAACATATGTACTATAATTGCATTGAGCAGGATTTAATTTTTTAGAGAAAAATGCTATTGGTTTCCAATTATTATTGTCAAGCTGTTGGAGAACTGATCCAACTGCCGGATCTGAAGCATCTGTACAGAGTGAGATAGGCAGTTCAGTATCGGGGTAGGCTAACAGCGCTGTATTAGCTAGGGCTTGTTTGCATTTTTCAAACTGAACTTCAGCTTCTTCAGTCCATTTTATTTCGCTTCTATCCTTTTTCTTGGCACCCCTCAAGTATTCATGAAGGATTGCCTGAGTCTGCGGCATTGTTTAAAAAGCTACGATAAAAGTTTAGCATTCCCAAAAAAATGCGTAATTCATGAACTGTTTTTGGTTTCTTATATTATAAAATAGCTCTAACCTTTGTTGGGAGTGGTTTCACACCGTGAGAGGTAATTAGGTATCCTAGAAAATCAATTTCCTGTACTAGGAATTTAGATTTAGAAAGATTGATTCTTAACCCATAGGAATTTAGTCTGCTGAATAAGGTTTCAAGGTGGCTATAATGCTCTTCTTCCGTTTTAGAGGCTACCAGAATATCATCTAAGTAGACAAATGCAAAGTCCAAGTTTCTTAAGACTTCATGCATGAATCTCTGAAAGGTAGCAGTAGCATTTCTAAGACAGAAACTCATTACATTAAATTCGAATAGCCCAAAAGGAGTAATGATGGCAGTCTTTGGTTTATCCTCTTCAGCAATTGGAATCTGATAGAATGCCTTGCATAGGTCTATTTTTGAGTACACACGAGTACCTTTTAAGACGTGGTGGAAATCGTCCAGTCTAGGAATTGGATAACGATCTGGAAGTGTAACTGCATTGAGTCTTCTATAATCACCACAAGGTCTTAGTGACTCGTCCTTTTTTGAAACTAAATGTAGTGGACTCGCCCAAGGAGAATTTGAGGGTCTAATTATTCCATTATTAAACATATATGGAAATTCTGCCTTAGCAAGAGTTAATCTCTGTGAATCTAGACGACGGGCTTTTGGGTGAATTGGCTGACCTCTTGTAGGAATATAATGCTTAACGCTATGTTTTGCTTCTACAAAATTCGATGGTGGCCTACAGGTTAGGATATTTGGTTAGGATAGCGCTGACCTTGGATGATGAATTTAGAGTGCTAATATTTTCTATGTCTGAGATTGACTGAATGACGCCTCTTATGGAAAGATTAGTTATTCTATCAATTAGACGTTTATTTTTTATATCAATAATCAATCCAAAGTTGTTCAAAAAATCGGCTCCTATTATTGCTCTGTTAGTATTGGCGATTACAAAAGGCCATTGGAATTGACGTCGAAGTCCGATATCCAAATTTCTAACCTTTGTTCCATAGGTAACAATTTCTGTACCATTGGCTGCATATAGTTTATAATCAGAGCTAGGCATCCTGTTTTTATCCTTTGGAGGTATTATAGATATATCAGCACCACTGTCCACCAAAAAGCGCAATCCCGTGTTTTTGTCCGTCACAAATAATCGGAGATTGTGACAATCCTGAATGCCGGCAGAAGAGCTTGTCGCTACTCTGTCCGCCGGTTGAAGTTTTCCGACTCTTTCCAACTGCACGGAGACCTGCATTTATTTTGCAAGAAATTAGATCCAAAGCGAAAATGGTAATAGCAATATCTTCCTCTTTGATCGAAGGATCTTTGAGAATTACTTCTCGGTCTTGACTGAGTCCTATTTTTGGATCGAGATCTAGATCTATCCAGTCTCAATTCGGACACTTGCCGTTCAAGATCTTCCAATTTGGCGATCAAGCGATCTGTCGATGAAGAAGGCACTTCCGCATCATATATTTCTTTGGGAGAGTTTATTTCATTTATTTTATCGGCCATTATGGCCAATTTGCTAATGTCCTCATCGCTTACAATAAGTATATTCTTTATGGATGTGGGCAGTTTATCGAGCCATAAAGGTTTTATTAAATTGTCAGAGATATCTGGGGTAGCGAGGGATCTGAGCTTTTGTAATAACTGGCTCGGCTTCATGTCTCCGAGCTCTATACCAGAAATTAACTTTTTAATTATCAACCCTTCACTTTCTCTGAACAATTCAAGTAGTCGTGATTTACATTCAGAGTATTTGTTGTCGCTTTTGCTATTAATTATGTCCCAAATGTTTTCTATATATTTAGGTTCTAATTGGGAGATCAGATAATTAAATTTAATGTCTTCCTGAATAATTCCACCTATTTTGAACTGTGCTTCTACCTGGAAGAACCATATTTAAGGTTTTTTAACCCAGAAAGGCGGTATTTTAACACTAACTTTGCATATTTCTGAGGTATCGCTAGGCTTATTTTCTGTTTCCATTTTACGTAAATTTAAATTCGACACAACAGCTTAGAGATAAGGTTAAAAATAAAAATATTGAGATAAAATAATAAGGAAGATAATATAAAAACTTATCTTAGTCTTGAGATGATATCCTGGATGATGCTTCTTTTCAAGCTTGAATCACTTTTTGCATTTCTTTATCTCTTGAAATCTTCGTATGCTTTTTCTTTTCAATCACGTCCGGCTCACCAATGTGGTGTGTCGATTTATTAGTCCAGCGATGGCTCAGAAAGTCTCTCAAGGTTAGTGTTTTATTGGAATTTCTTATTAGCTACATTTATATGGGAAGACAAAAAGGACAACACCCTAGAATGCACATCTGATCCTCTCTGGCTTCCGCCGCTGTGCCGTCCTGGCGCAGCGGTCGTTGTCTCCTGATTTATGGCGCCGCTTGTTTATTTTTCTTGACGGCGCGGAGCGTCAGCCCCCACAATCTGATCCTTTCCTTGCAGTTTCAAATTTAAATCCGACAAGTGTTTTGTTATGTCAACCACGAAGGAAAAATCTTGCAACCATACTTGATCAGAAAACAAAGTGATGTCTTGATTATTGGTTATTAAAAACTGACATATTTCTTCTTTCAAGTCCCAAAATTTTTTGAGAACCTTGGAGCATGATAGCCAACGTACCTCGGTATACTATGATAAACCTGAATATTCGCTATCTAATTCAGTTAAGAACAGAGAGAACTGTCGCTGATTTAAACCTCGAGATCTTATGAAATTGATGAATTTTTTTATAGGTGTCAACACATTTTCCATTTTTATTACCTTCGTACATAATACTTCCTGATGTATAATGCAATGCGTATGATGAATATTGGAACCATCAGAAATTTCACTTAGTTTTTTTCGCAATAATGCTGCGAAACCGTTGGTTTTTCCAGTCATTGAAGGAGCTCCATCTGTTGCTACAGAAGTCAAATTTGATTGAGGTAAATTGTATTTTTGCAGAAGATCATAAACGCAATTAAATATATCTTCTCCTGTAGTAGTGCCATGCATCGGTACTAGCTCCAATAATTCCTCAAAAATGTTGAAATCCGTGTCGCAAGCTCGAAAAAAAAAACAGCTAACTGAGCTACGGCCCCAATGTCCGTACTCTCATCACAGGCAATGGAAAATGCTTCGAAACAAGATGATTTTTCTTTTATCTGATGATTTAAATTTCTGGGAATATCAGTAACTCTTTCCACAACGGTATTTCGAGACCGCTGAAACGTGCTTGAAATGTCTTCACACTTCCAGGACAAACAATTTCTGCAGCTTTAATTAAACATTCCTTAATGAAATCACCTTCAGTAAAAGGTTTTGAGTGTTTGGCTATCATCTCCGATAAAACGTTGCTTGCATGCACCGCCGCTTCACTCTCTTGTGATACTTTAGTAAACATAAACTGTTGTTTTTTTCATTCCCAACTTAACTCTTTTAACTTTTCTTGTCTCATTAAACCTTCGTAGGTATCATATTTTGATTTATGTTGTTCATAATGACGTTTAATGTTATATAATTTTGGTACACTAATAGCATTATTACATATCAAGCAGATGATTTTATCTTTTACTTCAGAGCAAAAATACTCTAATTCCCACTTTTTTTGAAAATTCCTATGTTCGTCAGCAATTTTTCGTTTAGTTTTACTGCCACTTGGTTTTGATGAAGCCATATTGAATACAAAGGTCTGAAAAAAAATAGTAATCGCTAACACAAAATAATAAAACGTTTTAATTAATATTTTAAAAAATTTTCAAAAATTAATATTTTTTAACTTACCAGACACAGAATAACTGCGCAAATTATTGAACGTAACTTAAATTCTTTTTTTCTAGTACTCCGAAATAATATTTTCTTTAAACTTTAAGGCACACAATACTTATGGCGATGTACATACGTTATGTATGTAGGTATAATATTATCAAAACTTACGACTTATGTATGGCGACCAGTGGTTCGTTATTAATAAATATATTATGTATAATTACAATTTTTAAAAATTAGTCTACAAATTTTCATTATTTTTTTTTTCAATTTATAAAAAAAAAAAATATTAAAATATATTAGTAAATTAAATTTTATTGCCCTCTATCGTTAAAATTTTACACAAATAAATTAACTGGTGGGCCGCATGAGGCCCGCGGGCCGCGAGTTTGACATGCTTGCCGTAAGCAATCGCGGCAAATATCGGGGGCCGATAAGTTTCTCCTATCTCTATAGCATCTATATCTTTTGCGTAGATCAAATACAAACACGCAACTATCAAGGATTGGGATCGCGTGTTTCACTTTAGACACACAAAAAAAAAAAACGGCTTCGTGTTTTTTTTTTTTTTTTACTTTTAATTAACAAAACAAATTCAAAATTACAAAGTTCTAAATATGTGAAAATTAAAAAAATCTAAAGTACAAGAAGAAAGCAAAATAAAGCCTAAATTAAACCTTTAGAACAAACACAACGAAAACTCTAAATTACATTCTATCCTTCATCACCCATGAGCCCTCCCATTAATTTTTCCATTGTTTAAATTAAATTGTTTATTTTTTTGTAAATAATCATACGCGTCTATAATAGTTTCGAAATTAGTTTTCATTTACTTTCGCCAATAAATAATAAACAAATATATATTTAAAATATAATAATAACTATTTGGAATAATTGGCTTGAAATACAATTATACATATATTTGATTATTTACGATCTAATATACTTTCCTATTTTAAGTAAACGTCTTTAAACTAATTGGCTTATTTCAATGGCTTCAAAGTTACACTTACTAAACTATTTAATACATCTCAAAAAGAACACACATTAAGAAAATTTAAAGAGGTAAAAAAAATGAAATATAAATATCTACACTTGATTTCTACAATATTGTCAAGAAGATCCATCCAGATGGAAAACCTGTCAATCATCCCTGGACCCCCGGGGGGGGGCACAGGTGTGAGGGGCTCTCGGAAGCTGATCTGCAAATAAGGAAAAAAGGACGCCTCAGTGGCTGACGCCGCTCATTATTATTACCTTTACCTTGACTTGGCAAAAATGTTGCCGTAGGTAGCAAGGAGTGTTGCCAATTCTTTCTGCTGTCCAGCTTGAAGTTCTTTCATTGTTTCCTCCCAGACTTGTTGAAGATGATCTGGAACATTGTCTTCCCTTTTAGACTTCTGCATCACTGGATGGTTTCTCTTAATCAAAACAGCAGGTTCTGCATTTCCAAGGCATGAGCCTTTCTTGATGGCACGTGCAGAGTCGTAGAGATTCACCACCCTTATTGGGATTACGTCCTGTCCAGTGTCAATAAGTTCCTTTGCTACGAGAATCCCCCTTGAAGGTGCCTCGGAGTCTCCTTCCAGGATGGCAAATTTTGGAAACTCGGCAGGCTTGAAAATTGTGAAGTTGCTGAAATGTCAGGAGAGGGATATCTTCATCGCTGCTTCGCAGCAAGTTCCGCCCGATATCTATCGAAAGTCCAAATTGTCTCAGGACATCCAGACCAATGATGCACTCGTCCATGATATCTGCAACGTAGCCTTTATGCTGTAAAATCTTGCTTCCGATTCGTATGCTTAGCAAGACACAATTGTGCACTTTAGCCCACTCCCCTGTTGCAGTTTGCAGTGAAATTGGCTTCATTCGAACCTCAGCAGGCTTTGGATATAGATTCTGGAAGACATCAGCTATCACAAGGGTGACATTAGCTCCAGTGTCAATTACCATGTCGCAGCTTCTTCCATTTATGAAGCCCCGTAGCAGTAATCCATTTTCTGTATTTCGAAGACTGGAGACTTGGATGGTACCATCAGGGGCATTCCCAAATGACCCAGCCAGCTTTCGCCCCGAAAAGCTGACTATTCGTAGTTTTCCTGGTTCTTCCTAGGGACTGAGGGGGTTTTAGAATTATCTGGATAGTTTTTCCTAATGTGGCCATCTTTTCCACATTTCCAGCAACCTGTATCACTGCGCTGTCTTAATTTTCGGGGGCAAGTTGGAGACAGGTGGTCATTAGCTCCACAGGTCCAGCAGTGACTCTTTTCTCTTTCTGGATTATCCAATTTAACTTGGCTAGCCACGCGATAACTTCCCCTTGAGGCTTGTTGGGCAGCTTCATGCTTCATGGCTTGGACAAGAGTTTCTTGTAGAGTAGTCGCACTTGAAAGTCGAGCAAACCTTTGGGTCTCAGGGTCTCCGACGGCATCAATAAACTGTTGTTGGGCCATAAAGTCTTGTGTTTCAGACGGGCACGTTGGAAAGGATAATCTTGCCAGGCATCGGATGTCGTTGGCCAAATCCTGCAAACTTTCTTTCTTTTCTTGTAGTCTTTTCTTGAACTTCACCACGTGAAGTTGTTGGTAATTTTCTTCTCCATATCGGGACTCCAACGCATCAAGCAGGGCGTTGAATTCTAGGCGAAGTTGTTCCAGAATCATCTGGAGTACATCCACTGCAGGTCCACGAAGTGCAGCAGCCAAAAAGCTTGCCTTATCTCTAACGTTCCATCCGTTCGCTTGGGCAACCACATCGGACTGGGTTTTGAAGGAGGTCCATGATGATTGTCCATCAAAGGTAGGAACTTTGACAAGAGGTCTACCCGAATTGTTATTTTCTTGCTGGAAAACTGGAGTTCTTGAATTGCCCGTTTCCACAGCAGCAAGTCTCTCTTCTAAAGCAGACAATTTATCTTTCATTTCTTCTTTTACAGAGGAAACGTCTTCTTTTACAGAGGAAACGTCTTATTTTACAGAGGAAACGTCTTATTTTACAGCTGAGATTTCATTTTTTAAGCATTGGAACTTAAGCCCCAAGCTTTCTTTTAGCTCTTGATTTTGAGCTTGAAGAGCCTCACGAGTTTCTTTATTTTGAGCTTGAAGAGCCTCGTTTAGAGCCTCACGAGTTTCTTGATTTTGAGCTTGAAATGCCTGGTTGAGAGCTTCACGAGTTTATTGATTTTGAGCTTGCATAGCCTGGTTTTGAGCCTGAAGAGCTTGGTTTTGAGCTTGAAGAGCTTGGTTTTGAGCTTGAAGAGCCTCGTTTAGAGATTCGCGAGTTTCTTTATTTTGAGCTTGAATAGCTTCACGAGTTTTCTGATTTTGAGCTTGCAAAACCTGGTTTTGAGTTTGCATAGCTTGGATCGCTTTCAATATTTCTTCCATTTTTCGGGTAAGTACCATAAATTATTCAGGCTTCACCTAAAGATCCCACTTCTGACACCAAATTGTTGCGCTGTTGGTTGACAAAGAACAACGTCCGTGAGTACAAAGGATCTTTAGGACTTTATTTAAGCCTAATCAATAAAATAATTACAGAAGAGTGCAAAAATAAAACAACAATAAAGAAAACAGCAGTTACAAACTCACCAACTGCAGAACGGTGAGGGAAAGCAGGAGCAGAACAGGAGACAGAAGTTCGTAGAACCTTCTAGAATCTTCCAAGAAGTACACCGGCGTCGGCGGTAAGCAGCAGTCCGACCTCTTGAGACAGCAGCTTGCTTGGAGTACACCACGTAGCTTCGTTCTTCGACTTCCCCTGCATGAGTTCCTCATCACTATATATACCGGAGTAGATCTTTCCAGAACGGTCATGGTTGGTTAGCCAATCACAAAGCCGCCAGGCTTGAGCATTGCGCAATCGCTACTGATTGGCCAATCCGTTGTTCTCCGATTTTTCTACATTTTTCTAGAACGTTCTAAAACATTTTCATCTGGAATGCGCCATTTTTCTTTTTACGTAACAATATTTATATTATCCGAATATTATCTTTACAGACACATTATATTCCTAAAATATTTATTACAAATTGTATCGATATAAATTGATACTATAAAATAGCTTTTATATATCAATAATGTTTTATAACCATATTGTTGCACCAAGTTGCAGCTTTGCAGGGTCATCGACCTTGGTTTCCTCCTTCTTAGGGTTATACACTATTCCCAAGCGGGTTTCCATACATAAAGAAAATAAAAGTAAATTACCTTTTAAAGTTATTGTCTTTATTTATTCGTTGTCTTCCTCGTAGGTTGTGATTCGCAGTCTTCGTCTAGGTCCTGCTCTCTCCAATACCCAATCAAGATATATGTACAAAAAATATATTAAAATAGGAATGAACCTATAATTAATTATAAAAAACACTTAAAAAAAAAGCTTTTATTCAAAACTAGACGAATGGCCCGGGCAACGCCCGGGTTTTACCCGAGTGCGTATATATTTTAAAAACGTTTTAATTCAAATACTATTCGTTACAATTATAAATTGGCGCCGTGGATGTCTCTCTTGTGAAACGTCCCGCCCCAAACTGTGTGTGTCTTGAAAATATAAAAATAAAAATGTGAATTTTCATAAAGATTTCATCATGTCGATTTTTTTTTTTTGCATTTCACCTACTAAATCGATAGAGATAATTACATTTGCAACATGAACTTAGGTATATTGACTAAATAGAAAACTGCATAGTAATAAAGATCATTTTTTAAAGGCACCATATCGTTTTTTTTTTCAATAAAATCGAAACAAAAATTAACGATAAATAACGATAATTGCCTTAAAAAGAAATTGCCTTAAAAAAAAAGAAACATTCGCGGTGATTTTGTCTAGCATTCGTTTATACAATTATTATATACGAATGACCCGGGCAACGCCCGGGTTTTACCCGATTAAATGCTTTTATTCAAATACTATTCGTTACAATTATAAATTGGCGCCGTGGATGTCATTCTTGTATATTATATAAATGAGTTTTAAAAATTGTAAAAAAAAAAAAAATGCATCGGCCGGGAATCGAACCCGGGCCGCCCGCGTGGCAGGCGAGCATTCTACCAGTGAACCACCGATGGTTATGAAAAATCCCATCCGTGAGCTTCAGACAGACAAACAAACAGACAGAATAAGGCAAATATATTATTTAAAATGCACTAAAAATAACAAAATAAATATTTCTGAAGTATTGCTTTTTTTTTTCTGAAGGTATCATTTAATAAATAAAATAATAGACTTAGAAATAAAAGCGGTGGGGATGATAATCATTTATGCAGCAAATAGGTATATTTTTAATGAAAGGCATAATCTTGCTAATCATTTGCTTCATATAAAATCACATTGATCTCAAATTTATTATTATTGTACCCCACCGCTTTTATTTCTAAGTCCATTATTTTATTTGTTAAATGGTACCTTCAGAAAAAAAAGCAATACTTAGAAATATTTATTTTGTTATTTTTAGTGCATTTTAAATAAAAGCTTTTTTTTTAAGTGTTTTTTTTTAATAATTAATTATGCACGCTATTTTTAGTCGTATATATGCCAGTCCAAAAAAAAAAAAGCCTTATCACTGAGACGACGTTGGCCTTAAATAGCTGCAAGCCTGCTCGCAGCAGATTGGTCAATTCCTCGTGGGAGGTCGGAAGTGACATAAGCAAAATCCGTTACTAACAGAACTGCGTCTCTTTGCTTTTGGGAACCCTAAATACAAGGTATGTCCCATAAGTTCCCGGACTGGGTCCATAAAAAAAAAGGTAAGATATATATATTTTTTAATTATTAAAACTTTTTAAAGTAATCCTCCCTTGCTTCAACGCACCAGCGCCATCGTTTCCCCAAATTGTCGAAACAGTTTTTATAGAGCTCTTTTGGAATGCTCTTCAATGCCAACAGCGATTTTTCTATTATGTCATCCCTGGTGTCAAAATGTCTTCTTTTACAACTGCTTTAAGTTGGGGAACAGGAAAAAGTCATTTGGTGCGATGTCCGGGGAATAGGGTGGTTGAGGTAGGATTTCTGTCCCGTTTTTAGCCAAAAAAAAACTCGTCACCAAGTGCGCTGTGTGAGGGCGGGCATTGTTATGGTGTAGGATCCAGTCACCATTAGGCCATTTTTCTGGCATTTTTTTCGAATCGCTTCCCTTAGATGGCGAAGAATGTCCAAATACATTTCCTTAATAACCGTTTGGCCTGCAGGAAGATACTCGTGATGTACAATGCCCTTGTTATCCAAAAAAGCGACCAGCAACGCCTTGTTTCTGGATTTCAATATCCTGGATTTTTTTGGTCTTGGCTCACCCTGACCTCTCCACTCGGCATATTGACGCTTGGTTTCAGGGTCATAGTCATAGACCCATGTCTCGTCGCCTGTGATTATCTTGTCTTTCCATTCCGGATCCGTTCTTGTCATTTCCAACATGTTCTCACAGGTTGCAAGCCGACACAGTTTTTGCTCATTAGTGAGGAATCTTGGTTACGATCCTCCCAATCGTTGTTTTAGAGATGCCTGTGTCTTGCTCTAGCTCCAGCAAAGTGTTCGAGGATTTTCTTTTATCAAATCGGTGATTTTTTGCACATTTTGGGCGTCCTTGCCGAGGTTCATCTTCAATGGAAATTCTGCCAGCTTTAAATCTAGAATGCCATTCAAAAACAGTTGTTCTCTTTGGAGAGTCATTGGGGAATACTTTATTAAGCATTTCAAAAGTTTCGGTTGCAGATATTTGAAGTTTCACACAAAATTCTATGCAAATCCTCTGCTTCAATTTTTGTTCCATCGTAAAATCGCCGCAGCGCTAGGTGTGACCTTTAAATAAATTAGAATGACCTTGGCGCGCGCTAATGTACCGCCTCGATATTGGTACCACCGTGTTGCCTGATATTTTTTCTATAATAAACAGTCAAATTTATTTACATTTTTCATTTATTTATTTTTTTTATGGACCCAGTCCGGGAACTTATGGGACATACCTTGTATATTGAATTATATTACAAAGTTAGAGACACCCAGTGGATTATTGTTAGGGGATAATTGGTACATATAAAATTTGAATTATAATTGAACAATTGATTAAATAGTTAAAAGTAACAACATACTAATTGAAAAAGGGGAACTATGAATGAATTTATATATGTTATATAAAAGTATTATTTTATTTAAAATTATTATTTCATAGATATATTGTCGCGTAGAAACTAAATTAAAGAAGAAGTCGATGCCAAAAATTAAGTTTTATTCTTTGTAAAAAAATAGTCTCGATCGACTCAGCCGAGGCGATCGAATCATATTTCTCAGAACAAAAATAACAAGTATGCAAAACAGCCTGCTTTGCATAACATAAAAATAAAATAAATGAGATATAGGAAGAAATATTTACATATATAATAGTAAATGCCGCACTTTTCCCACCTTTGAAAAGAAACAGCGTCCCGCTGTTCAATTGAAGGTTATTGACCAATTTGCATCCGTCTAGCTCTTGATCTTGTCACAGGGCCTGATATCGGTTCTGGGTCGGAGAATCTTTGTTTCAGAACAGGTTCCTTGTTTGGAGTTGAGCCAGATATTTCTTCTTGAAGCAGTGGATCCAAATATGGCTTCATTCTAAGTACATGTACTGTGTCCCTTGTTTTACGACGTTTCGGAGAGTCAGAAATGGCCTCAATTTCGTAATTGACGGGGGACAATTTTCTTGTAATACGGTAAGGACCGAAGTATTTCTTGATTAGCTTTTCTGAGAGTCCAACCTGTCTCACTGGAATGAAGAGCCATACGAGGTCTCCCACATTATAATCCACAGGTCGATGTTTCCTGTCATAGTATTTTCTGTCTTTCTCTTGACCTCGATAGAGATGTAGTTGTGCAAGGTGTCGGGCTTCTTCAGCTGTGGTAATGAGATGTTGAACATAATCACCAACATCATCATTGTCGTGATATGGAAGGAGTGAATCTAAAGTTGTTTCGGCCTCGCGGCCATGCACTAGGAAGAAGGGGCTGAAGCCTGTAGTTTCTTGCTTAGCGGTGTTATAAGCAAATGTTACAAATGGCAGAACTTCGTCCCAGTTTTTCTGTTCCACGTCAACGTACATGGACAACATGTCGGTCAATGTTTTGTTTAATCTTTCAGTTAGACCATTAGTCTGCGGATGATAGGCTGTAGTCTTGAGGTGATTTATTCCACTTAAATTATTTATTTGCTTAATTATTTGGGACATAAAGTTCGTACCACGGTCGGTGATGATCTGCTGAGGAGCTCCGTGTCGGAGAATAATTTCTTCGACAATAAACTTAGCAATTTCCATGGCTCCTGCGTCTGGAATCGCCTTTGTAGTTGCAAATCGCGTCATATATTCGGTGCATACAATAATCCATTTGTTGCCCCGATTCGTAACAGGAAATCTCCCTAATAAATCCATTCCTATCTTTTGAAAAGGAAAATCTGCCGGTGGGATAGGCATAAGTTGTCCAGGCGGTCGTTGTGGAACACTCTTCCTGCGCTGGCATTCTCTGCAATGCGCTATATACTGACGAATGGTCTTATACATTCCTCCCCAAAAGAATCGTTTACGTGCCCGATCATAAGTTTTGGCAAAACCCAAGTGACCAGCAGTAGGTGCATCGTGAAGATTTTTGAGGATTTCCAGCCGCATTTGCTTTGGAAGTACAAGAAGCCGTTGCCTTCCATATGGCTCGTAGTTTCTTTTATAAAGTACTCCGTCCACAACTTCGAAGCCTTTAAAAGGTCCAGTTTGTTCTATTTTGTCTATGATCTTTGCTAAATTGGGGTCTCGACTTTGTTCTGCACGAATATCAATGATCGATATTATATTGGGGAAGTCTTCTTGCTCTTCTGGTACAGGGTTCCTTGATAAACAGTCGGCGTCTTTATGTTTGCGCCCACTCTTATAGACTACGGTGATGTCGAACTCTTGCAGTCTGAGCGCCCATCTAGCGAGTCGTCCGGAAGGATCTTTAAGTCCTGCAAGCCAGCACAATGAATGATGATCTGTAACAACTGTGAAATTTCGGCCAAAAAGATAGGGTCTAAATTTGGATGTGGCCCAAACAACCGCAAGCAGTTCTTTCTCAGTGGTAGAGTAATTCTTTTCAGCCTTTGTAAGGGTCCTGGATGCATAAGCTATTGGTCTTTCAGCACCTCCTTGTATTTGGATCAACACTGCTCCAATGCCGTATCCACTGGCGTCGGTGTGTATATGGGTCTCGGCGTCTTCAATAAAGTGCCCAAGAACAGGTTCAGAGGTTAAAGCTTCTTTAAGAATCTCGAAGGCATTTTCTTGTTCTTTATTCCAACAGAATTTGGCATCGTTTTTTAAAAGGTCATTCAGGGGTTTAGCTTTGCAGGAAAAGTTTTCAACAAATCGTCTATAATAAGAGCACAGTCCTAAGAAACTTCTGACATCAGGTATACTTTTAGGAGATGGAAACTTCAAAATGGCTTCAACCTTTTCGGGGTCTGGATGTATTCCATTTTCATTGACAACGTGTCCTAATATCTTCAATTGTCTTGAGCCAAAAAGACATTTTTCATTGTTCACATTCAATCCAGCTTGTTGAAGGCATTCTAGAACAACTTCTAACCTTTTGATATGTTCTTCAAATGAAGGACCATAAACCACTATATCATCCAAATAGCAAAGACAGATGTTCCATTTTAGTCCTTTCAAAACGGTATCCATCATCCTCTCAAAAGTAGCTGGGGCGTTACAGAGGCCAAATGGCATTACCCTAAATTCGTAGAGACCATCAGGTGTAATGAATGCCGTCTTCTCTCTATCATGCTCATCCACTTCAATTTGCCAATAGCCGGTTCTTAGATCCATACTTGAGTAATACCTGGCCCCTGATAAATTATCCAAAGCATCATCAACCCGTGGTAATGGATACACATCTTTCTTGGTGATCTTATTAAGTCGTCGATAGTCAACACAAAACCTCCAAGACCCATTCTTTTTCTTCACAAGTACCACAGGCGAAGACCAAGGACTTTCAGAAAATTGAATTATATCTTGTTTCATCATTCTGTCAACTTCCTGCTGTATGATTTTCCTCTCCATTCCAGACACTCGGTAAGGCCTCTGTTTTGTTGGAGCGTGATCACCCGTGTCAATCTTATGCTTTATTTTACTTCGGGCAGGTTGGGACTTCCCAGAAAAATCAAAGACATTCGAAAATTTCTTAAGAACATTCATCATCTTATTTTGCTGATCCTCAGTAAGATTCGAGTCGATCATTGCTTCTATCTTCTGGTCCAATTTGGTAGTCCACATCTCTTCTTCTTGAATTAATTCATCGCATTTCAAGGAGCATATGGAGCCAACATCAACATCGCTCATGGTGCCAAGGGCCATACGCGAAGGGATCATCAGCGGCTTCGAGGTTCCGTTTGCTATCCACAAATCTGCTTTCCCTTGCTGAAATGTTGTAAGAAGGGAAGGTATAATAAATTCCTTCCTTATTGATAGTTCCCAATTTGGGCAGATTAAAACATCTCTATTTTCCTGAAGTGGTGTACCCACTACTGATATCTTACAACTTGACTTAGGTGGAATTACATAATTATCAGCAGAGTATACATCAAGATTAATTTGGTCATCATTTATTGGTAGTGTTTCTTCCAAATACAATTCTTGATGACCACAATCAATAACCGCTCTCGTTGCTTTGAAGAAATCCCACCCCAAAATTATGTCGTGGCTGCAATCAGGAATCACGATGAATTCAAAGGTTGTGGTGAGATAATTGATATGGACCTTTAGTGAACATTTTCCCAAAGTTTTAACAAGCTTTCCATTGGCGACTTTAACGACTGGTCCAGATTCAACAAAAAATGGAGTTCTCAGAAGTCTTCTAAACTTTTCTGAAACCACGGAATAATCTGCGCCCGAGTCTATCAATATTGTAGTTTGCAGTCCATTAATGTTCCCTTTTATACAATTCCGTTTTAATTTAGCAGACGTCGATGATGGAGGATTTTCAAAACCTGCGGCCTCACCCCCCATATAGGTCGCGCATCCTAGTTTTCCTCATTTTGGCGTCGGGGTGAGCGGCTTGACAAACGACCTGCCCCTGGCGATTGGCTTCTTCGTCTTGGCATCCTTCCTCTGCCTGGATATGGTGATGCGCTGCGGCCAAAACCTCCGGGTCTAGGGAGAGTTGGAAAATCGTCAATTAAATCGTAGGGTCTTTGTGGGGTTGCATTGTCGGCTGATGGAAGTGTTCTTCTTGATCTGGCTTCCTCAAAAGTACGTCTTCTTTCTCGACAGTAACGTAAGACATGTCCTGGCTTCCCGCAATGGAAACAGATAGGTTGGTTATCAGCCGTTCGCCATTGGTCAGATGTTCTGGGGGCATATGGAGTGTAGTCATCTTCTCGTCGAAATCTTGGTACAAACGTTCTCCTTCTTTGAGATTGAATATTTCGCCTTGTAATTGGGGCGAGTACTTGTTGCACCTCCTCTTTAACTATGGCCTCCAATGAATTCACGTCACTTGTCCCAAAGGGTTCCACCTCGGTCATTTTAGGCATAAATTTTTGCAACTCCTCCTGGACAATCCGTCGAATCCTTAGAGCCAAATCTTCTTCAAAGTCTGACGAGATCAGAGTCACGTTTGGTAATCTTTCATAACGTGTTCTTTTAATGCGGCGTTGTTTCATGTTCTCCAGCTGTCGGCAAAATTTCACCAGCTCGTCAACAGTTGTGGGATCTTTGACAATTAGAGTCTGGTAGAAATCTTCGGCAATCCCCTTCATCAAATGTCCAACTTTTTCTTCCTCCTCCATTTCGGGGTTAACTCGTGAGCACAGTGATAGGATTTCTTGGATGTATGATTCAGTTGTCTCTCCAGGCTTTTGAGCTCTGGTCTTTAGTGTCATTTCGGCTCGTCGAGTAAGTTCTTCTTTTTTTCCAAACACTTCACAAAGATTCGTTTTGAATTGAGTCCATGAATCAATAATGTCCTCGTTGTTATCGAACCACTGGGCGGCTGTTCCCTCGAGGTAGAATACAACATTGGCAAGGCTTTGAGTCTCATCCCATTTGTTGTATTTTGCGACCCTTTCAAACATTTTGATCCATCTCTGGGGATCTTGAGCACTCTCGCCGGAGAAAGTCGGAGGATTCCTTGGGATATGACAGGCGTATGATTGTGATCCAGCATTTGTTCCGAAAACTTCGGGAGTTCCAGAAGCTTCAGTTTTCACCATCCTTGTGCTGCTTGGCAGATCCTCAAATCCGTATTGGGGTTGTAGGCCTTGCAATCGGAAGCTTCTTCTAAGTGCCGTCTTGGATTTACCCGGAATCTCCACCAAAAATGTCGCGTAGAAACTAAATTGAAGAAGAAGTCGATGCCAAAAATTAGGTTTTATTCTTAGTAAAAAAATAGTCTCGATCGACTCAGCCGAGGCGATCGAATCATATTTCTCAGAACAAAAATAACAAGTATGCAAAACAGCCTGCTTTGCATAACATAAAAATAAAATAAATGAGATATAGGAAGAAATATTTACATATATAATAGTAAATGCCGCAATATAAATACTCTGTTTAAATCGACCGCCAGAGGTCGCGCTTTCTCTATAAATACTCATTGTTGTTATTCCCCGATTGGATATCCTGAGTCGGCATACATGAATCTTGCCAAGAAGAAAAAGAAGGCATACAAGCCCATCGTGAACCTCGCTGACCTGGAGAGGGAAGATGAGATGGTGATCTCACGTAACTGCAGCATCCTGAGCTCCATTGGCCACCCTGCCCTAAAATCCCTGCATGAGGACCTGATCCGCTACATCGCCTCGCGGACTGAAATGATCAAAGCCCTCGCTACCAATGTAGAGAACCTCACTGACACCCTCGAGTCCTTCGCAGAGTTGGACGAAATTGAGGAGGCCAACAAGCCCAAGACTGCTTGCCGCGGCACTCAAACCTGCCCTGCTCCTTCCTGCAAGGAAACCAGCTCCCAGACTGACCCAATCAAGCCCGCCACTCCTGCTCCTGCTGCTCTCTCTGCCAAGAAGCCTGCCTCACCTTGCCTGCTCCTGCTCCAACCAAAAGGAAGCAGTCTGAGGCTCCCAAACCGCCTGCAAAGAGGACAAACCTGAATGGTCCTTCAAAACCTGCGCCTACCCGCGTATCCAAGCCTGCGGCCGCCCAAGTGATCCTCCATGGAGAAAAATCGGCGGCCCACACAGTGGTCATCTCTGATGACCCACAGGCTGACCCAAGGGAGATGCTAAAAGCTGTCCGCGCTGCCCACACTCTCCCCCAAGGCGTTTGGGCCTCCCTGCACACCAAAGGGAAGCTGGTCCTCCACTCCAGTAATCCTGACACCATCCCTGAGGTGACAACCTCCCTGGCCAGCAAGTTGAATGGAATGAAGGTCCGCCAGCAGAAGGAGATCCTTCCACGGATCTGCCTCTTCAAAGTGGATGAGGAGAAATCCAACTCCACAATTGAGGAGACCTTCCTGGAAACCGCTGCTGTTAGAAAACTTCCTGGGGACAAGGTGGTGCGCGTGGCGCACCGTTCTGCACCCAGAAGCGGGACCTGCACCGCCTTCATCGAGGTGGACCTCAAGACCTTTAGAGCCCTGGGCGTCCGCGGGAGAATCGTGGTTGATGGAGTAATCCTCAACTTCGAGGAGTCCATCCGCGCCCGCGTCTGCTTCCGCTGTTGTGGCTTCGGCCACAACTCTGCCCAATGCTCCAGAGCTCCTAAGTGCTTCCAATGCGATCAAGACGGCCATGAAGGCCGCGCCTGCCCATCCATTGCTGACCAGCGCTCCTCCAAATGTGCCAACTGCTGCTCCAAGGGCCTTCCTGACGAGCACGAGGCGAGAGCCTCAAGCTGCCCCATCCTGAAGTCTAGGGCCCTCAAGTTCTAGGCTTCAAGGACCTTCTGCCTTCAATTCCATCTGCCACTTCTACTGGACTCCTGGCCAATTCAATGCTCCTGCCTCACTGCACCTTGGCACTGTTCCCCTGCTTGCCCAACGTTTCCACTACCCCTGCGACACATCTCCTGCAGCCAGATCCTAGGGTCCCTTGCCACCTGACATCGCGCTTGGGCTCAAAAATCATAACCTTTGGTTAGTAGCCCGTAAAACCATATTTTCTCTTCCCCGATTGGCCGACCCAAAACTTTGTAATTATGTAAATAATATTTTGTTTTATTTATTCTTGCGCCTTAAGCCAGGGGTACTTTTACCGAATTATGTTTATCCTAAAACTCAATTAAAGCAATCTCTCCGATCAAAACTGTTTTTATTATTATTCTTTCAATATTTATGCCACGACTGC
Organism: Cordylochernes scorpioides; assembly: GCA_030710605.1. Lineage (NCBI taxonomy): Eukaryota > Metazoa > Arthropoda > Arachnida > Pseudoscorpiones > Chernetidae > Cordylochernes > Cordylochernes scorpioides. The sequence goes on from CP092864.1 coordinate 157,542,386, forward strand.
ATCACCAATACCATATATTACTAAAAAGAACCAACAAATAATTCCATAGCATAATCCCCAAGATGATAATAAATTCAAGCAGAAAATATCTTTTTTTTTTAAATATAATATATATATATAATGAATATTAATATATTGGAGATGATATTGGAATAAGATGACTAGATCATAACAGATAAAATTCATATATTTGTTGGCTTTTCTCATTTATTTGCTTGTAATTCCAAGGACGTCTTCGATAGGAATCTGAATATTTGGATTTCTAATTCCTTCCATGTCTTGAACATTTATTGAAAAATTATTTCGCAACCTCCAGCATTGTCGCAATTTTAGCCAAGAAAAATTGAAATTGACAGGTTCTGGGAAAAAATAGTTGTTTTTTAGTCAGAAAATGATGATGAAAATATTTCTGTGTAGAAATTAAACTCTTAAAATCACGATCATTAAAAACAATAATAAGCATTAAGAGGAGCCTCTTGTGTAAATTTCTTTAATACCGCAAGCTTTCGAACACAACGTTCTTCAACGGGCGTGGATAGTAAAACCGTACTAACATGCTATTAGAGGAGAAAAACTAATATATACACCAATAAATTTACATACTAAAGAGATAATAGCGTAAAAAGAATACAACATAAATATTTAAAATTGAAATTTGCATATTACAAACGTGACAACGAAAAAATATGCAATAAACTTGAATGAGACTAAAAACTAAGGTAAAAAATTATTAAAACGGCGACATCCTTACACTAAAAGAACATAGAATAAATCGGTATATGGAAGTTAAAATCCACAAGGCCAAGGCAGGGGAAGGGAGGGTCCCACCCAGTGCTACCACTATCTTTGAGATATAAGAGGGGGGGGGGGTGAAAGAAAGGCTATTTATAGAGTATCTGGTAAATGTCTGGGAGGTCTATTCTACGGTTACCGCTATTGTTTTGTGTGGAAATAATAGATTCTAGGCAGAGTCTGTGATGTTTGTTATGTATGTGTCGGTATTTAACTTGAGGATGGTCGAGATCAAAACTATGAGCCGTTTGCGCTATATGTGTGAAAATTGAGGATTTAGGATCTTTATTGCGGATGTTGCGTCTGTGTTCTGAAATACGGATGCCAGTGGTTCTGCCTGTTTCCCCAACATAAGAAGTTGGGCAATTCAGGCACTGTACGGAATAAACTGCACCGGTAGAGTTTATGGGTAGGGTGGGTTTATCAGATTTGGTGATGTGATGTCTAAAGATGGTGGCTAAGTTGGGGGGACTATTGTAGAGAACTTTTATGCCGTATGGGCGTAGGACTCTGGATATAGATACTGCGGCAGGGGAGAACGGGAGCCAACATGTGGCCCTATGAATTGTAGTGGTTCTGTGGACACATGGATCAAAAGTATGTTTTTCTATAAAATCTATGGGATAACCAGCGGTTGTTAATAAGGAATGGATTCTAGATCTTTCTATTGTTTTAAAAATGGGAAAGGAACAATGGGTAAAAATTATTTTAGTTAAGGTCCTGACTGTATTAATTTTAAAGGCGATGGGACTATTGGAGAAGAAATGCGTATATTGGGGAGGGATGCGCTTCTTATGGAAAACAGAGGTGTGAAAAGACTGAGGGGTGCGAATAATAAGGATGTCTAGGAAAGGTAAAACAAAGTCTATTTCTGTTTCATATGTAAACTTAATGTGGGGGTTGAAATTGTGCAAGGTACTGTATGTGAGTTGAAGGCTGTCTGTTTTAATAATGCAAAAGATATCGTCTACATATCTCCTCCAATAGTATATATCGGAAGGGAGGGCTTGATTGATCAATGTGTCCAAAGAACCCATGATTATTTCAGATATAATTGACGATAGGGGACTACCCATAGGGGTTCCTCTGGTCTCTTTATAAAACTGCTTGTTGAAGGTGAAAGTGCAAATCGAGAGGCAGAGAGAAGCCAGTTGCAGGATATGGGAGGCCGTTTGTGTGTCAATGTTATTGGTAATAAGGAACGATTGCAACTTGTCAGCAATGAGAGAGTGTGGAAGTGAGAGGTATAACGACGTGACATCAAAAGACACCATACTGTGTAGGGGTGGTGGTTGTAAATCAAGAAGGTCTTCTATGAAACTGGGGGGATGCGTGATGCTATATGTGTTAGGATTGTCTTTCATGAGAGGGGACAAAACACTTACCAAAAACTTGGCTACAGAGTAGGCTGGAGAAAGATGATAAGCTATTATGGGCCTGAGTGGGACCCCCGGCTTGTGTACCTTGGGCAAGCCATAAATATAAGCATCCCTTCTCAGGCAAGATGTAAATTGAGCAAATTTATCAGGTGTGATGATGCTGGATTTCTTCATTTCGCAGAGCGCCTTTCTGAACGATTTGGTCAAAGCAAGATTTTCCTGGGGTGAAATGGGAGAAAAAGTGGTGTTGTCCTGGAGAATGTCCGTCATCTTAGATAGATAATCTGAGCGATCAAGTACAACAGTGTGGCTTCCTTTGTCTGCTTTAATGAAAATAAGAGACTTGTAACTTTGCAACTTCTTAATGATCGGGCGATGTCTATTGCTGGAAGGTGGTATCTGTGAAGGTCTGCGGAGAATTTGAACTACGGCGTTTCCTACTTTAAAGTTTCAAGGTGATTAAGTGAGCTTGTGACGCCTTCGATTCCGGCAATTATTCTAGGGATGTCCGGTTTAGCTGGGGGGATGAATTGAAGACCTAACGCTAAGATCCTCTCCTCTCTATCAGATAGCTTGGTTGAAGACAGATTTAGGACGTTGGGAGGAGCAGATCCCGTGGACTCGGCGACATCAGGGAAATGAAACTTTCTTTTCCAATATGCCAATTTTGATAGATGCCTATTCTTAAGCGCAATTTCTTGTTGATGAACCTTAAGGGTGATGGATCTTACTAGGTTAGCGATGTCGTCCGCAGACATTAACTGGTGGAGAAGAAAGATGAGGCCTTTAATAGATTTGGAGAGGAATCTAATATTGGAATGGGAACCTTGTATTCTGGCCTCGAGTAAGTCCAAATGAAACTTCCTGGTGAGCTTTGAGGAGAATGGATTCTTGACAGGATCTTTTATTCTAAGGGACGGCGGGATGAAACCGAATTTCTTGTAATGCAGGTTAAAGGTAAGACGATGCCTCCATTTAGACAGCTGTAGGGATTTCTTTTCCAAGAGTTTAATTTCTACAATCTTAGCCTTAGTCCTTTTACAATGAGTCACCCGAATCCTGATCTTCGTTTTTATATACACCAATTGGAAAAGAAATCCCTACAGCTGTCTAAATGGAGGCATCATCTTACCTTTAACCTGCATTGCAAGAAATTCGGTTTCATCCCGCCGTCCCTTAGAATAAAAGATCCTGTCAAGAATCCATTCTCCTCAAAGCTCACCAGGAAGTATCATTTGGACTTACTCGAGGCCAGAATACAAGGTTCCCATTCCAATATTAGATTCCTCTCCAAATCTATTAAAGGCCTCATCTCTCTTCTCCACCAGTTAATGTCTGCGAACGACATCGCTAACCTAGTAAGATCCATCACACTTAAGGTTCATCAACTAGAAATTGCGCTTAAGAATAGGCATCTATCAAAATTGGCATATTGGAAAAGAAAGTTTCATTTCCCTGATGTCGCCGAGTCCACGGGATCTGCTGCTCCCAACGTCCTAAATCTGTCTTCAACCAAGCTATCTGATAGAGAGGAGAGGATCTTAGCGTTAGGTCTTCAATTCATCCCCCCAGCTAAACCGGACATCCCTAGAATAATTGCCGGAATCGAAGGCGTCACAAGCTCACTTAATCACCTTGAAACTTTAAAGTAGGAAACGCCGTAGTTCAAATTCTCCGCAGACCTTCACAGATACCACCTTCCAGCAATAGACATCGCCCGATCATTAAGAAGTTGCAAAGTTACAAGTCTCTTATTTTCATTAAAGCAGACAAAGGAAGCCACACTGTTGTACTTGATCGCTCAGATTATCTATCTAAGATGACGGACATTCTCCAGGACAACACCACTTTTTCTCCCATTTCACCCCAGGAAAATCTTGCATTGACCAAATCGTTCAGAAAGGCGCTCTGCGAAATGAAGAAATCCAGCATCATCACACCTGATAAATTTGCTCAATTTACATCTTGCCTGGATAGGGATGCTTATATTTATGGCTTGCCCCCATTAATTTTTACCCATTGTTCCTTACTCATTTTTAAAACAATAGAAAGATGTAGAATCCATTCCTTATTAACAACCGCTGGTTATCCCATTGATTTTATAGAAAAACATACTTTTGATCCATGTGTCCACAGAACCACTACAATTCATGGGGCCACATGTTGGCTCCCGTTCTCCCCTGCCGCAGTATCTATATCCAGAATCCTACGCCCATACGGCATAAAAGTTCTCTACAATAGTCCCCCCAACTTAGCCACCATCCTTAGACATCACATCACCAAATCTGATAAACCCACCCTACCCATAAACTCTACCGGTGCAGTTTATTCCATACAGTGACTGAATTGCCCAACTTCTTATGTTGGGGAAACAGGCAGAACCACTGGCATCCGTATTTCAGAACACAGACGCAACATCCGCAATGAAGATCCTAAATCCTTAATTTTCACTCATATAGCGCAAACAGGCCATAGTTTTAATCTCGACCATCCTCAAGTTAAATACCGACACATACATAACAAACATCACAGACTCTGCCTAGAATCTATTATTTCCACACAAAACAATAGCTTTAACCGTAGAATAGACCTCCCAGACATTTACCAGATACTCTATAAATAGCCTTTCTTTCACCCCCCCCTCTTATATCTCAAAGATAGTGGTAGCACTGGGTGGGACCCTCCCTTCCCCTGCCTTGGCCTTGTGGATTTTAACTTCCATATATCGTTTTATTATATGTTCTTTTAGTGTAAAGATGCCGACGTTTTAATAATTTTTTACCTTAGTTTTTAGTCTCATTCAAGTTTATTGCATATTTTTTCGTCGTCACGTTTGTAATATGCAAATTTCAATTTTAAATATTTATGTTGTATTCTTTTTACGCTATTATCTCTTTAGTATGTAAATTTATTGGTGTATATACTAGTTTTTCTCCTCTAATAGCATGTTAGTACGGTTTTACTATCCACGCCCGTTGAAGAACGTTGTGTTCGAAAGCTTGCGGTATTAAAGAAATTTACATAAGAGGCTCCTCTTAATGCTTATTATTGTTTTTAATGATCGTGATTTTAAGAGTTTAATTTCTACAATCTTAGCCTTAGTCCTTTTACAACGAGTCACCCGAATCCTGATTTTCGTTTTTATATACACCAATTGGAAAAGAAATCCCTACAGCTGTCTAAATGGAGGCATCATCTTACCTTTAACCTGCATTGCAAGAAATTCGGTTTCATCCCGCCGTCCCTTAGAATAAAAGATCCTGTCAAGAATCCATTCTCCTCAAAGCTCACCAGGAAGTATCATTTGGACTTACTCGAGGCCAGAATACAAGGTTCCCATTCCAATATTAGATTCCTCTCCAAATCTATTAAAGGCCTCATCTCTCTTCTCCACCAGTTAATGTCTGCGAACGACATCGCTAACCTAGTAAGATCCATCACACTTAAGGTTCATCAACTAGAAATTGCGCTTAAGAATAGGCATCTATCAAAATTGGCATATTGGAAAAGAAAGTTTCATTTCCCTGATGTCGCCGAGTCCACGGGATCTGCTGCTCCCAACGTCCTAAATCTGTCTTCAACCAAGCTATCTGATAGAGAGGAGAGGATCTTAGCGTTAGGTCTTCAATTCATCCCCCCAGCTAAACCGGACATCCCTAGAATAATTGCCGGAATCGAAGGCGTCACAAGCTCACTTAATCACCTTGAAACTTTAAAGTAGGAAACGCCGTAGTTCAAATTCTCCGCAGACCTTCACAGATACCACCTTCCAGCAATAGACATCGCCCGATCATTAAGAAGTTGCAAAGTTACAAGTCTCTTATTTTCATTAAAGCAGACAAAGGAAGCCACACTGTTGTACTTGATCGCTCAGATTATCTATCTAAGATGACGGACATTCTCCAGGACAACACCACTTTTTCTCCCATTTCACCCCAGGAAAATCTTGCTTTGACCAAATCGTTCAGAAAGGCGCTCTGCGAAATGAAGAAATCCAGCATCATCACACCTGATAAATTTGCTCAATTTACATCTTGCCTGGATAGGGATGCTTATATTTATGGCTTGCCCAAGGTACACAAGCCGGGGGTCCCACTCAGGCCCATAATAGCTTATCATCTTTCTCCAGCCTACTCTGTAGCCAAGTTTTTGGTAAGTGTTTTGTCCCCTCTCATGAAAGACAATCCTAACACATATAGCATCACGCATCCCCCCAGTTTCATAGAAGACCTTCTTGATTTACAACCACCACCCCTACACAGTATGGTGTCTTTTGATGTCACGTCGTTATACCTCTCACTTCCACACTCTCTCATTGCTGACAAGTTGCAATCGTTCCTTATTACCAATAACATTGACACACAAACGGCCTCCCATATCCTGCAACTGGCTTCTCTCTGCCTCTCGATTTGCACTTTCACCTTCAACAAGCAGTTTTATAAACAGACCAGAGGAACCCCTATGGGTAGTCCCCTATCGTCAATTATCTCTGAAATAGTCATGGGTTCTTTGGACACATGGATCAATTAAGCCCTCCCTTCCGATATATACTATTGGAGGATATATGAAGACGATATCTTTTGCATTATTAAAACAGACAGCCTTTAACTCACATGCAGTACCTTGCACAATTTCAACCCCCATATTAAGTTTACATACGAAACAGAAATAGACTTTGTTTTACCTTTCCTAGACATCCTTATTATTCGCACCCCTCAGTCTTTTCACACCTCTGTTTTCCATAAGAAGCACATCCCTCCCCAATATACGCATTTCTCCTCCAATAGTCCCATCGCCTTTAAAATTAATACAGTCAGGACCTTAACTAAAATAATTTTTACCCATTGTTCCTTACTCATTTTTAAAACAATAGAAAGATCTAGAATCCATTCCTTATTAACAACCGCTGGTTATCCCATAGATTTTATAGAAAAACATACTTTTGATCCATGTGTCCACAGAACCACTACAATTCATAGGGCCACATGTTGGCTCCCGTTCTCCCCTGCTGCAGTATCTATATCCAGAATCCTACGCCCATACGGCATAAAAGTTCTCTACAATAGTCCCCCCAACTTAGCCACCATCCTTAGACATCACATCACCAAATCTGATAAACCCACCCTACCCATAAACTCTACTGGTGCAGTTTATTCCATACAGTGCCTGAATTGCCCAACTTCTTATGTTGGGGAAACAGGCAGAACCACTGGCATCCGTATTTCAGAACACAGACGCAACATCCGCAATGAAGATCCTAAATCCTTAATTTTCACACATATAGCGCAAACAGGCCATAGTTTTAATCTCGACCATCCTCATGTTAAATACCGACACATACATAACAAACATCACAGACTCTGCCTAGAATCTATTATTTCCACACAAAACAATAGCTTTAACCGTAGAATAGACCTCCCAGACATTTACCAGATACTCTATAAATAGCCTTTCTTTCACCCCCCCCCCCCTCTTATATCTCAAAGATAGTGGTAGCACTGGGTGGGACCCTCCCTTCCCCTGCCTTGGCCTTGTGGATTTTAACTTCCATATATCGTTTTATTATATGTTCTTTTAGTGTAAGGATGTCGCCGTTTTAATAATTTTTTACCTTAGTTTTTAGTCTCATTCAAGTTTATTGCATATTTTTTCGTCGTCACGTTTGTAATATGCAAATTTCAATTTTAAATATTTATGTTGTATTCTTTTTACGCTATTATCTCTTTAGTATGTAAATTTTTTGGTGTATATATTAGTTTTTCTCCTCTAATAGCATGTTAGTACGGTTTTACTATCCACGCCCGTTGAAGAACGTTGTGTTCGAAAGCTTGCGGTATTAAAGAAATTTACATAAGAGGCTCCTCTTAATGCTTATTATTGTTTTTAATGATCGTGATTTTAAGAGTTTAATTTCTACAATCTTAGCCTTAGTCCTTTTACAACGAGTCACCCGAATCCTGATTTTCGTTTTTATATACACCAATTGGAAAAGAAATCCCTACAGCTGTCTAAATGGAGGCATCATCTTACCTTTAACCTGCATTGCAAGAAATTCGGTTTCATCCCGCCGTCCCTTAGAATAAAAGATCCTGTCAAGAATCCATTCTCCTCAAAGCTCACCAGGAAGTTTCATTTGGACTTACTCGAGGCCAGAATACAAGGTTCCCATTCCAATATTAGATTCCTCTCCAGATCTATTAAAGGCCTCATCTTTCTTCTCCACCAGTTAATGTCTGCGGACGACATCGCTAACCTAGTAAGATCCATCACCCTTAAGGTTCATCAACAAGAAATTGCGCTTAAGAATAGGCATCTATCAAAATTGGCATATTGGAAAAGAAAGTTTCATTTCCCTGATGTCGCCGAGTCCACGGGATCTGCTCCTCCCAACGTCCTAAATCTGTCTTCAACCAAGCTATCTGATAGAGAGGAGAGGATCTTAGCGTTAGGTCTTCAATTCATCCCCCCAGCTAAACCGGACATCCCTAGAATAATTGCCGGAATCGATGGCGTCACAAACTCACTTAATCACCTTGAAACTTTAAAGTAGGAAACGCCGTAGTTCAAATTCTCCGCAGACCTTCACAGATACCACCTTCCAGCAATAGACATCGCCCGATCATTAAGAAGTTGCAAAGTTACAAGTCTCTTATTTTCATTAAAGCAGACAAAGGAAGTCACACTGTTGTACTTGATCGCTCAGATTATTTATCTAAGATGACGGACATTCTCCAGGACAACACCACTTTTTCTCCCATTTCACCCCAGGAAAATCTTGCTTTGACCAAATCGTTCAGAAAGGCGCTCTGCGAAATGAAGAAATCCAGCATCATCACACCTGATCAATTTGCTCAATTTACATCTTGCCTGAGAAGGGATGCTTATATTTATGGCTTGCCCAAGGTACACAAGCCGGGGGTCCCACTCAGGCCCATAATAGCTTATCATCTTTCTCCAACTACTCTGTAGCCAAGTTTTTGGTAAGTTTTTTGTCCCCTCTCATGAAAGACAATCCTAACACATATAGCATCACGCATCCCCCCAGTTTCATAGAAGACCTTCTTGATTTACAACCACCACCCCTACACAGTATGGTGTCTTTTGATGTCACGTCGTTATACCTCTCACTTCCACACTCTCTCATTGCTGACAAGTTGCAATCGTTCCTTATTACCAATAACATTGACACACAAACGGCCTCCCATATCATGCAACTGGCTTCTCTCTGCCTCTCGATTTGCACTTTCACCTTCAACAAGCAGTTTTATAAACAGACCAGAGAAACCCCTATGGGTAGTCCCCTATCGTCAATTATCTCTGAAATAGTCATGGGTGCTTTGGACACATGGATCAATCAAGCCCTCCCTGACGATATATACTATTCGAGGAGATATGTAGACGATATCTTTTGCATTATTAAAACAGACAGCCTTCAACTCACATACAGTACCTTGCACAATTTCAACCCCCACATTAAGTTTACATATGAAACAGAAATTTACTTTGTTTTACCTTACCTAGACATCCTTATTATTCGCACCCCTCAGTCTTTTCACACCTCTGTTTTCCATAAGAAGCACATCCCTCCCCAATATACGCATTTCTCCTCCAATAGTCCCATCGCCTTTAAAATTAATACAGTCAGGACCTTAACTAAAAGAATTTTTACCCATTGTTCCTTACCCATTTTTAAAACAATAGAAAGATCTAGAATCCATTCCTTATTAACAACCGCTGGTTATCCCATAGATTTTATAGAAAAACATACTTTTGATCCATGTGTCCACAGAACCACTACAATTCATAGGGCCACATGTTGGCTCCCGTTCTCCCCTGCCGCAGTATCTATATCCAGAGTCCTACGCCCATACGGCATAAAAGTTCTCTACAATAGTCCCCCCAACTTAGCCACCATCCTTAGACATCACATCACCAAATCTGATAAACCCACCCTACCCATAAACTCTACCGGAGCAGTTTATTCCGTACAGTGCCTGAATTGCACAACTTCTTATGTTGGGGAAACAGGCAGAACCACTGTCATCCGTATTTCAGAACACAGACGCAACATCCGCAATAAAGATCCTAAATCCTTAATTTTCACACATATAGCGCAAACAGGCCATAGTTTTGATCTCGACCATCCTCAAGTTAAATACCGACACATACATAACAAATATCACAGACTCTGCCTAGAATCTATTATTTCAACACAAAACAATAGCTGTAACCGTAGAATAGACCTCCCAGACATTTACCAGATACTCTATAAATAGCCTTTCTTTCACCCCCCCCCCTCTTATATCTCAAAGATAGTGGTAGCACTGGGTGGGACCCTCCCTTCCCCTGCCTTGGCCTTGTGGATTTTAACTTCCATATACCGTTATATTCTATGTTCTTTTAGTGTAAGGATGTCGCCGTTTTAATAATTTTTTACCTTAGTTTTTAGTCTCATTCAAGTTTATTGCATATTTTTTCGTCGTCACGTTTGTAATATGCAAATTTCAATTTTAAATATTTATGTTGTATTCTTTTTACGCTATTATCTCTTTAGTATGTAAATTTATTGGTGTATATATTAGTTTTTCTCCTCTAATAGCATGTTAGTACGGTTTTACTATCCACGCCCGTTGAAGAACGTTGTGTTCGAAAGCTTGCGGTATTAAAGAAATTTACACAAGAGGCTCCTCTTAATGCTTATTATTGTTTTTAAAAATATTTCTGTATCATGTTTGAAAATCAGATACAAAATTATATAGGGAAAAATTCCAAAAGAGCAGAGACCACGGGTGAAGCGAGTTCACTTTTAGTATGCAGAAACAAAATTCTAACAGAAAACATTCATTCGAGTAGAAGACACAAAGCCAGATCATCTATATATATATATATAAATGAATGTATGTGTGTGTGTGTATGTGTGTCCAGGGATGGGAATCGAACCCACAGTGTTCCGCTTACCGGGCAGATTCCATGTCCACTAGGCTACCCTGGACATGTGTGTGTGTGTGTGGTGTGTCTGTCCTTTATGCCTGACCAAACCACTCATTGGAACGCCATGAAACTTTGGGAAGTTATTTAGTATAGTACAGGGAAGGCCTCTAGCAAATAAAATTTTTGAAATAACTTTTCGCCTAAAAATAATCAAGATAAATTATCTAATTTATCTGTTATAATTCAACAATCTGCTATAAATATTATCATGAATATAGAAAAATATGATTATATGCTTCTTCTTCATGCCGGACCAAACTACTCATTTCATCGCAATTTAACTTTGAGAAATGGTTTAATATACTAACAGAAAGGTTTCTATCTAATTATTAGTTTGAAAAACCTTTTTTTTTTTTAAATAAGGATAAATATTAATTAATATGTTATATTTTCAGCACTCTTATTTATTATCTCTGTTTTATCTTTATATATATATAAATCAAAATTTGTCTGTCTGTTTATCGATAAACTCAGAAACTACTTAACCAAATGTCACCAAATTTTCCACATAACTACCAATGACCCTGGAGATGAAGAATTTACAATGCATTAAAATTAAGTAAAAAAATATTTTAAACTCTATATTTAATCTTTGTCTATAACTTTATTTATATAGCCACTTGCTATATATAATATATATATTTGACCATTTAGAACTTTGGGGAAAGTTATAAAGCTATTTTTTGTCAGATTTCTTTTTTTTTTCGTTTCGTTTTATTTCCCAAATTCTATTAAAATTTTTATTAAAAATTATCATCTTATTAAGAAGGTTTTCAATGTGTGTCTATATTCAAATTATTAATGACATTTTTGAAAGTAAAACAGTGTATACGGTATTAAATATGTATAATGGGGGGAACAATGGCTTAAAATATAATAGAAAGTAAGCTGAATGAAGACAAAAAAAAAGTTAAGAATTCCCTATGAATTGAAATGAAGTGATTTTGCCTATAAAATATCAAAAGATAGACTGGATTGATACACATTCAAAATGGTTAAAATGACATTTATTAAGCCAAACAGTGTGAAAAAGTAGATACAGTAGAGCTTGCACTGAGAGGATGCCTAAAATCGCAGCTTAACCCGTTTCTCCATCTCCAATGGGAGACCACCTACAGAAGAAACAAGTTGAGTCTTGATTTTAGGTGGTCTTTTTTAAGAGACTCTATTTACATATATTAAAATCAACATTTTCTTACTGTTACGTTTAATTACTGCTAATTCCTATATATAAAAATGAATGTATGTCTGTCTATCTGTCAATTATTAATTGGACTGAGCGAGTATTGTGAGTTTCATTATTCTATATGGTCTGGAAGCATATTAAAATTAAATATACAAATTTGAAAGGAAATTTGGAAATTTGTCCGTTCTTGGCCAACCTGACAACCCAGAAGTCTGAAAATTGGTCAGCTAGCATTGTCATCAGGTTGAATATGTGTACCAAAATTCATATTTCTAGGTGCCCTATAAGTATATTAAAAATTGATTACAAGATTTGGCGACAGACATCCAGACAGAGAGACAGATAGGCAAGTTAAAAAAAAACTTTTAAAAAGGAATGTCCCCTTGTAAATAATCTGTTTTAAATAAAATTAAATATTATAGAATATTTGTGAATAAATTTAGGACGCATTAAAATTGATGCAACAATATGTTATGAGAAACTATGATATCTTGAGTATTATTATACTGATGATTTATATCCTAACTACTACAATTAATAATGATAATATTAATTATATATATTTTGGCGAATATTAAATACTACCATTGTCAACTTTGCGCCTTCTAAAAATCACAATTTTCACGCAACTTTGTTTTTATCGTATATAATGACGGCGATAATAGATTTGAAATAGGATAATCTAGAAGAGTTTAAATTTCCAGAGATATAATTTAGTATGGGAAACATCCACCTGGAAAGATCCCGGGAAAAATAATTTGAATACCGTTCCTGTTGTAGACCTTTGGCCTCTGTTACTTCACAAACTTTCGATCTAAGAGAACTATGTCGCGGATTTTTCTATGATTTCCTCTCAAAGCACATCTGCTGGAAGTACTGGGCAATCTTCGTTGAAATCCGTGTTCGACCTCTTTTAAATTCGATAAGCTAATATCTAACTGATGACTCGGATGGAGAAGGATTTCCATTAACTGAATCCAAATTTGCTTTCAATTCTTCACTCTTTTCCATCCAAAGGCAAAAACCAAATCACTGAACGATATCGCACAATCTTTGCCTAAACAACGTGGGATGACTCACTCAAATGACTGCCAAATCAAACAATTCCTTGAATTAGAGTGAAAGTTGATACATTCGCATTTGAAGAATGCCAGAAAATAGTGATAACAACTACTTGAGTTAAAACGCTATCACTAAAACCTGGTGTCTACAGTCTCGCATTTACAATATTTGCTGGCAAGATGCGTTCACTTCAAATGTCAATATCTTTTATCTCTCTGTGAGCATCTTTTTAATCCTTGATATTTTAAACCAAGAATATTAATATATAAACCTCGCTCTTACATTATTATTATTTATATCCCTTAGTAAGTTTAAATAAAGACATTATAGAGGAATAGAGTTATCAGGCAAATTCAACAACAACAACAAAAAAATATTGCCACAAAAAAAAATCATAAAAAAAAACAAAAAAAAACAGCTCAAACATTGTATAAAAAATGAAAAGAGAGAAGAATAAAAATAATAATAATAATTATCGATGTAGATTAAAAAGCAAGAATGAAAAAAATAGGAAATAATCTGTGATTAACAAAAAATAAATAAATTGGTACCCCTTTTTTTTTTGGTGAAAAAAAATAAAAAAAAAACATGGAACAAAAAAGTTGTAATAATAGAAAGTAAAAAAAAAAAAGTGGAACAATATTTAAAAGAAAAAGAAGGGAAGGGGAGAGAAATGTTGTGAGAGAGGGGAAAAAAATGATTTAAAGAAAAGAAAAAAAATTGTCATTTCTATATAAAAAGAATGTTTGTACAGACAGAGAGATCATCACAGGTCATCTAAGAAGTGGCCACGTGGCTCACCACAAAATATCCTCGATATTATTTTATTTTTGTGTGAAGCCCTTGCTGTTTGCCACGTCCAGCTTACAGCATCTGTTCCAGGACCTATCTCTATACATCTTCACCTTTGTGGTGAGCCACGTGGCCACTTCTTAGATGACCTGTGATGATCTCTCTGTCTGTACAAACATTCTTTTTATATAGAAATGACAATTTTTTTCTTTTCTTTAAATCATTTTTCCCCTCTCTCACAACATTTCTCTCCCCTTCCCTTCTTTTTCTTTTAAATATTGTTCCACTTTTTTTTTTTTTACTTTCTATTATTACAACTTTTTTGTTCCATGTTTTTTTTTTATTTTTTTCACAAAAAAAAAAAGGGTACCAATTTATTTATTTTTTTGTTAATCACAGATTATTTCCTATTTTTTTCATTCTTGCTTTTTAATCTACATCGATAATTATTATTATTTTTTTTTATTCTTCTCTCTTTTCATTTTTTATACAATGTTTGAGCTGTTTTTTTTTTTATGATTTTTTTTGTGGCAATATTTTTTTTTGTTGTTGTTGTTGAATTTGCCTGATAACTCTATTCCTCTATAATGTCTATATTTAAACTTACTAAGGGATATAAATAATATTAATATATATTCGAAATAAAGTAAAATTGCAGGTAGTTATGAGTCCAAACGTTCAATTGTCCGCAATACATTTCATTTTTAATATAAGCCGGCGAAAACACTTTATTCTCATGACTCATTTTGAGACCTATTTAAAACGAAATAAAATTTTAACTATACATCTAAGGAGAGAACACAATGCTGAAAATACTGAAAAAAATTAAACGAAATATAAAACTATATAAAAGCATTTATAAATAAATATATATTTAAGTATCCACAAAAATAAAATAATATCGAGGATTTATTCTAAAGCATGGTGTATATTTACATAACTTCCACCAGAGAGTGACCAAAGCATAACAAGAGACTTACTTCAAAATTTTCTAAAACTAAAAATAATTTATATAACCGTTTAAGGACTATACACAAGGTTGTTCCAAAGGTTCGTAAACAAATATTATATAAGATATAGTGTTTAAATGTTTAAGAACTTTTGAGACAACCATATATTAAACGTATATATAACTACTCCAAACTCAGAGATTTATATATAAAAGCAAAGGTCTCCTCAACCGTCAAAACTAGACATCACCTAGTCGCTGCAAACTAGCCTCTAGGGTCGGTTACAAAGCTACAACACCAGCTTTGACAAACTGAGACGCGTCCACCTAGAGACCTTGGTTTCGAGCTAATGGCCCTCGTCAGTATAGGGCGGACATTATTTCATGAGATCCACAAGGGATCTAATGGGTTCACAATGGTCTTGGTTATTTGAAAAGTGATGGGGTATTTTCATTTTACTATTGTTTCTTTCGAAATCAGATATTCTAAAACCAGTATCTTCACAGGTAGCGTAGTGGAAAGTAATGTTTTCTAAATCAATGTCTCCACTTGAATTCTGTCACCCACCTTTAAATTACACCCGCTGGTTCGTTCCTTTAAACCTATATTTTTTTGTCTAGTTCTCCAAAACAAGTTTTGTGTGTGTGTGTGTGTGTGTGACAGTTTCACACAAACTGACACTATATACAATTTTCCCTTCGTTGTAGACCCTTGACTTGGTGATAAGATACATCAGAATATAGATGTAAAATTATATGAATTTGAAAATTTGGAATTTTTTTATAAGGTGTCGAAATTTTCAAACTTGTAGCACGTTTTGAGATATTGGGTTATCCTCTTGCCAATTTTTTGTGTAGGTTATGAAAATCTGCATTATATTTTAGAAATTAGCTTTGATATATATTTCGTGTGTCCATATTGCAACTAGTTTGAATTCGTATTTATTTAAATTTTGTCATTGTGTTTGAAGCAGTGTTTGCGTTCTCTCTTCAAATTTTCCATTAAAGATTTAATTAATTTAATTAATTCCCAATAATAATCAGAAGACAGAAGAGCTCCAGAAATCCTGCCTATTTCAGAGGATTCCTCCATATCCATAGGTGATAGTAGGGGGGGACTGTGATCAAGCACACATCGCAAGACAAACTTCTATACATGGAGCTGTTATTGGTACTATTGACCTCTTAAGTTGTTAATTTTATGTATTGATTGACCTCACTCAACATGATTCATTACTTGTCCTTAAATTCAAGTTGCATATTCAATTTGAAAATTGATTTCGACACCCGTAATTTCTTACGAAATTATACTATTATATTTTTCAAAATCTTGGTTTTACAGCGCACAAACAATAATATGAGAACAACCAATACTCCGTCTTCACTTTACCGTAACTGTTTAAATTCTGACTGACCTATACACAAACCTATAAATATCAGTTTATGATATTTTTTTCAAAAATTTCATAGTCTCAACCATATTGTAAATAATATACTTGTACATTTGAACATTTTAGCAATGTCCTTGATTTTATAACTATCCTAATCTTTGAACCCTTCAGCATAATGTGAAAAGTTTTACTTTGAAAATTTAGTTAAACAACATGTTATCATTCCCCAAACCATTTCGACTTCCCTTGCTTTCAATATTTTTCTACCATCAAACTCTCTTTCTACTATATCTCATAGAATTGTAACACTCTGCCATATTATGTGCTTTTCTGCTTACAACACGGATACACTAGTCTCAAATAGAAAAAATGTTCAGCATGATATAATAGAACCTTATTTCTCATACCTCAGTCCCGTGACAGTGGTCACCAAACGCGATAAGATCATCTATCGCCAACTAAATCATCTAAATCCACCGTATGGACCAGCAGTCTGTGGATAACTAGGCCCCAACAGCCATTTGATCCACTATCATTAGTCGCGATTTGCTAAATACGGTATTTAAAGAAAATTACATTTTTGTTTGCCATCTTTGACGCTATGTGCGTTTCTATCCGGGAACACCACAACTTCTAGATACATCTAGAGGATCAAGAAGGTATTTCAGTATGTCTATTGTAGTCTTAATACAAGGTGGGATAATAAATAAGGTGAATTATAATTTATATCAAAAAATAAGAACGATATTAAAAAAGGACTTGATTTATTCAAAATAATCACCTTGGCTTTCTATATACATCGTCTCCTTCGTTCTGGCAACATGTAAATACCCTCTTTATAGGCACTCTTAGGAAGCGTGTGAAAAAAATCTTGTACCACTATCTGGACATCTTCATCCGAGTCAAATCGCTTTCCCTTTAACTCCTTCTTTAGTAGTCCAAAAAGGAAATAGTCAGGGGGGGGGGGGGGGCTAGGTCTAGACTATATGCAGGATGTTCTAAAACTTCAAAACCTAATTTAATGATTGTAGATACAGTTCTACATGATTATGCGGCCTTGCATTATCATGAAGGAAGAGAACACCTTTACTAAGCTTTCCTCTTCTTTTGTTTCTTATACCGGGCTTTAGCTTATTTACAAGAATGTCACAATAAAGGTCGCTGTTCATACGTTGCCTTGAGGATGAAAAATCAAGACAGATTGGTCCATCAACATCCCAAAAAATTGTTAACAAAACTTTACCGGCCGAACGTTGAGACCTGATTTTTTTTTTTTTTTTTGGTTTTGGAAAGTCGCCTCGTTTCCATTCCATAGATGCACGTTTTGTCGAAGGATCATAATGATAACACCAATTCTCATCTCCAGTTACAATTTGGACAAGGAAATGATCACCTACCTCTTCATACCGCTTCAACAGAGCCTTTGAAACCCCAATACGGTTAAGTTTTTGGTCCAAATTAAGGAAATGTGGAATCCATCTGCAGCATATTTTTCTAAATTGCAATTGTTTATTAATAATGGTGTGCACAGTTCCATAGCTTATATTCAAATTGTAGGCTATGGTAAAAATGGATATTTTTTTTTATCCTCAAAAATTAAGTTTTCAACCGCATTTATCGTGCTTGGCGTCGCTGTAACATTTGGTCGTCCAGGTCGCTCAATATCGGAACATGTAATTCGTCCATTTTTGAACTCGTTAACCCATTTATAAATGTTTTTTTGAGACAAACAAGACTCACCTTAGATATTTTTCATTCTCTGGCATATTTGAGATGTTTGAATACCTTCTGCATTCAAGAAACGAATAACTGCACGTTGTTCAAGCGTGGTGCAATCCTTCAAGGGAGCTTCCATTTCAGTTTATTTATAAGTCTCGCGCCGCGCGTGGGAAAAAATAACAGAACACCTTAAATAGTCTCTCGATGTTATATTTTAATATTATGTGGTTTAAATTATTTGTGCTCTTTTAATTTTTAAGAAATAAGATAATTCACCTTATTTATTGATCCCCCCTTGTATCTAATGACATTCACTTTTTACAGCAACAATCCGTATACCAATGAGCTACACGTAAAGGAAAACCTGGGCTGTTGTACCTCGAGTGTCACACGAAACAAAACTTGGTCACACGAATCACTCACGTTTATAACCACAAGCCACATTCCAACAAAGGCTTAATTTTGCCTACGTCACTCACAAATTTAATGGGCATTTACAAATTTACTTTCAACAAACCAAATTATTTTTAGTTGAAAGCTACCATCATCCTAACAGTAGGAACCCTCATAGTACTACACGGGAGTGTATATAATATTAGAGATAATCTCCCAAAATATCGCCCCAACCAGTTTTATTGATGAAATACCAACATATAGACAAAAAATAAAACTCAGCCATTATACAGAAAACCTACCATTTACTTATTCTTTAGTCGCTCAATCCCATAACGACTGCCGGAAAAAAGGTATAAACTATCTCCCTAAGTACACGCTTGTTCGGCGGTACATATACTAAAATTGGAACGATACAGAGAAGATTAGCATGGCCCCTGCGCAAGAATGACACGCAAAATCGTGAAGCGTTCCATATCTCCCTACAGGCATCTTTCACCTTCAATATTTCGCTCTAAATCAGAGACGACGAATGAGCCGTCATTGTCTCAGCCATTTGTCACCAATTCTATTCACCGCCTCCAGATTTACCCCACGGTCACATTTCACAGCGAAACACAACGGTCAGCTAAACCGATTATGTTCCCAATCCAGGAGCCGAATCTAACACCTGACAGTAAAGCCAACAAGCATAGCCACTTTTCAAAGCAACAACAGCATGTATTCTAGCTTAACATCTTTCAATATAATTTTATTTTCCGTAATCGCCATTACTTTTGTTTTTACTTCCTCATACGATTTATTTTTCATGTACAAATATTTCGCCTTTTCATATTCGAAAAAAATGTATTATGTTTATACACACTACACTAAACGTAATATTTTATTTGCATAGATACCCTCATTGTTGATAGTTCACGGAGATCATTTTATCATAACTTCCTCTCTTGTCTCTTCCTACTGAAAGAACCTGTCTAACTTACAGACTGTTCTTGACTCGTGCCTAAGCCATTTCTAGATTAGCGATAGATATATGCACTTCTAGTTTCTCATTTTCATGATAATAATTTTGGTTAGTAAATTTTTTTTATAGAATATAATTTTGTAATACTCACTATGTGTATTGTACAAGGGTCACTCCGAGAAATTTTGCAATCAATATTAAATAATTAAAAAAATAAATTATACTATTAAAATCTACACATGCATATTTTACCTAACATAAAAATATTTATAAAATAGTAATAAAAATGACTCATAGAGGGCGTGACTTATTTACATCGGCAGCGGTAATATCAAACAATGCATCGGACACAATGGAGTTGACTAGAGAACGTTTACGCGCTGTAATCGCGTGGTCTACCTAGGTCAAATGCTATGAGCTGGGGTATAGTGATGATCCACTTGAATGGGTTCTGTAAACTTGAATAAGGGAACTCTACGTAATTGAACAAGGAATTTCTGATTGAATGATTCTAGAATAAAAATCTACATGAATTAATTTGATTAGCCTAACATGATTTGATTGCTCGATTTAACTAGACTAGCGAGTAAACTAAACAAAACACAAAATATAAACAACACACTGTTGTCGAATCAATACAAATTAATCAATAAAAATATATATATATACAGATTAAAATAGAACAATAAATAATTAATTATGTAAAACAATGAATTATATAAATTAACAATAAAGAATAGAATAACATCAATGAATAATATTTAACAACAATTTCTACAATAATTAACAATTAATAACAAATAAGAATAAAACATACATTTTTAACCAAACATACCCCCCCCCCCCCTCCTGTTGGACAGCCAAGTCCAACAAGAATAAAATTCATTCCTTGAATGGCAGAGGAGATATCTTGGTGATGGGACGCTTGAATTCATTCTTTGGAGTTTTAAGGTCTACGACTCGCACGTGTCCGTCTGGTCCTTTATAGGTCTTGATGATTCGTGCCAGAGGCCAATGATGAGGAGGTGTGGAGTCTTGTTTCATGAGTACAAGCTGTCCGGATTGTAGATCTTGATGAGTCTTATGCCACCTTGGACGTGCTTGTAACAGATTAAGATAGTCTTGGGACCATTTTTCCAAAATCTATCTTCGTTGATTGAATGCATTTCCAACGGGAAATGTGACTTAAATTATCCACAACTTCATCTGGAATAGCTAGAAGAAGGGAACCAATCAAAAATGTGAAGGAGTATTGCTTCATAAGAATCAAAGTTGGAATCAAGAGGGAGAAGTGGTCTCGAATTCAAAATTGCTTCTATCTGAGTAAGCAACGTGTAAAATTCTTCAAAGTTAAGAATGGCTGACTTCGTTACTTTGATTAAAATGACTTTTAACAGATTTAATACCTGCCTCCCAAAGTCCACCAAAATGAGGAGCGGAGGGAGGATTAAATGCCACCTAATCCCTCTTTGAGCACAGAAATTTTGAATATTTAACTCCCTGTAAAATCCAACAAAACTCTATTGGCCAATTTGAAATTTGCAGCATTATCACTGAAAAGATCTAAAGGCAAGCCGCGTCTCGAGGTAAATCTCCTAAGAGTAGCTATAAATGCTTCTGCAGTAAGATCAGAAACCACCTCAAGATGTATTGCCTTGGTGGTGAAACAAATGAATAGAACAATATAAGTTTCAAACAGTATTTTTGATCTTTTTAACATTGGCTTAGTAATGATAGGGCCCGACAAATCTACTCCGACTCGTTGGAAAGGCCGGGATGGCACCATCCTTTCAAGTGGCAATTCACCCATAATTTGAGTCACGACCTTGGATCGATGCATAAATGTAGAGATTGCTTAAAATAATGTTCGATAATCAAATCTGTACAATGATGTATTTTTGGTAGGATTATTGGATGTTTTCGATTATAGTCAAGATTTGAATGTTGAAGTCTTCCTCCATATCTAAGAATTCCATCAGCATCAAGGAAAGGATTTAGAAACCTGAGATTGCTTTTCTCCCCGACACAGAGCCCTTATTTCGAAGCCACCCAATATCCCGAGTAAATTATTGATTTTGAATTAATATGATGATTTTAACCGTAGCATTATGAATTTCTGAGGCTGATAGGAAGCGATTTAACGATTTATTAATTGATTTACAATTTGAAATGAATCTCAAACAAAATGCCATTATATCAACTGTTTTTATCCAAGATGAGTATTTCAGAAGTAATTCGGGCATATGTCCTACTATAAAGTGATAGACCAAGATTGTCGACCTCTCCTCAATCAATG
>CP092864.1:157564399-157607634 GCA_030710605.1 Cordylochernes scorpioides
GCCTTTATTGAGGACCTCTCGTCCTATAAAGGATTCGCCAGTTTACAGAGTATTTGAAGAGAAGAGAACTAAGAATACAAAGAGAAACCTATAAGTACTAGGTATAGTGTAGTATATTTTCTACACTGACTATATACAACAGCAGCAACAAGCCTTTTACTGGAATCAAAGTCCCATACAGGATTCGTCATTCTAATACTGACAAAGATTATCTACATATGATTATTTACATCAGTTAGATTATGTATATAGCTTCCTTTTCTTTTCAGCCGTCTTCCAAAATTTGAACAACGCAAACGCTCCAGTTCTGTTTCTCACCACCTCATTCAACAGGAGCTCCAAAGAGAGTCCCTCAAGGCCTATTTCACTGAGGAGCACTTCTCGTTCGTCTTTCAGCCCCATACATGAGAGTATATGGTGATGTAGCCCCGGCTCCATTCTTGTCCCGCAAATATCGCATGTCCAACCGTCTGTTTTAAATATTCTGGGGCGATCATCAGTAAAGAGCACCGAGAGGATTCTCAGTCCAGGCAATACACCGTTTGACCCGAAGCGGGAAATCGCTGGACAGATAGTGTTCCGGTAACGGAGTTGAGCAGATGTTTTTAAAGTGGGGGTATAGTCTTGAATTTAATATTCTTGTGTGATCCTTTTGCAGACATTGATCAATTGCAGTCCTGATTATGTAGGGAATTTCTCTTTGTAATAGTCTGTGCAGAAATTCAGCCATTGAAATCCGGTGGTGTTTAAAATATTAACTATACTTCCTGTGAAATCTATATATTTTTTCGTTGCGTTTGAAATTCCCCACAGCTGGGCCAAGCAGCGCAGCGGCAATCTAGTTTCACCCATTCCCAGCATTCTCAACCAGAACTTTAAGGTAAGTTTCAAGACTGTAACGCTGAGTGACACTCTTCCCAATTCTATCCTAAGCATGTATCCGGGGGTGTATCTTGGTAAATTTAGATATCTTCGGATAAATGAGTCCTGATTTTGATCAACAATTAATGTATGCCTATTTGCCCAAACAGGTGCCGCGTATAGCAGGGTTGATAGAACCATCGCGTCAAGAAGTTTCATAGAGGATTTAAAAGAGTTCATCTTCGACCTGGTCAGAATAGGCCATACCGCACCACTGGCAGCGAGAGCTTTACCCTTATAGTATAATGCGGCTTGCTTAAAAGAGTTTGTTGAGGTGAGTGGATATCCTAGATACATGTATCTTTCCGTGACATTCAGTGTTTGTTGTTCCCAATACCAATTATCGGATTTTGACCGCTTCCCACCATTGCGAAATACCATTATTTTTGATTTGTTTTCGTTCAGCGTTAGCATATTTTCCTTAAATTCCTCGGAATTATATGGTTGAATTCTAGAAAGGAATTTAGTTATTTCACAGAACCTTCATCATTTCAAGCGAACAAAACTGATAATGTCCTTCTTAGTCGACCTTTAGCTTACAAAGTGGTAGTACCTTCATTTTAACTGAGATGACCATTCAGCAACAGAGACGACAGACTATGAAAGTGTGAAGAATATTTTAGACATATCATCTGATTTTCAATTAAGTTAGAAAGAAGGAAGTGGAGCATTTATACAGGTGGTCAAGAAAAGATTATATATTTTATAGATGGAAATTTTGACGGAAAGATATTGATCTAAAGAGACAAAGGTCGCCACTCCCGTCAAAATAGAAATCTAAAACCAGACGCCATCTAGCGGCCTCGGGTCGATGACAAAGCCACAATACCAGCTCTGGCAAACTAAAAGGCGTCCACCTAGAGACACTGATTGCGGGCTAATGGCCCTCGTCAGTCTATGGCGGACTTTATTCCATGAGATCCACACGGGATCTAATGGAATCTTGACAATCTGCCAAAGAGGTGTTTAGCTGGCAAAGTGGCTGGGCCGAATCTATGGCTAAAATATATATTTACAGCGACGGTCAATAGATGGCCTCTGGTTTTGACGTCTATTTTGACGGGAGAGGTGACCTTTGTCTCTTAAGATTTGCCTCCCGGCAACATTTTACATCTATATTTTAGCCATAGATTTGGCCTAGCCACTTTGCCATTTAAACACCTATTTGGCAGATTGTCAAGATTCAATTAGGTCCCGTGTGGATCTCTTGGAATAAAGTCCGCCCTAGGCTGACGAGGGCCATTAGCCCTAAAGCATGGTCTCTAGGTGGACGCTTTTCATTTTGCCAAAGCTGGTATTGTGGCTTTGTCACCGACTTGAGGAATCTAGTTTGCGGCGACGGTCAATAGATGGCGTCTGGTTTTGACGTCCATTTTGACCGGAGAGGCGACCTTTGTCTCTTTAGTTATATATTTTATGGTATGAATAATTTTGAAATTATCATAGATTGTTGACAAAGTCAATAAATATTTATAAAAAACACGTATATGAGATAAAATACTCTATACACAGAAATTATATCAAACAAGACATACATTTTAGCCTCATACAATTGAGCTCTATCGAATACATATTTGTCATAATCATAACAACTTTGATAAGTGCACATGCAGAGTGCATAAAATATAAATAGATATGAAGGGCTAAATAATGTAAACCATATTTACCATGGTGAATGTTTCAACAATCTAAAGAAAATACACTCATGGACAAAATTTAAGGAAGTTGTACCTTTCAGCATGTATATCGGGATTCAAACAATAACTCTGAAATATATTTAATGCACAATGAAATTTTTGAATAAACGCGAGATAACCAAATTTGAACAAAAAACCTCTGTCTCCTTAATAAAAAACAGACCCGCCACAGGCGAAATCAGATATTTCACTTCCTTAAATTTGTCCATAAGTGTAGGTTACTCAGAGACTCTTTATAATGAATAATATGGAATCAAATAATCTTTCAGACACGCCTTTCTTCAGCTATAAAACGTATTGACCTAGCAAAAGAAGAGGGTTTATGTAAAAGAGAGAGTACATAAATGTTATAGACACTTTTCTCTCCTTTACTATGCCAATACTTTCATTTAAGTTTTCATTTAAGCTACTTAAAAAACGAATTTCACGGCATCTCCCTTGTAATACAAACACAATAAATGATATATATTCTGACGGATTAGTGATTGTTCCAGATAAACCTGATATACACACAGTCACTTCATTGGAAGAGGTTCAGTAAAAATGAACTCTCTTTCAATATATCTCTACACTATAATATGTGAAATATTATGTGTATATTTGAATTCAAAACGTTGTTGTATTATAAATTTACACTATTGGAAAATTTTATCAAGAAAATAAGTAGGTTTCACAGTTATCTTGAAACTGCTCAAATGAATGCGCCTGTCGTTTACCGCTTTTATTTATCTGTTATCTGGGGATCTTTATGACAAAGAGGATTAGAGATAAATCTTTTCTGGTTGGATTCATAATTGCAATTATAGTGAGTTACTCCAACCTATTTTTAAATTCTTTTTTCGACGTTGGGTAACAAACTGTCGTTTTTTTCAAGGAAACCTATTTATATAAGGCTTATTTTTATAAACGATTTAGTTAATTGATTCTAACGGGACGAGCACATTGAATAGCCATATAATTGAATAATTTTGTGACAGTTCGACAGCTTACACTTCAGGAAAAGTAGCCTATTCTTTATTGAGTATCTTTCGAAATAAATACTACTAGGACAGGTTTCACACATATTTTATTTGAAATATCTGAAATACACATTTCAAAAGATATCAGTATTCCTTTTCACACTGATTCATAATTCTGATTTTTTTTTCAAAAATATCACAGAGGTTTTATTCTCGGGAGTGGTGTGTTTAACGCTTTCCGCTCATTTGTTGGTTGAATGTGTTGGAATTTGGTAGAGAAAGTAGGAACCATGCTTTTAACAAAGTTTAATTCTTTATAAAAGAATCAAACAAAACTATAATATAAAGTATTTGAATTATATTTGCAATATGGAGAAGTAGCAACAATATTATATATTCTACAAGATGAAAACAATGAAGCTACATACTCCTCTCTAATTTCTATCACCTGAATTATTACAAACTGCCCTGACACAGACATATAACTATATCAGCACAGTTCCTATTAACAAAAAGCAATAGCGCGCCATCTATACATATAAAATGAAAGGATTTAAAAGCACGAATGTTTCTTTTATACATATTACAAACCTTTACTGCCCTTACTGCGATGAAAAAATATATTGGGAGGGCCTGGCTTATCAGTGGTGAACCCTCCCAGCGGTTTCGCCAATTTAATCCACCAGACCGCTTCTCAGAGCTCTAATACTGCATTGGACGATTCAGCCTATATACGCAGCACTGAAGGATGGAATCTCAGAAATGGGTTTCAAGAGAACTATGGACATAAGCTTATAGGACAGTAGAATTACATTCAAATATTTGCATCAAGCAATGCTCTTCCGCAAACAATAAAGACAAGGCCTGTTAGGCATAAATTAACACAAAGTAATAGTGCGCCATCTATACATATAAAATGAAAGGATTTAAAAGCACGAATGTTTCTTTTATACATATGTATAGAGACTTACAATATAAACACCTTAGCATATATTGTACAATTTTCTCATTTCAAAGATCTCAACTCAATGGGAGTTATTATTGTCAAATGTCTCAAAACATAAAACATAAACACCTTAGCAACCATTGTACAATTTTTCATTTCGGAAATCTCAACTCAATGGGAAGTATAAATGTTCAAATGTCTCAAAACATAAAACATAAACACCTTATCAACAATTGTACAATTTTCTCATTTCGGAAATCTCAACTCAATGGGAAGTATAAATGTTCAAATGTCTCAAAACATAAAACATAAACACCTTAGTAACCATTGTTCTATTGTCTCATTTCAACGATATCGACTCTACGGATATTATGAATGTTTAAATATCTTGAAACTAACAAAATAAACACCTTATCAACAATTGTACCATTGTCTTATTTCAACGATCTCAACTCAATGGAAAGTATAAATGTTCAAATATCTCAAAACATAAAACATAAACACCTTAGCAACTTTTGTACAATTGTCACATTTCAACAATTTCAACTCAATGGAAAGTATAAAAGTTCAAATGTCTCGAAACTTACGAAATAAACACCTTAACAACCATTGTACAATTGTCTTATTTAAACGATCTCAACTCAATGGAAATTATGAATGTCAAATATCTCGAAATATGAAGGAGTTTTTAGTTAATGAAGGAGTTTTTTAATTAATGAATTTTTTTAATCATACAAACATTACAAATATAACATAATAGAAAGAAAATAATAATGGGAAATACAGCAATTAAATTATATATGTGCTATCGAACAAACAACAACATCAGAGTAGTCAAATATCTATAAAATGTCATCAATGATAATAAGCTTCGAAATTAATTCCAACAAAGCCCCCCTTCAATTTCAAGCTAAATGTCTTGAAGGCTAATGTCAACAGACATTCATAGCTAAGCTGCTACGTCACAACGTGACGTCACGGTTTGTGGTGGCGCAACTTGCCATTCTTTGTTTACCGGAAAAATGTTAACATTTAGGCCTAAATACCAAAGGAATATTATATACACACATTGATATCAAATAAAAAATAACAATATACACACATTTTTACACATTCAGTTGGTCTTATAATTAAATAAAGATAACAAATGGATTAATTTTTCCTTTGATAAAGCCTTTGTTAAAAGTCAGAAATATTGTCTTCAGTTTTTACATATTGAATGTCAAAAATATTATTTTTCAATTTCTCATGTAAAAAGCAATAGATCTAACTAAATGATTAGATTTATCAGTTGTTTGACCAGACTTAGTATAGTCATTATTATGTTTGTTTCATAGTCAATATCAAATAATTTTATATTTATGAAACTAAATAATAAAGAAATGTGATTTATATAATGAACAGATAGTACTATACGTTATTCTTACATCATAGATATGCAGTGTGACGTTTTGGTGTACCAGTTTCAGGACTTGATTAAGCACGTAATATAAGCAGGATTATTTCTCGTATTTTTATAACTGTTGGGAATCTCTATGGTTCAGACAATGAAACAACAAATAACAAGTTTACTTACAGCTGAAGTGGTTTTAAAGAATTAGGCAATTTTACCTTTTAAGAAAGTATTTTAAATTTATTGTTTTCAAAGAGAGAGAGAAAAGAACATTTAACAATTTACATTACAATTACTAATTTTGTAAACAAAACAAAACACTCCTTTGTTCTCGTTTTTATATTACAGTGTTGTCAGTCTAAAATTATTTCAAGATCATTGATTTACTATTCTTCTTTTTTTCCCAACATTCCCTCTTAAATCAGTGATCTTATCACATTCAACAGTTTCTTCACTTGACTTATGTTTTAAATGGTTGTCATAAGAAGGGATTTGAATTTTTCAAACTTTGGTCTGGCTAGAGCTTTTGTCAGGATGTCTGCAATTTGGTGTTCTGTTGGACAATATATCAGGTTAAACTTTTGAGCTTGATCTTTCACAAAATTATATTTGACATCAATATGTTTAGTTTTAGTGGTGAATTGGCCTGATTTTATAATTTTTATAGTGCTTTGGTTATCAACATAGAGATTTATATCAAAATTATCTGGAATTAATTCTTCTAATAGGGATCTAATGTATGACACTTCTTTACATGCATCTGCTGCAGCAATGAACTCTGCTTCAGTGCTGGAAAGGGCAATTACAGGTTGCTTTCTAGAGCACCAACTTATGGGACCTCCACATAAGTAAACTACATATCCTTTGGTACTTTTTCTAGTTTTAATATCTCCAGCAAAGTCAGAATCACAATATACATTTAATTCAAATGGCATCTCTCCATCATATGATATGCCTAAATTGGTGGTGTGGTTTAAATATCTTAGGGTTCTTTTGATGTTTATAATATTTTGAGTTGTAGGATCATGCATTGACCTGCTTTCAAAATTTGTGACAAAGGTCATGTCTGGTCTAGTTTTGTTTGTCAAATATAAAAGGCTTCCAATTGATTGTCTGTAGGAATATTTGCTATCATTTGATATTTCTAAGTTTTTGTCTAATTCTTTTACTACATCTGTAATGGGAGTGGGTACTGGTTTTGAGTTTTGCATATTATATCTTTCAAGAGAGAGAACTGATTTTGCATAATTTTATTGTGAAAGTAAAATTTTATTTTTTTCCTCAAAACACAAATTTATTCCCAAAAAAGTTCTTGGATCATTGTTTATTTCAACTTCAAACTCTTGGGATAGTTTTTCTGAAATATTATTTAATTCTTCTTCATTATCTCCCATCAAGATACCATCATCTACATATATTGCAAGGTACATATTTCCTTTGTTGGTTTTAAAAAGACATGGCTCTGATTTTAGTTGTATGAAATATTGGGATTTGAGAAAGGTTTTTAATCTTTCATTCCATTTTAATGGCGCTTGCTTTAAACCATACAATGCCTTTCTTAACCTGCATATGTTCCCTTTATAACCTTCTGGCAATTGAACATATATTTCTTCATCCAAAAACCCATATAGAAAAGCTGTTTTTATGTCAAATGTTTAAAAAAAAACTTTTTTAGCCATTAGAGCAAAGTATATCCTTAAGGAGACAGTGCTTATAACTAGGACTGAATGTCTCATCATAATCAATGCCTGCTTCTTGTTCAAAGCCTCTTACAACTAGTCTTGCTTTGTAGCGGCCTTCTTTCACTTTGAAGAGCCATTTAGAGGTCAGAATCTTCTTGTTTGACGCTTTAATTTCTTTTACTATTTCCCAAACTTCATTTTTGGCAAGAGACTATTTTTCTTCTTTTATTTCCTTTTTTCCATTTTTCTTGATTTGGACCAGATATAGCTTCCGAGTAAGTTAGAAGATCTGATTCTGTTGTTCCATCCCGCTCTAAATAGAAGTATTCATATCTTGATGGTGTTTGTAAACTACTCCTTGGTCTAAGATTATATTTTGAAGTACTTGGTTTTGTAGGGATATCTTCTTTGTCTTCAAAGACTTCTGGTAGACTTGGTTCTTCATTTAATTCTAGTTGATCTTCAGATTTTTCTTCTGGTTCGACAATAGGTATTTTTTCTTCTTTATTTATACATCCTTTATCAAAAAGATTACATCTCTAGCTGTAATGATTCGTTTGCTTTGTTCATCCCAAAGGCGATAACCATTTGGTGCATAACCTATAAAGGTATATTTTTTTACTTCTGTCTTCCAATTTCTTTACGTGTTTTAGGGTTTTGACATAAGCTTCACAACCAAAAAGTTGTAAGTTTGACAAATTTGGTCCTTTGTTGAACCAAAGTTCTGCAGGGGTTTTCTCTAATTCTTGAGTAGGGCTTCGGTTCAGAAAATAGGCTGAAACCCTTACAGCTTCTCCCCACATGTATTTTTCTACACCAGAATCAATCAAAAGAGCTCTAATTTTCTCCATCAGGGTTCTACTTAATCTTTCGGCTTTGCCGTTTAGCTGAGGTGAGTGAGGTATGGTGAGATCCATAATGATTCCTTTAGCTTTGCACCAGGATTTTATATACAGGGTGTACCAGGTAAATTGGGAATTTCAACAATGGTATTTTAACTGAAATTTTTTGCAAGTAAAAATTAAAATATCCGAATGAAATTTGACACAGTAGTAGATAAAAGGATATAGTTTTTATTTATTCAATGAAGTTTCCATTATTAGCTACAACAGTCTCGAGGCGAGTGCGGTATGAAGCACAGGCCTTGGCGACGATGACCTTGTCCATTTGGGTCATCACCGTGTGAACTGCTTTCTTGACAGACTGGATGGTGGTATGAGGAGCTTTGTTGACATCTCTCTCAACAACGCCCCATACATAGTAGTCGAGGGGATTGCAATCTGGAGAATTAGGGGGCCAAATATCAGGACCCCAGTGACTAGGGACGTTAAAAGTCAGCCACGATTGTGTCTTTTTTGCCTTATGGGCTGGAGCTGAGTCCTGTTGGAAGACATACTTCCTTCCTGCGGCCACCATGTCCATCCAAGGCTTCACAACGGTCTCCAGAACATTGATGTAGGTGTCAGCGTTCATCCTAAGGCCCTTCTCAAAGAAATGGGGAGGCATGACATCACCTTCACTGCTGATAACGCCAAGGACCATTACGGAGGCAGGAAATTTCGTGTGCATCACGACAGGTATCTCTGAGGGGTCTTTACAGATCCAGCGATCATTCCTGGGATTTACCTTTTGGTCCACGTCAAAGTTCTTTTCGTCAGAGAAGAACCTTAGCATGCCAAAAGAGTCGTGTGTCAGGTTGTTGAGGAGGGCAGCAGCCTTTCATTTTCTGTTATTCTTCATATTCTCAGTCAGCAACTGACCTTTCCGAAGGGCATAAGACTTGAAACCAAGGTCCTCATGGATAGTTCTGACAATTGTCATAGAGCCAACGTCCATTTCCTTGGCTATGGCCCTCATGCTCTTCCCAGGGTTTCCATCAATCTTCTCCTTGACATTTTTGACAAATTCTTCGCCTCTTACCCTGTCCGATCGACGCGAGTGCTTTTTCCTTGTAGCTATCCCCTCTTTGTTACTGTCGGCCTCATCAAACTGCTTCTTGACACGATAAATAGTGGTTTTGGGCAACTTAAGAAAATCCACTATCTCTTTGGGGCTCCTTCCGGCGCGCAGAGCAACGATGATGGCAGCTCGATTTTCAAATTCTCGGTCACTGTTCATCACTACACTGTGTACACATGTACTGTTGCATTTTACATGAATATGGCTACGTAATGAAAAAAAAAACAAGTTTTTAATCTCAAGTAGTTTTTGTTTTATGGACTGTCAAAGTTAGTCCCAATTTACCTGGTACAACCTGTATTCATTTACATATTCTCCGCCATTGTCACATCTTATTTTTGAAACTTTTAGATTCATTTGGTTTTCTGCTTCTGTAATAAATTCTTTTAGATATCCTTTTACTTCATATTTATTTTGTAACAAATACACATGACAAAAATGTGTGTAGTCATCAAGAAATATTAAAAAATAGTATTTGTTGTCATGGGTAGTGGGATCTAAAGGTCCACATACATCTGTATGGATTATTTCTAAAGGCCCTTTTGATTTTGTTCTAATGGAATTGAATGGCTTTCTTACCTGTTTAGCTTTAATGCATGTTTCACAAATTTCATCTTGACTTATTTTTATTATGTTTATTCCATTAACCATAGATTTTAATTGTTTTAAGCTTGAAAATCTTATGTGACACATTTTTCTGTGCCATTTGAGCATTTCTTCATTTTGGGTAGCTGTTTAGTCAGATTCTTTAATTTCGGGGATTTTCTGTTTCTATATTTATTGTATAGAGTCCATTTTACCGTTTTTCTCCTTCTAAAACTTTTATTCCATTTTTTACGACAAATACCTTTTCATCTTCAAAGACGACTTTGCCTTTATTTCTGGTAATGACACTTACAGATAGTAAATTATTTGTCAAGTGTGGTACAAACATCACCTCCTTGAGATCACATTTCTTCCCTTGAATTTTTCCGACTGATTTTGCTATTAGAGTTTCTTTCTTTTTTGCTATTGATTATTTTGAGTTGCAATCTACTTCATCTTGTAAAAACTTTTTACTATTTATCATATGGCTTGTTGAGCCACTATCTACAATGAATTCTAGCAATTCCTCATTTTTACATTTTAAAGTCTCTCCAGCAAAAAAGGACAATTTTTCTTCATTTTTGTTTCTGAAAAAGTAATCCTTTTCTTTATGAGATTTGTCTTTTTACAAATTCGCCAAGGAATATTTTCCTGAGATTCATTTTGAGATTTCTTAAAGAAGCATTGGTCTTGAGTATGATTTGTCTTTTTACAGATGGTACACCATTTTTTAATTAGTCTAAGTATTTTGCTAAGTGCCCGCTCTTTTTGCAGAGTTAAAGCACTGCTGTACTTTAGTAGCACTCATGGCTATTCCCTCTTCAGACTTTACTTTTTGTTTAGTTTCTTCAAGTGATAGTCTTGATATTAAGTTTGTTAACGTTTTCTCACTTTTTGGTGTCGAGTCCCATGCTGTGCTGAAGTAATTAAAGTAGTCTGGCAAAATGCTCAATATTTTAGAAATTACAAAGCTTTCCTCAATTTCTTGTTTTACATTATTTAGTTTGATTACTAAATTTTGCATTCTGCTTATATTTGTTGCCATATCTGTATTTTTGTCAAATTTGAATCCATGAAATTCTTGTAGTAATTTGCATTTTAATTGCTCATCTTCTCGTTGATAAATGGCTACTAGTTTTTTCATACATTTCTTTTGAAGTTTTGCAATTTAGAATATGTGTTAAAACATTCTTTTCAATGGTTAACAATATTTATTTTTGTGCTTTGGCGTCTTTTAGGCTCCATTTA
Organism: Cordylochernes scorpioides; assembly: GCA_030710605.1. Taxonomy (NCBI): domain Eukaryota; kingdom Metazoa; phylum Arthropoda; class Arachnida; order Pseudoscorpiones; family Chernetidae; genus Cordylochernes; species Cordylochernes scorpioides. The sequence goes on from CP092864.1 coordinate 157,575,790, forward strand.
TCTTTCCAGTTTCATCTTTCAAGTCTTCAAACAACGATTTTCCATTTACAATATCTAGAAGGCCATTTGCTTTGAAAATAATTGTTATCTGAAAATTCCATAAATTAAAATTTTCAGGACTTTTAAGTCTCACAATATATGCGACATCTTCGCTGACAGCCATTTTTGTTTTTATTTATATTTTATCCTATATTTCATATATATTTTACCGCGATTCAAAAACCACGCTCTGCTACCATGTTGGGAATCTCTATGTTTCAGACAATGAAACAACAAATAACAAGTTTACTTACAGCTGAAGGGGTTGTAAAGAATTAGGCGATTTTACCTTTTAAGAAAGTATTTTAAATTTAATAAAGAGAGATAGAAAAGAACATTTAACAATTTACATTACAATTACTAATTTTGTAAACAAAACAAAACACTCCTTTGTTCTCGTTTTTATATTACAGTGTTGTCAGTCTAAAAGTATTTCTAGATCTTTGATTTACTATTCTTCTTTTTTTCCAACAATAACCGAATTAAATCATCCTTAAAATTTACTTCTCCGTAGATTATGAACACAATGGAATTAACCCGTCATTCAGTAAAGCCATCCAAATAGTCAATTACCCTAAAGTTGATCTGGTATAATTGGAGTATTTTACACACAGAGATATTTAATAAATAATTTTATAAAAATGTTTTCTTCTCATCAAGGTTCCAAAGTTGTAAAGCTTTAAAACTTCACTCCAAATGTTAGGCTCTAGGTATTTTTACACTTTGGTGATTCTAAAGAATGTCGCGTGGTGTTAATTAAACTCAATATTTGTTGGCTCTTATTATTTGATAATTTATTTTATGAACGCCTTTTTTCACAGCTGAATATATGAATTCTTTACATCTAAATAAAAAGTTTTAAAATTTTTAAAAAACATATTTCGCAAATTTGATATATTGAAAACTCACTTCTAACTTTTCTAATATTATATTTAGACCATAGTTACCTGCAGTATTACACACTACTAGAAAAAATAATTTTTGATTTTTAATTAGAAATAGGAATAAAAAGATACGAAGCTGTTTTACAAAGTATCATTTTACTTTTTTATACTTCTTACCTCATACGTTTATCAATTTGTATTCGGTCAATAACTGTTATTTAGAGAGAGCGTTGAGTGATCTATCAGACCGCACCTTGGTGTTTACACAGTTAGTTATTTGTATTTAAACATTTAACTCACTGAAAACTATATTTCAAAGAATCTATATGTACTTCTGCATCTTTGTGTGGATCTACAGGATAAAATTGTGAAACATTTTCTAGTTATAAAAATGTCATATAGCATTCAGGTGGTTGTCTTAAGCAGAAAAACATCTTTCTCTTAGTTGTTAAATATAATCCTTTTAGCCTTATTGTTGTAAATATAATTTTGATGAAGAGTTTTACCATTTTTGGTATTTTTTTGGATATTTAGCCTCATGTTTTAGATTATTTGAGCATAATTAAAAATCTCCACTATTTGATCACTTAACATGGGTTAACGCGTGCGCACTTGTCTGTCTTTGTGACGGTATTCAAGCTAGGTGGTATTTGTGCCTTTATTGAAAATATTATTTGTAATATTTTGCATTCATATTTATAATGGTTGAGTTGTAGTTTATGTTAATGGCCCCATTTAACCTTTGTAGTGCTGAATTCAATATTTAAAAAAAAGATGAGACTTTTCTCGTTAAAATGAAAGTAACCCAAAAGTTAGATAGCCAATCAAACGGGATTTAGTGCAATGTGTGAATGAGATATATATATATGTCTCATATAAATAAATTTGCACTATAGAGTTACAACAAGTTTTATTTCTCTCTCTATCTTCGTATAAGATAGGCGATCTGTATTTCACCAGAGTATTTATTATATTTTAAATACAGATTATTATTTTTTTATATTTATATATATTTTTTTGCTTCTCTGGAAATTTCCCTTATTGCTTATCTTGTATCTTATAGATGTTAATTTTGTTTTTAATATATTGCCGGGTCATTCTGAAGTTTGCCTTTCCTGATTTTCTACGTGGCGCGCAATATATATTCATATACATAACTTATATTAAGGAGATTAACCCTTAAAATGGCTAAATATATTCATATCTCTACCAAACAATTAGATTTAAGAAACTGGAGTCTACGATAGGCGAATAAACAATCGAGGCATAAGGAAAACAAAATAGTGTTATCCTCAAGTAGTGGCTTCCACTGACCCTAGACACAGACAGAAGATCGGTCAGTGAGAGAGCATACAGAATGTCGTCTTGTCTTCCTTAATTGACACCCTGCTTCTTATATATATTCGGTTGTCAAACTCTCGTCTTTCTTTAAAAAAAAAATATCAAAAACCATAACTATACAGTCGAACGTGGATAATTCAAAGCCCAAGGGACCAAAGAAATTCGAATTGAAAACGTTAAATAAAAGGCTTAAAATTCTATGGTCCAAGATAAATATTCGAATTAAAGAGGTTAGAATTATCCAAGTTCTACTGTATTCCGATCCTACCGAAAAGTTCGGTAAATATATTTTAAAAATATTGGAAGGTTTTCATTTGGAAAATAGTCATATCTGTAAAATATTTTTTTTTTACATTTCATGCTTACATTTTGATTCACACACACACGCATTCACACATTTATGTTATTTCATAATTCAAAGCTATTTACATAATTTATTTTTGAATCTTCGAGATATTATGCAATATATGTTAACCAAAACTGGTATTCTAAATTAGAATCACAGTTTATATAAAAATAAAATAATAACTTTATTAATAATTTTATATCTATAACCGTGCACTTGGGTATGTAAGTATATGCATTTATGCTCGTATCAGGCTGGCTTCTTAATGGCTGAACAATTTTGCTGAAATTTCACATTTCTATGTACAAATTAAGGAAGAAAGGATAGTCTACTCATACCTTCAATTTTGAATAAAATACTACAAGAGAAGGAATCTCAGGATACATTTCTAAGAAGAAAAAAAACTAACGGGGTGACACGAGATTCTTTATTTAAGCGATATTATCTTGGCAAGCTTTCGGACAATAACGCCTGTTGAAGGACGTTAATGTCCGAACGCTTGCCAAGTTTATCTCGCTTTAATAAATAATCTCGTCGCACATTTAGCTTTTATTCCCTCTTAGAAATTGAATCGATTGTATCAATGGTGCTGTCGTGTCCAATGAAAATCCTCAGATGTCTCCATGCATCCCTATCACAGCAGTGTCAATATTCTCTATCTCGGGTGTGTAAAGCTGCTGTTCTGGGTCCATGTCAATTCTATCGATAATAGACGAAAAGGTATATTTCCATTATAACACGCAATAGACGTAACAACTATTTCTTTTTGGTGGAATACCTTCCCGGATAGACGTTTCCAGTCAATAAGTTTAAAACATTTCAAAACACATCTTACCTATTTTAAAAATGTAGTCAAAAGGCAAATAGCTTCGTAAATATGGTCTCTTTTAGCTATAGTGGTTGATAATAATATATTTTAAGCAATATTTATCGCCAAATTACCAATGTGTTTCTATATCAAGAAGTTTTATTACTTATGTTATGAATAATCTTTAATATTTTAATTGAAAAGTGTATTGATGGTTTACATATCGCGACTTTCTGCTATTAAAATATAAATTATATTTTTGATCGCTAGAATTATATTACATGGGCGAATACTAGAGTTAATGGTAGTTATTTTTTGTCATTATGTTTTATATTTTTAATAACAATATAATTCTTTGTGTTTTATAACCAAGATGTTTTATTATCAATGCTTTTATAATGTTACTTTATTATAATGACTAGATTTAGATTACTTAGTTGACTCTTACTAAATGCACACTTTTACTTCTGATATAATAAAAACTATGTTTGTTATTAATGCAGTGATGAATATCGTAATGAATACATTTGCGTCATTAAATGCTGAAAATCATTGATAATTTCAATTCTAATTTGTATACATATAATTAAATACTATATATATATATATATGTTATATGAAGGTATTATTAGAATGTTATATTAAAATATTATTTTATTTAAAAATATATTTCATAGATACTAATATTCTGTTAAATCGACCGCCAGAGGTCACGCTTTGCATATAAAAACTCGTTGTTCTATCCCAATGGTCGGCTCAAAACATTTGTACATTATGTAAATAATCTTTTGTTTTCCTCATTCTACTCGCCTTAATCCAGGCAGAACTTTTATCAAATTGTTTTTTTTATGCATATCCCTTAGCTCACAAATAAATAAATCTCTAATATTCAATATTATTATTATTCTTTCAAAATTATTAACCACGACTGCATTTCCATTACCATAATCCTCAACATGATCTAAATACAAGCAGAAAATCTATTTTCTTTATATTAGATATATATATATCCATAGAAGCAAAGGGTGCCTCTCCCGTCAAAATAAACGTCAAAAACTGCGCCATCTATTGACCGTCGCCGCAACTAGCGGCCTCGGGTCGGTGACAAAGCCACAACACCAACTTTGTAAAACTGAGAAGCGTTCACCTAGAGACCATGGTTTCGGGCTAATGGCCCTCGTTAGTCTAGGGCGGACTTTATTCCATGAGATCCACACGGTATCTAATGGAATATTCACAATCTACGTTCACAATTTGACGTTTATTTTGACGGGGGAGGCGCCCTTTGCTTCTATGGATCAATTTACTCCCGGAGAGTCCCCTCTCCCGTCAAAATAGACGTCTAAACCTAGACGCCATCTATTGACCGTCGCCGCAACTAGCGGGCTCGGGTCGGTGCGACAAGGTCACAAAACCAGCTTTGGAAAACTGAACTGGGTTTAGACGCTTATTTTGACGGGTGAGGCGACCCTTGTCTCTTTAGATCAATTTTCTCCCGGCAAAAAATCTCCGTCTATATATATATCCTTATATATCTATAAAAATGAAATGCGTAATCGATGTTTGTTATCGCTTCACACAAAATCTACTGACTCAATCATTATGGAATTTCGCATGTAGGTAGCTGAAGATTTCCTTTAACATATAGGCTATTCGAAAAACTAAAAAGGTTACTGTGCTTTTTTTTTTAAATAAAAAACCAAAAAGCGTTAGTTCCAGTCTTTTACCGCTTGGGCGCAGCACTGGTCGCGACGATAAATGGATTTGATTGGTTAATAATTAACACGTGGTTTGTTTAAACGATGAATGTTAGTTTGTTCACACGATGAATGTTTTTAAAAGGTAAGATTATCCAATCGCCGTGAAACTTTAGGAAGTTATTTACTATACTACTGGGAAGATTTCTGGTTTGAAATTGATTTGAAATAAATATTCTTTGCAATTTTATTTGCAAATTTTATACTTTCACTCGCAAGCAGCGCCTCTAGCGGCGTCTGGTGAAATTATATTTAAAATTGTAACAATGCTTAAAATGGTTTCCAAGTATAATAAATTTAATTTGAGAATTTAGTAATATAATATTCCAATGACGTAAAAAATACTTGGCATTTCAATATTAATATATATTTAAAGAAAAAATTGTAACGATTTTGTTTTAAATGTTAAAATGTAATGTTAAAATATATTTTTACATTGTTAATTTAATTTGCTGTTGTTTTATTAAAAATGATGATGAAACTTTAATTGTTGTTGTGAAAATATCTTTATTTACGGAGCTGCTAACCATAATAAATGATTTTTGAGCCCCTAATTGTTGTTGTTTATTATCGTTTGTTTATATAAAAAAATTACATTGTATGTGATGATGATAACAAAAATGAAATTTTAAATTAATATATATAATTCATTGAGAAAAAAGAAATAATTAATTATCAAATTTACAAAAGTGACAATATCTTATTTAAAATATAATAAATGTTTTAAAAATATTATGTGTTTCAAAAATATATTTAAACGCATATAACAATATTTATATTTATATACGTTTATAAATCAATATATAGGTGGATTGGATGTTTTCTAGAATCGTTTTAACAAATGTTCGTTAGGCAAACTTTTACTCGGATAAAAACTGTGCGAAGCCGGGTACATTCGCTAAATACAGTTATTTACAAATCTTCGTTTGTGGAAAGATACTATTCCTTCAACTTCAAATTACCGAGTGGACCAATTAATACTGATTTTTTTCAACTTATCGAGTATTTTTCAAGGGACCGGGAAAAATTATCGAGAAGGTAGACAAGTATAGATTCAGTAGGGATTGGATGTTTCCTAGAATCGTTTTAACAAATGTTTGTTAAGCAAACTTTCACTTGGGGCGAAGCCAGGAACATATATATATATATATATATATATGTTTGTCGGCTATGCACGCCCTCAATATGTAACTAATCTCGCTGAAATTTAAACAGGACAGAGAGTTAAATCTGGAAGAGTTTTTATTTTGTCGCACTTTAACCAATAAAAATTATATTTAACCAAGTACTGAGCAACAATATTTTTTTAGTCAGAAATGATGATGACAATATTTCCGTATCATGCTTGATTGCATTAAAAAATTCTTTTGGGGAATATTCACTAAAGCAGACCACGGGTAAAGCCAGATAATGATTAATAGTAGGCAGAAACAAAATTCTACCAGCGAAGCATTCACTCGAGCAGAAGACACACGAAGCCAGGTAATCTCTATATATAAAATATCGTTTCTCGGCCTTTTGGCTAAGATCATGTAGTATATCTCTAGATATATTTATTTATGTATATCTTTTCAAAAATCTATTCAGTAGAGAGTGGATATGTTTGCTCGAAAAATAAATTTCATGTATTATATAAATATATGACATAACGAATTATATTATCATAATATTCAGTGTGTTCCCGAATAGTATTATCAATAATATTCGTTAGGCAAACTTTCACTCGGATAAAACCCGGGCGAAGCCTGGTACACATCCGCTAGTATATATATGTCATAATATATACTCTTCCTGGAATAATAAAACGGACCTACAGGCGACCCAGAGAGGGATGGGCAGCTGAAGGGTGTCACTTTAGACATCAGGACATTCCAAGGGGCTACTAGGGTCCGTCGCTTGGCACCTCGGGACCTTTGAGGCAGTTGGGTAATTGTGTGCGACACGAACGGCCGCTCAGCAGTGGCAGCCCCCTCGCTCCCCCTCTCTCTCTCGGATGGGCTTCCAAATTCCTCTACTAAATCGTGGTGTGATTATTTCTCTTTCCACACATTATCACTATATTTTCCCATAGAAAGTCGACAGGATCATATCGCATATATATATATATATAAATCAACTGAGTTTACACAAAGTTATTCGTTTTTCAGCTTTCTCATCCGAAGATTTATAACAATCCGTATCGATCTATATACCAAACCTTTTCTTCATTCTAGAGACCTCTCTCTATCTTTCCAGTTTTGTTCTAAAATACCTTTATGATAATATATTTTAAATTGATTATTTGCCGGTCCCAGGTTCTGATAAAAAAGGGAGGAGGTGGAGCAATAACAAGCTTTCTAAAAACCCTTGGCTCATCTGGCCTGGCTGATAGTACCCTGTAAGGGCTCCTGATCCAGGAATACAGGATGAGACTGTACTCCATGTTAGGAGTGGCTGCACATGGCGTCTGTTCCTCATGCCAGAGGTGGCCATTTCATATTTGAGCTGAGTCGGCCTGCTACTGAGTATTGCTCACAGTCTAAATGACAAAGACAGACGCATTCTATTTCACCCGTTCATGATCTCAAGCTCGACAGATGTGATATCCGAATATGATTGAGTGGAGATAAGAAATAAGAAGACAAATATTATTAATAAACCGTTAACAAGATAAAGAATGATTTCAGTTCTCAAACCTTTCGTAGAATGTTCAATCGTCTGGTATTTTATGTATTTGACAATCTCGAGGTAAATCCTCTATAATTCTCGAAGTAGAGTTTTGATTATTTGAATTATGTCAATGCTTTTTTTGCGCTTTATTTGCCGAGAGAGAACTTTATTTTACTACTAACTCCCTATATGAAGAGGTGAAAATATTTTGATCATAGTTGAGTATGATTTATTTCACCCTGTTATATTAATTTCAAGAGATTTTAAACGGAAAAAAATATTTACTTTCTCAAGTAAATGTGCATAGTATTAAGCTATGAAGACGATGGTGGCTAGAATGTTTCACTCGTTATTTTATAATGTAACATTTGAATGGTTAAATGGAATAATGTTTAAAAAGTATTTGAACATCAATTATATAATGAGAAAATTATTAACTATATTTTATAAATATAATTGACTATTTGCCTTTATTCGCACATATGATATACATATCAAGAGTTAAAAATACTCAAGAGAAATAATCTATTAGAATAAAATTGTCTTTTTTTAATACTTTCAAACTCATTCTACCCTAAATTTGTATGCCTTTATGATCATTTGTCCCCCCCCCCCACACACACACACACGTAAAGATGGAAATTTCAGCTTGGTTCTGCTAATAATTTTTGCAGGTTGGAGAAGATTCGTTGAAGAAATAATTTTCGCCCGGGACTATTTCTTCATTTACCTAAAATGTTTATTTTGTTCATAATAATATATTTATTAATACAAGGTGTATTCATGCCTTCCTGTCGTTATTAGGAGCAGCTCTTAATTGCTTGAAATTTATCTAAACGCTCTTTAAATTTATAATTAATATAAACTATGTATATATCCTCCCCCCTTTATATACATTTTCCTTAGATACGTTAAATTCTGGGTCGTTTACGGTCGTTTGCGGTCACACCTCCAATATGGTCTACAATCTAGTTTTAATGGCGGGGCGTCCAGCTAGATCTTCTAGCAGGTGAGAAATGTTGTCCGTTTCGATCGGAATATGGGGTAGGGCTTCGGTAGCGACTGAAAATGTTCCTCGATAATTCGTCATTGGACTCCTGAGATACGAATCGAGAGTTGTAGAATAGCATTGGGTCTTGCTTTCTTTGGAAATATTCATTTCTCCTTTCCTCATTGTGAGGAGAGTCTAATGCTTGCTGTATTTCCTCGCGGACAATTTTTCTGATCAGCGATGGCAGATATTCTCCGTCATACTGGTCACAGAGAGAGGCCACATTTGGTAGGCGCTCGTACTTGGTAGGCGTAACTCGCCTACGACGGAGCTCTTCGACACGGTGACATTCTATAATGAATTGCTCGGTGCTCTGTACATTTCTCGGTTGGAGTGCTTGATAAAGCTCTTCCGCTATCCCCTTCATGAGGTGAGAGATTTTATCTTCCTCGCTCATTTGAGGATCAACCTCTTCGCACAGGTGCAGGACATCCTGATGTAAAATTCGGTATCTTCACCTTTTAATTGCGCCCGTGTTTTAAGTTTCTTCTCCGCTTTCAATTTTGAATTTTCTTTTTTCCCAAACACATTCTCTAATTGAGATGTGAATGCCCTCCAACTCTGGATGCTTTATTCGTTGTTCTCAAACCATTTTAGAGCAGTTCCAGACAGATAAAAATAAACTTTAGTAAGACAAAGGGTTTCGTCCCAATAGTTGTACCTTGCCACACGTTCATACCCTTTTAACCATTTTTAGAGATCTTCACCACCCCCCCCCCCCCCGGGGAAAATGGAACCCCCCGGGGAACAAAGTAGTTGCTTACCTGGGTACCTGCCTCCGTCTTTACATTCATAGAAGTTTCTTCTGGATCAACAGAATCTATTTTCCTTTTATTTCTGAATGGGTATTGGTCCAGTTTCTTCACCAGTTGTAGCGTAGAAATCAAGTATTTGTATATCTGAAGGTGTGAAAGTATATTTATTGGTAACCTCACCACGACAGTCGACAAATATTAACAAATTACCCAAACTATCTACAGCAAGGGAATCTTCAACAAGCAAGCAAAGAAATATTTTTAAGATGATTTTACAAATACAGAGCAATATATATTTTTTATAATCTGTTGAATATTTGCATTGAATAATATCAAATTAAATTAAATAATAAATTATTTCTTCGCCACAATATATATTTATCAATTTTATATTTACATTTTATTCATATATTTAGCTCTATTTAATCTCATTTATTTATATTTATTAATTTTTGTTTTTTATTTAACCCTATATATTATTATATGAACGATTTAGTAAAAGTTGTTTCACTCTTTCTCTCTCTCTCTCGGCGTTAGTCTCCATACCGAGAACATTGAGGACAACAAGTATAGCGAAGTATACCATATACAAGAACTATCTTGTTCTAGAAATGTGAAAACCAGCAGCTACATCGACATGCCCACTCTGTGGAAAAAATTTCTCACAGTCCATCGGTGGCGGAGTCTTTCCCGCAGTCTTTAACGATTGTGTGCTATTTGTTTAATTTTGAAAATAATCGAACTAATGTATATATATTTACACCTGTTTCGTGCTACCTTTAAAAAAATTGCCGCATAGATTGTTTGTTCTTGTTGAATATTTAGCCGATAGGTTTTGGTTTGTACCCAATTTAACCTATCCGGTTCACGACAATTAACCAATCACGGTCCAGTCGCGGTGATCTACCAGAGGGTTCATGCGGTGCTATACCGGGCTAATCAAAGGAGGGCCTTTACGCAAGCCCGCACATAAATCAGAGGAGGGACAATGGCGCCAAATTCAAACAGTGCGCAACCCCCGCCCGGAATGTAGGTTGACCGCCCTGTTGCTGCCGTATATAACGGCCGGACGTGTCCAGTGGCCAAGTCAGTGGTCGGTGGCGTTTGCTCGACGATGCTTGCTCAGGTGAGGGCACCTCTCTCCCTATCTGGTTGTGCCGCTCTCTCCCTATCTTGTTTAGCCGTACAGTTCTCTCCCTATATTGTTGAGACGTACTGTTCTCTCCCTATTTTGTTTATCCGTACAGTTCTCTTCCTATCTTGTTGAGCCGGACAGTTATCTGCCTATCTGCTTGAGCCGTACTGTTCTCTCCCAATATTGTTGAGCCGTACTGTTTTCTCCCAATCTTGTTGAGCCGTATTGTTCTCTCCCTATCATGTTTAGCTGTACTGTTCTCTCCCTATTTTGTTTAGCCGTACAGTTCTCTCCCTATCATGTTTAGCCGTACAGTTATCTGCTTATCTGGTTGAGCCGTACTGTTCTCTTCAAATCTTGTTGAGCCGGAAGTTCTCTCCCTATCTTTTTTAGCCGCACAGTTCTCTCCCAACCATGTTTAGCCGTACAGTTCTCTCCCTACCTGGTTGAGCCGTACTGTTTTCTCCATATCTTGTTGAGCCGTACAGTTCTCTCTCAATCATGTTTAGCCGTACAGTTATCTGCCTATCAGGTTGAGCCGTACTGTTCTCTCCATATCTTGTTGAACCGTAGAGTTCTCTTCCTATCTTGTTGAGCCCTATAGTTATCTTCCTATCTGGTTGAGTCATATTGTTCTCTCCCTATCTAGTTGTGCCGTTCTGTTTTTTCGATATATAGCGGTTTACCTGAGTCTACATCTATGGAATTCCTGTTCTTTCTAAAGTTATGTCATTCCGCTATTCCCGCTCTGTTTAATTGAACAGTACTGAAATACCACTTTCTCTCGTCGAGTCGTATAATCGTCCTATTCTTTGGGCGCGGTGTTTTTTCCCGCCTATTTCGGAGCGCCAGGAGCCCACTCCTCTCACTTTCTCTCGCCGGCGTTCTCAATTTCTCTCGCCGGCACTTTCACCCTTTCTTTCTCTAAGGTTTTGTCAATGCTTCTGTTCCTTTATTTTTCTATAACGACTTTCTATTCTCGCCTATTGTTTTTTAATACTTTTGCTTGCGTTTTTTTGCTGTATTCATTTAATTTAGCCTTTTAATTGTTTAAGTGTATTACAAATTGTGCTCGATATAGTTTTACATACAGTTATTTTAAGATAAATAATTAGTATATAGCACTATTATAGAATTTTTGTCTTTAAAATTGATGTGTATAAAGAAAAATTCAATAATTAAATAATTACAGGTGAATTAAATTAGTATATAGCACTATTATAGAATTTTTGTCTTTAAAATTGATGTGTATAAAGAAAAATTCAATAATTAAATAATTACAGGTGAATTAAACATAAATATAAGTTATCTATTTTATCATGAATATATTTATGCCTAAAATTCAAAGGAAATTGTCTACGAGGTCGATATATTCAGAATATATATTTATTATTTGACTTTCAATTCAAAAATCGTGAATAATTCAATTCTAAGCTTTGCTTCCCAATAATTTGATAGTTTGGGCCTCCTTCCTTCACTATAATAGTTTACATTTTACTGGTGAAAACGAATTATTAAATATGATTTGGAGTGTCCTTAATGATACCTTTCAGATTCATATTCGAAAAATCTATTCGGAGTTCAGATTATGATAAATTATATGTTTAAGCATATCAATACAAAAAAGTACCATTTATAAAAATTATAAAGGTAAACAGTAGTATTGTATTGTATAGTAGTATTGTATAGGTTCGATACAGTTTGTCTCCTAATAGTCATTCGCCCGTCTTACATCAATTGGGCATAGTTACTCTTAATGTATTATTTTCAATAACAATTCACAATTCTTCATTCCTGAATATCTTTATGCGTGACCTAAAGGAATATGTTAATTTAGAGTGAGAGAAAATAGAATTGAAGTATATGTATTTTTTAAAAGATTTTTCACATTATTGATATGATTATCTAAAAGGAATGACACAAGAGCAAAATAACACACTAGATACTTGAATCTAATTTGAAAACCCCAACTGCAGTAAAATATATCGGCTGGATATAAGAATTGATGATACAGATTATTTGATAAAATATTCAACCTATTCTCCATTGCACCTCTGTCCTAGAGAATCGCATCAAGCTTAAGTGCTAAGACCAATAAGGGAGCCTTAAATGGAAAAATTTTAAATTCAACACATAAATCCAATGCTACTTTTCAAAAGCTCTTTTCGTTTAATGGTAAGTATGAATGCAGTTTGTTTAGCCAATTTTTCTCTAAATTCTAGGTTTGAAATCATGATATCTAATATTATTAAAATAAAGAGAAGAATCTCTGAAATAAAAAGAGGGTAGATGCTCATAGCATGATCTATTACAACTTTAAAATATTTGCAATTTCCCTTTTTCCATATTAAGAATTTACCTTCATCTTTACAATGGATTATAAAGGATACCTCGAAATGGTCAGCTTTCAACGTTGGCTGCAGTTCACAGAAATTCAAATCTGCTCTTTCACACACAGCTTTTCAATAAACATATCCTAATAATATTTCAAACTAAATCGTTTTTGCGAACTTAATCATAACAGAGTTAGTAAAATTTGTTAGAAATTTCGAATTTATCAAAATATATTTGGAATATATATCAAATGTGATTTTAGAGAAATTATAACTATTTTTGACGAGTGTGCCTCTTTTAAATAAAGCAATATTCTACTGCAATATTAAATAAAGGTAGAGCCTGGCTCATCATTCCAATAACAGATAAGGCGTTCATGCCTCATATTCCAGTGTGTATATGCGTATGAAGATAAATCACCCAAGGCTCTGATTTACATAATGAAAATGTATAAATTAATATAATATCAAGTAAAAGAATATGTCACAATAGTTTTTACCTTATTGCTTTTCTTACTTGAAATTATATTGACTTCCATATTCGCAATGGATATCAGAGTCTCAGGTGATTTATCTTTGAAAGCATACACCCTTGATATAGTTTCTATATCCATTTATATATAACTTTGTGATAGCATATTCTATATATATTTATAGCTATAATTTTAAAGTATCGAGAAACTGTTCAGATTTTCTTTTCCTTCACAAGAAGGGCGTTTCCTCGCACTTTAGCAACAGTGGTGATGAGATAGTTCTATGTGTATAGTGTGTGTACATCGTGGATATGCAGAGACAGTGCGTACATATGTAACTAAAATGCCCTCTCTCAAATATATTACTCTCATTCTATGCTTAAGGATCAAGGTTAACTAAACTATATGTTTTTCAAACTATTAGAATATCTAGCATATTCCCTATTATTTTGTTAGATTTTAAAAATGCTCTGACCAATCTTTTAAAACATAGTTTAATTCATAAAATATCAGAATCAAAAGAATTAAATAATTTTTTTCTCATTAACGAAAATTTCATAAAATTCTCAAGTCTTTCTAAATAATGGTAGTTTATTATTAATTATTCTCCGAAAATATTACAAATCTTGTTAATTAAAATTCCTACAAAAATCTGAAATTAATTTAAAAGTTAATAGATATGCTTAAAATAATTGTCTTAAACTTTGAATTTTATAAAATTACGTATTATAAGCATTTACCAAGGCTTTAGATGAATACGTATATATATAAGAAAACTGCTAGTCAAATATAAAACTTGAGGAAATTATAAATTGTTAATAGCTATGTCTATCAAATTAATAAGTGTGATTTTATGTCAAATGACATATGTTGTCAGATAGGACATTTAGGATAATTATTTACTCTGTTTTCACCATTGTTATATTTAATTGATATCAAGGACTATAAACGTCTCCATATTGTTTTCTTGAAGAGTAAATTGGACGGGTTTTTATAATAACCCATAATATCTTATAATCAAATAGGCGTATGGCTATAAAGGGCAATTGATTTTACAAATGATACGATAGGTGAAATAAGAGAGAATATGGTTCAAAAAATAACGAATAATATATTAAAGCCAAGATAAATTTAAATAAAAAAGAGTTTATGGAAAGAAGTAATTGGAAATGTAGAAAGGCGAAAATCAGGATAATTTAAATGCTTCGAAATAGTGTTGAGAATATAACATTTTTTAAAATATACCATTGATCTGTAATATTGAAAGAAATTCGATAAAACAGCATAAGGTTGGTTCTCTACTATCACATGATTTTAACTAGCCAATCAACGTGCGGTGTTTCTTTAGTTCAGATGTTGAATTGAGCAACGAAATTCTATATTAAATATAAGATCATTGAGTTCTATTCTAGAAAGTCCTCTTTGTGTAAATCAAAACTTTTTTGTTGATGTTCTATTAGTACTCTATGAAAACAAATATTTTAGGGTTGTATTTTGGGATCATAGTGACATTAGGCTCTTTAATACCTTGGAAGTATAGGGATATGAGGGTTGGCATTATAAGAATAGACCGATCGTTGAAGTATTCCTAAGAAGACTGTGTGCTCTGTGCTAGAAGAAGGATTAGGTGAAGGTTGTGAGAGAGAGAGAATGACAGCCGGTGCTATCAGATCCCCCGACCTGGCCGTCCGTATCCCAGGATCCGCTGAGCCGTAGCCAATAACTCTAGGAAGACTAACTTCCCTGGCACCTACTTCGGACTTCCTGGATACCTATAGATGTCTGTCTAAATTTCTTTACTTACTTTTTTAGAATTCCTATCAATATAAGGAGAATTGGTATCAAAATTATGTTTAAAAACAAATCGATAGGGATAAATATGTAGGATTATGTATAATTATAGAACTCTCTCATGTATAAACATTTCTAAAGATGAAGTAAACCATTCAATATACATTAATCTTGATACATTTGATCATACTTATATACTAATAGCGTTTAATAAAATAAAAATAATAATCGAACTAACGTGAGAATATTTTTAAAGCACTAAATTCTATTCAGGTGTATTTCTTCATTTCCAGAAATATATATATGCATGAAATAGAAAATGTTGATTTTTATTTGTCGAAATAATAAATCTCAATATCTATAAATCCGAATAAGTACCATACATTGTTTTTGAAGCGAATTTTGAATAAGAGCAAGTACGCTGAAATATATAAATCCCCTAGCAGCGATTAAATTAGTTTTAAAATTATATTTATAAATACATCTTTTATTTACAATTTCAAATAAAAAGCGATATATTTGGGGGCTTGTGTGGTAATTTATGTAAAAATAAATGTTAAAAAAAAGCTATTCACCATCCATATCATTGTGAGAAGATATTTCTAGCTGAGAATATCCTGCCCCAGATTCATGCCTCCGCTGTGTGTGGCAGTATTTTTTGCTGCCTGAAATCCAAATAACCCGCATTTATGTCTCCTTTCTTTTATTCCTTTCGCTTCCGCAATCCCTCGTGTTTTTTAACAAGGCGACGCCGGCAATTTTCTGAAAGCGACCCCTCATTATTCCGCGTGTAATGGTCGTCGCACCGGACTGGTTCCCTCAGCATGCATCATTTGCCAGGTTGAATCGACTCCTGTTCTTGTTGGTATGGGATAGAAGAACTTGCACAATGTTTCATCAAATATTTTGAAGGACCCTTTTGCTGAAAAGCTAATAGAGAGCTAAATATAATTTATCTTTATGATTTATTATATTATTATTCTGAAATATTATATCAAATGAAGAAGGTAACTGTATATTTATATATTCAGAATATATCTGATGTAAATATTCTGAAATGTGTGATAGAGTAGTTACCTACACCTAATTTTGGGTCTTGCCTCTAAAATGAAACCGTAACACCAGAATATAGAAATATAATTTAAATACATTACAAAATTATATCTAACATTTGTCTCTATGGGTAAAAAAGCGCCTCTCCTTTGATTGGAAGTTTCAGTTATATTCCTTGCTCAAAACGCGCAAATTGATTTCAAGAATATATCACAACACGAGCCATTCAGACCAAGAGGCTAAACTTATGGTGTCAGGCTATGGGCCTCATGAGTACAGGGGCGGCTGCTTGTCTTATATATAATCAAGCTGGAGAAGTTATGATATCTTGTTTTGTGGCCTATTCTATAACATAATGGGCCAGTTCTGAGCAAAGACTAACAAAAATATATTGTTTCATGCATTTTTATAAAGGAGATGCGACCTTTCGTTAATGAATATCATCCTCCAATCAAATTGTAATATTTATTGTATTTTCAAGATTAAAAAAACTTTATATTAATTTTCAATTATTTGAATATATATAGCTATATAGAAAAATAACAATTAATAAAGGATTTGAAATAGAAATGTATTAAAATTCTAAGAGAAAATAAAAGAGTCTACACACAATTTGTCTTAAACGGCCCCACTGTTGTACAGGTAATTCTCGGAGTTGTTCTCTCGGCCGTCTTGGCCCACTGCCAGCACGCAGGGAAGGGAGATCTGGTGGCCTCGGCCTCCGCCCTCCACTACGGCGGTTACTACCCCAGCCTCTACGGCCACAGCTACGGAGGCTCCAGCGGCCACCACGGCGGAGCTCACGGACATCTCAACAAGGGCTATGACAACCACGGATATGACGCCTATGGAGACCAGGGTCACCATGCCGCCAAGTCCTATGGCCACCATGGTGCCCACAAGTCCGGAGCCTATGGTGATCACGATGCCTACAACCACCATGGCGGTCACTTGAGCCACTATGGCAACAAGGGCAAGTACATCCGCGACCGTGGCTATGGATACGAGAAGGCCTATGCCTATGACAAGCAGCTCGCCCTCCATGATATCGACAGCCACAAGGAGGGTTACGAGGGCCACCACGGCGTGCACGACCACCACGGCCACCACGATGCCGGCAACTACGGTTCCCACGGACACGAGGCTCACGGAGGCCACCACAAGTTCGGCAAGCACGGCTACGGCAACCGCGGCCACCTGAGCTCCGGCTATGGCCACGGAGGCTCCAGCTACGACCACCACGGTGCCACCCAGTACGCCCCCGTGGTGTACACCACCCACCATGCCGCCGGGCCCTATGCCTACCATCATTAACTGGTACGTCATTGGGTCGTGTACGGAAAACTTTAAATGTCTAAATAATATTAAATTAGATAATATACAATTACCCTCTATTTAAGCACATATACTTTTTAAAATCCATTTTATATAAATATGTCTCCAATTATTCCATAATATTGTTATCAAAATTAATGTAGAGGAATGTATTCAAAGAATCCAAAATATTAAGGAATAACGAAAAAATAGATAAAAAAAACGAAACAGATAAATGCTATTTATCAATCTCGAATCGAAATATTATATAAGTAAAAATATATTATAGGTGAGAGTTACCATTTAAATTTTCTAATGTACCAAGCCTTCTCCCCAGATAAGATATCTCGGCGCTAAACTGCGCGTGTTTGGAATGAATTTGTTACCTAACTCACACAGGATGAGATAAGAGATCAGACACAAGATTGGGTCAGTGGAGAACATTGTTCTCTCCATTCGGACAGCCAGATTGATCTGGTTCCTTGTGGAGTGTGCAGATGGTGAACCTGCTTCTTTCTGAACAAAAGTCATTTCTTTTATTCTCTATTAAAACATATAGTTTGAAGATTGTGTGCTTACCATTTTTAAAGAACATACACTTTGAAAATATCCATAAATCTAAAAGAAAAATATTATTTAATTAAATTCAAATTGGATATCATCTGCCAAATGCTCTCAGTCATATTTTAGGCAAAGTTTAGAAGAAGAAATATTCTTTATTTTATTCAAAATTAGTTTAACCAGAAATTGGACTATAATTTTGCCAAATTTTATAAATTTTTCTGAAAAAAATATATAATTCTATATATATATATGGGTTTTAAAGTTCTATATCCATATTCTCTCCCGTGTTCTTGATTATTATGTTCTACTCCTTTACACACATATATATATATATTTTTTTTAGTAAAATTATCAGTTGACAGTAGAGAATATCTAGAATAAATATGAAATTGTGGTAGAAATAAGCAAACAATCTTTTAGCCGAAAGAAAACAATTGACAAAAAATGGTACCATTCCAAAATGTTTGATAATTTGGCAGAGTATTGTAAAACCTCTTGACACATAGTGCAACCTCTATTCCGAAATAATGGCAGGACACTTTCATTGTAAGAATTTTTTTAAATCCCAATTAAAAGATATTTCTCCATACCAACCAATCCAACAATTACACGAACAATGCACTAAAATAAAACCAAATTGCCCTTAATGAAAAACAATGGGTCTCTTTCATTGTTGAAATTCAATAAAGCGGGCCGCGGGACCAGGCAAAATGGCTCAATCGGGCCGGCACCGTTGTCGCAAGGCGACGTATTAACGGATGTCAAGGTGACATGGGATATCGTAACAGTTGCGTAATTAGCTGGTAATCAATATTAATTAAGAAACGACATATTAGAACCCATATGTTGGTAAACTTGGTACAATTCTATAAACCCTCGATCTCCTATATATCATTTAAATCATAATTTATAGTATAAATTTAACACTTTTTTTTTTTTGAATATCGCAATTTCAATTGCAACCACATATCCGAAGTCTGCAGAATTTCCTATACCGATCCCTCTATAGAGAAACTTTGTTCAAATACTTCTCGAATATGAATATTTAAATGCCCTATGTGGACTCCATTTCTACAATGTACATATTTTTCTATCAAATATTATCACAATTTCATACTGTTCCCTATTATATGATTCATTGAATCTAACTCAGCAGACCTTATAGAAACTATTAGATGAGAGAAATTGGCTTGTCAGTGGTAAATATAATTTCGTTGATATCTCTAATGAGGATCATAGTTATTAATATGTATGAAGATATTTGATAGATTTCTTTGATAAATACAATTTGTTATAACTTGAGTTAATGATGTGTTGTGTGTGGGCAGGTACGGACACCCTGTCATCCCTGTACAATACACAGCAGCAGTAGCACTAAATTTGTATAGAATGTCGTACTCACGTCTGCAGAGCCAATTGTTATAAAATACGACGTATTTATTGTTGTTGCAATCTCCTTGTATATCCATGAATAAATTTTGTATGTTTTGAATATGGCGTTGTATTAAATGATTTTCCACCCTACACATTGAACATGGGATATAAGGACTGACTTGTACAAAATCTAATTAAAGTGTTTCTTCTGATAAATAATATCAAATATATTATATCTACAGACCATACAATAGAGATTATATTTGATAATAAATGCATATATTTCATAAAATAAACACATTGACAAAAAACTAATACACATTTTTTATCGATATATGGCATTAAATTTTAATTCTATAGTCAAGTCTTTACAGAACATATCTAAATTCACAATTCTGAAAATAGATTAGGAATATGTATAAAGATCTATATATACCTACAAAATGAACTTTAAACAAAGCATTTCGTAGCAATTTCACTAAATATAAATAAAACGAATGCATTTTAAAAATTATTATTTTTTTTTCCCAATACTTTCTAAAGTTCTATTGTGACGGTCTTCTTTGGGAAACTCCAATATAGCTATTGTGAAAAATAATGTAGGTGAAAAAAAGAAGGAATTATTCTATATTAATCCCGATTATTATAATATTTATAAAATAATCGTATTTTATATTTTATATTAGAAATGAGTTCTAAAAAACTGTTTCACTCTCCAGTTCAAAAGACGCCCTATTATTTTAATCATATTAAAAACTATAATTTGTACACACTATATTCCACATCATTCTCTTTAACACAAACAGTGCGTTCTGCAATAAGAAGATAAAATGCATCGTTTTAGCGCATCTCTAAAGGGACAGGTACCTTTTTTGGTACATTTATATGTTCCGAATTAATTACTATATATATTCCATATAGATTATATAAAAAAACTAATAATTTTTAACATGCAAGGTGTGAAAATATCAAAGATTAATAGTGTCAAAATGCTTTTAAGAATTATTTTTCGAAACTATAGAATATTAAACATTTTCAGATATAGTATAGGCCACCTTGATATACATTTGGACATTTAAAAAAAAGAAACATTGAATTAGTATAAACCTATCTTTCAAGACATCAAATGAAAGCTAATTTAAGAAGCAAATACTTTTGTAAAAGGCGCAGAGAAAGGATAACTTGAATTATAAAAATATGATTTAAATAGAGAAAGATTTTCGTGTGTTGGATTTCTCCATATTTACACAATAACGACGCTATACAATAGAAATTATTGCAGATAAGTTCTGTATAAGTAAGTGGGCCAGTTATCCACATATTCACAGGCAAGGCATTCAGAAATAGAAGGTTCGCAAAATATATTTAAATTCTCTCTCTCTTCATCAAAATATAAAACATTATGAATACATATATACA
The DNA here is from genome assembly GCA_030710605.1 of Cordylochernes scorpioides. Lineage (NCBI taxonomy): Eukaryota > Metazoa > Arthropoda > Arachnida > Pseudoscorpiones > Chernetidae > Cordylochernes > Cordylochernes scorpioides. Next base: position 157,596,876 of record CP092864.1, read on the forward strand.
TTCCTTATTTCAAATATGAAAAAAAATCACTTGTTGCTTTGAAATGAGTAACATAACTAACCTCGTTTCAGGAGAAATAAAGTTGACAGCCCACACTTACACTCATGGACAAAACTTGAGGAAGTTGTACCTTTTAGCATGTATAACGGGATTCAGACAATTACTCTGAAAATTATTTGCTACACAGTGACCTTTACTGAAGACACACGAGATAACCAAGTGTTAACAAAATTGCCACTCTCTCTTAAAAAAAGAAAAAGAAAAGACGTCCGGCGACATCAAAGACGTTCTACTCTCTAAGTTTTGTCAATGAGTATATATGTTACCATTGATTCACCTAGAGACTAGGAGAATTTGGCCTCCACACCAAAGCATCGAATAGATTCTCATGTGAAGCCATTATATCATATTTCCTTCGAAATGTGCGAGAATTTATTAAAATGAACTTTACGATGTGGTAATTTTCAAAGGCTTATTAAGAATAAGTAAAATATATCCCTATAATATATACCAAGTACAATTAACCAAATAATTAGAAAATGTAATTTATTTCATATTATTTGTATTTTGGAACCAATTTTCTAGCCGATCATTTCTTTGGCAAATTATTTTAACTCATGTTTTTTTTCTTGTCGTTTCATTCTATATAGGCCTGCTACCAGATATGAATGGTCAAAACGGAGCTTCACTACTTAACAAATGAAAATACAATTTTCAGTTATAAACAACGGGTTTAATTATAGGTCAAGTATTCTCATATTCTTTAAAATTATACGTATATCATTGATTTGAAATCAAGTTCTAGATACAGGTACAAATATTCAGGTTTCTTGTCGTACTAAAATACTTATCAAGAAACTTACTTTTCCCTTGCAAAATGTTCTTTTCAACTGATATGATTATACATGGAATTAGAATATTTGAATATATTCAATATTTTAATATCTGCATGCTTTCTGTTTAAAACAATAAACAAAATGTTTTTCTCCCTTTCAGAGATTCCCTCGTCTCTCTCAATTTTATGTTAATTATTAATATCATCTATATATATTGCCACGTGGAAAATAAGAAAGACAAACTTGAGGATGCCACAGCAATTTATTCATGGCAAGAACAAATTATGATTGATAAACAAAAGAGAAGTAATGAGGGAAGTTTACAGAGTAGCAAAATATAAACATAAAAATGATATTCTGTTAATAAAATAATAAATATTTTTCCGAATAGCTCCTTCTCTATGGGAGCTGTGACCCAATGGCAATTATTGTAGTTACTGACATAAATCTGGCGTGCTTCTGCCAAGGATTCCCTCGAAGTCTTGGAACATTGTCCCTAGTACCTTTGCGTCCTTCTTCCTGTGAAGTGCGGCTTTATCGTCGTATCGTCTATAGGGACATCGTCATCTTGGAGGGAAGTCTTGGCACTGACTCGACGGTGGAATCCTGGTGTCAATCTCTGAAAATATAGATCACAGCACTCATGGCCTGAAGGTCTTCTCGGCTCTTCAGTTTGTCTTCCCTAATTTACCCAGCATCTCCACCAAAATGCCACGTGAAAAATTAGGGAAGACAAAATTCAGTATGACACAGCAATTCATTTGAGGCAAGAACAAAGTATGAATGATAAAAAAAAAGATAATGAATGAGATAATTTCACAGAGTAGCAATATATAAACAAAAAAATGGTTGCCTGTAAAGTCGGTTTTACGGGCGAAGATTTTACGTGACAACGGTAGAATATTTATTGATATGAATATAATTAAATTGCACAATAGGAACAAGGAATTGAATGAAAATAAGAATTGCACAAATTTTAACTATAGAAATATATTTTGTTTACTAAAACAATGTACATGTTAAGAGGCGTTGCTCGATGTCCTGGTGCGATGTAAAGACAATCCTCTTCATTCCACAGTAGTGTGTGCTGTCTCGCAGCAAGAACTTCAGACTCGGGCGTATATTCGGCGGAGATTGCTTCGATCCGATTAGCAGGATCATCTTGAAGGCCTTCATCCGATGGCAATGCAGGCTGCAGTCTTGACAAATCTATTTTGATATCGTACAAACGATATAGACTTGAATTTTGAAGTACCTCTAACCATTCTTTGACCGTACGCTTAGACATGTACCCGCTGATGTAATTTGTTCTGTGTGCAAGATTCCTTTTGATGTTAACGTTGATAACATCGTCCTCTTCTAGATGGCGAGGCAAGCATTTTACCATGTCTTGTACGTTGACTGGGACGTTTATCACTTGTCCAATAATTCCATAAGAGAAATCATGACGCAGTCGACGCACTTGCATAAATGGAAGGCGCGGTGAGACCAAACGTTCACTGATAGGATCCAGAGGCGGTAGACCTGGAGGTATGTCAGGATATGAGAAGCCGTTGACCTTTGCGAGAGTAGGAAGCTTACGCTTATTCAGTGATTGTCTACAGATGTTGCAGACTTTGTATAATCCTCCTTGCGTAGCTGCCGATTTTCCTTAACGTACCAATCCGAGATTACCTTCAGTTGTAGTGCAGTGATGGTTTTAAGGTCATTCTTGAACCACAATCTGTCACAAACCGAGCAAGCATGGCCAAAATCGTTGTCCAGGAAAGTAGATTGAAATCTCCGTATTGACGATGACCATTTGGTATACCAGGTGGATTGTTCCAGTTGTATTGCTGTTTGGCTTGAAGAAGTAGTCGGTTGTACATCAGTCCGAGAAGATGCTGCTCTACGTTGTCGGAATGCACGTTGCCGTTGAGCGTTAGTTAGGGGAACGCTCGTTCTCTCCGCCACGACAGGAACGCTTGTTCTCTCCACCACAGAACAAGACGTTGAAGCAGGTGACTCTGACGTACCGCTGGTGAGGGCTATGTTAGCAGATTTACGTAGCTTGAACCTGCGTTGCCTCTCCGCAGCCGCTTTTGCAAAGGCTCTTACTTGTTCAGGAGTTCTGGTCAATGCTTTTCGTAGTCTGTACTCACGTTGTCGCTGAGCATTCGTTCTGGCGGTAGAGGTGGTGTGTGGAACAACGAAAGGTACTGCAGACGTTAACGGCACGATATCCTCCGTCTCCATTGAAGTACTGGAAGTTGAAGGCACCGTTTCCATTGTTTTGAGAGTGGTGATTCCTGTTGAACATTTGAAATTGAATGGATGAATTTTTAATTTTAAAGAATCAATTTGAAAATCAAAACACTTATTCAGATCGAAGGTTCAAATTTTTGCTAAATAAATTTGAAATTAAATAAAATTTGTAATTGTAAATGATGAAGTTGAAAATTAAAACATTTACTTATATTAGATGTTAAAATTCTTGCTCAACACAGTTTAAATAAAGTTTTCTTATATCTGCCACTTTTTCTTAATATTTGTAATTTTAAAGAATCAATTCGAAAATCAAAACATTTATTCAGATCGAAGGTTCAAATTTTTGCTAAATAAATTTGAAACTATTTAAAATTTGTAAAATAATAATTAATTAATTAATTAATTTTAAACTAATAATTTACTTAACACTATCAACATTTATCAATAGTATGACACATAACCTATAAACTCAGTTTCTCAACTTTTGTGTCAATCTAACAATTAATCAATCAATCATAGTTTACGATAATGAAATATCAGTGTACACTTATTTACCTTTATTTTTGTAGTTGTTGTAAATGACGAATCTAAGCACTCCACATTTTCACTACAGACACAGCTGACGATACTTTAACCACACGTGTGAACTTGTATTATGACGCTTTCTTGTTTTTCCAACGCCAAGAACGTTCGAGAAAGACAAAGACAGAGACAAGCATGCGCCGATTCAATGCGCCTAATTCTCTAGCGCTGCGCGCGCAGCTGCGCGCGCAGCACTCTCGTTCGGTGACTCATCGTAACGTTACCGGGCGTTACACTTTTTCATAAGTGACTCCCAGCCGCAACCTAATTTAAGACGTTGTCACGTCAAAAAATATATACTCTGTTAATAAAATAATAAATACTTTGCTACAATATATAAACACAAGTCACTTTCTAATCTATATCCAAAATAATTGAGGTCATTAAAGGGTGATAGAATATTATTGTCGTGGGTTTAGTTATAATCAATAGTATATCTATCATTTATCATATATTCACACAAACACACATATATATAATTTATCAATTAAAAGAATACATTTTATCGCACTATGAGAATTTATTATTTGTTTACATTTTTTTTTTTTCGGTTTTAATGGATTGTGCAAATCGATATAAAATTAGATACCTGTAAAAACTACACTTCACTATGTAAATATAACTGTACTCACCTGTTTTGTTGAAAAAAAAATCTGTATTCAATCTTTCCATAATCTGTATCAGTACTTTACAATACATAGAGTTTAATTATCACCTTTGAAGTGTCGGATTTTCCTCTTAATTTATATAGATTATTAATAGAATCACATTTCAGTAACTATGACTTAAATTCATTTAAAACTATTGATATAGTTAATTTTTCAATTTTTTATTATTAACCGCGTTTTCACACATATGTAAATATACTTCATATATTTTTATTTGTTTCTTCTTTTTTTTAATTAACATTATCCAGTTATGTAAAAGGAATAAAAAGTATAAATAGATTTTTTTTTCTATGAGGCGACGTTATATTTAGTCACAGGTAGAAATGCGGTTGTTTATAAGAAGGATATACAATTTATTTCTAAACTATTTATACATCCCAAAATTTTTATTATTAAATTATTAAGGCTACATACCCAATACGATTATACATATATTTTCAATTAGAGAAAATAGATTGGAAATATAGTTGATATACATGTTGGAATCCAATAAACGAATATATTTGCACACAAGAGGAAGTTGTCAATTTTATTAATTAATATCCGTATTGAACCACAGTGGCCTATTTCAAAGTTTTAAAATATTTGGGGATTATTTAGTGTCAAAATTGAGAAGATTACAAGTCTATTTTGAAACCAATTTTGATTTTATATAATATTAATGTAATATAACTATTTAGAAGGGTCTTGTGTGGGGTACATATTCTTTACAAATTTTACTTTCTTCTTGGACGAATTGAAGATATGGAAGGATACTATGAATTCCACGGGGATTTAGTTAGCTTTCATGGTTTTATTCTTTTAATAATATACCAGGTGAAAATTCAATTTATAATTAATATAATGATTTTTTCGCTCACACACATAATGGAAAGGAATGCTACGACTTTTAGAGGCTTTTTAAAAATATTTTCTACTGATAGTTTTAATCGCATACAATGGCCACTCCGAAGGTTTTTGCAATTACTTATTTCAATCAAAGTTTCAAATTTTATAGTTTCTCAAAATATTCACCCTTAGCTCCTATGCGAGATTTCATCCGTCAAAACCAATTATCGAAGCACTTACACCAGTCATCTTCGGAGATGGAATTTACAACATTGATAAAGGCTTGCAGTGCTTCATCATCAGTGTCAAATTTTATCCCTTTCAACAATAAATTAACTTTTGAAAATAAAAAAAGTCACAGGTGCTGGGTCTGGTGAATATGGTGGATGAGTGACATATTGGACACCAGAGTTGTCTAAAAAGTCTAATGTTTGGGCTGAGGTGTGCAGTCTTGCATTGTCATGGTGAAGAACTCCTCTAAGTTGATCTCTTGGTCTGCTTTTCTTTATTTCTTTTCAAAACTGCTGGAAGGCATTTTTTGTTTACCAGTCACTATTAACTGTATTTCGATCTTCTTACTTCACAATATCAATGAAACCACTTTTCTAAAAAAAAAACAAGTGACCTCCAAGCTCTGCGAACTTTCTTAGGAAGAGGTGATTTTGAAGAGCACCAAAGAGTAGATTTCCGTTTTGTTTCTGGATCAAAATTGTGGAACCAAGTTTAGTCACCTGTGATATTATTAAAATCAACCGTTTATTTGCCTTTTTCAAATGTTTTCAAAATGATATTACACCATTTAACGCGACCAGGTTTTTGGTCTTAAGTTTTGGTCTTGAGTTTTCTGTATTCTAAATGATCATTAATGATGGTGTTGAATTCTGGCGATCCAATGCCCACACTTTTATCTCACAGCTGATGCGCAATTCTTTGATCTTCTCTAAGTAAAAATCTTAACAGCTCAATTTTTTCTTGGGTCACTGCTGTTGGTGGTCGACCTGAACTAGGTTCATATTCAAGTTTTTTTTTTTTCAAATTCATTAAACCAATTAAAAACTGTTCTAATAGAAGGAACTTTATCTCCTAAGGCTTTCAACAATCTATCATGAGATTCTTCAGAAGTTAAATTACTTTTATAATCATAAAGGATGATGGCGCGTGTTTGGTTAAAAATGTATGTTTTATTCTTATTCGTTATTAATTGTTAATTATTGTAGAAATTGTTGGTAAATATTATTCATTGATTTTATTCTATACTTTATTGTTAATTTATATAATTCATTGTTTTACATAATTAATTATTTTTTGTTTTATTTTAAACTTTATATATATGTTTATTGATTATTTTGTATTGATTCGGCAACAGTGTGTTGTTTATATTTTGTGTTTTGTTTAGTTTACTCGTTCTTCTAGTTAAATCGAGCCATCAAGTCATGTTAGGCTAATCAAATTAATTCATGTAGCTTTTTATTCTAGAATCATTAAATCAGAAATTCTTAGTTCAATAACGTAGAGAGTTCCCTTATTCAAGTTTACAGAACTCATTCAATTGGATCTTCGCTATACCCCAGCTCATAGCATTTGACCTAGGTAGACCACGCGAACTTACATTTTGGTGCCCCGTGTGAGGAACTCTGCAACTCGACAAGGAATTATTCAAGGCAAGAAATCTACGGTTCTGCAGAGAATCCACGGCTCGACAGGGAGGCTACAACTCTGCGAGGAAGCTAAGATCAAAAAAGAAATCTATAAAGCTACATAGGAATCGACAAGTGCACCTGAAGTAAGCCAGCCAAATCAACCCATCCCTTCTGAGTCAACCCAACCGCCATCTGCACAGTTTCTTCATTTTTAAAGTCTTAAGGTAGGATCCATACAAATTCTGTCTGTTTATTTTGTAATAGTATTCTTTTAATATGGAGGCAGAAATTTTAATTTTGAACAGTATTTAGTTAAAATAGATTTGTTAAAAGAAGACGTAGAATCTCAATTGTTGACCGGTGATTTGTATGTATTGAATCAGACGAAAGAAGATTTACATACTTTAAAGTTGAATCTCGATAGTCAGTTCTTAAAATTAGCAAAATATAAAAGCTTGGATATTGCGGATAAATTCAAAATAACTTATAATACAGGAAAAATAATTGATGGTATGCTGGTCAGCATTAATAGATTAATAGATGGTATTAAACAGGATAAATCGACTTCTGAGGAATTTTCGATAAAACTCCCTAAATTTCAGTTGCCAATTTTTAGTGGTAATTTTTCAGAATGGTTAGGATTTAAAGAAATATTTATAAAAGTAATAGACCAAAATAGGGCACTTGCAAATTCTCAGAAACTACAATATCTTGTTTCTGCCCTTAGGGGAGACGCTGCGAGATTGGTTAGGGCATTCAGCATCTCAGATGAAAATTATCCCATAGCTTGGCAAACATTGATACATAGGTTTGATAATAAATGGCAATTGGCTTTCAGCCAAATTCAGAAAATTTTTAATCTTAAATTCATTAAAGGCGACTCTGATAATGCTCTTTATGTGTTTTTGGATATCTGCAATGAAGGTGTTCAAAATCTTAGTACATTGGGTTTGGAAAGAAACACTCTTGTGGATTTAATACTAATATATATTTTCCAGTCAAAACTTGATAATTCACTAAAAAAGGACTGGGAGTTGCATATTGATGTTCAGGGTTATCCCTCTTATGATGAGTTGATAACATTCTTAGAAAAGTATGAACGGAGTCTTGCAAATCTAAGATTAAGGGAAACCTCAAGGACATCACATAAACCGAATAAGAAGGTTTATTCTCATGCTACATCTGTATACCGTCCAAATTCAAATGCGGCTTGCACTCCCTGCATGTTATGCAAAAATTCACATTTGTTATCAGAATGTCAGTTATTCCAAAATAAGTCACTGCAAGAGAGATGGAGGTTTGTAAGGGATAACGGGTTATGTTACAATTGTCTTAGATTAAACCACTTGGTATATGCGTGTAAGTTGACTGCAGTTTGCGAAGTATGTAAACTGAGGCATAATTTCTTGCTTGACGCATTTACTTCTGAATGACATGACTCTAATTCACTGACTGGGTCTATAAATTCAGTAGAGTCTAGTAATGCCAACAGAGTTGATTCATCAGTGATATCTAATGTAAATTCTTCGGCTCGTCTTGATTCGGTGATTCAGACACATTCAATTAATCATTCTAGTTCTTCTAGTCAGATCTTGCTATCAACAACTTTAATAAGGGTGAATGATCTATACGGTAATTCTAGTATGGCCAGAACTTTAGTCGATACTGGATCTCAAAGGACTTTGATAACTGATTCACTAAGAAAAACGTTGGAACTTCCTGTGAATTATTCGGATGCCTCTATGTATGGCATCGGAGATAACTGCTTGGAAAAGCCGTTAGGAGAGCTGGATATCACTTTCTCTCCTCACTATTCAAACATGTTATTCATCTCTAAGGCCTTAATCTTAAATAAAATTACATGTAATCTGCCAAACTTTGTAATGGAGGAGAGTCGGTGCCCTCACCTGGTTGGCCTCAGGCTGGCGGATCCAACCTTTGACAAGCCCGCTCCCATTGATATAATCATTGGAGCTGATATTGCCCCAAGTTTGTATACAGGACAAGTTAGGTTTCAAAATGAGAGGGGTCCAACAGCATGTAATTCGAAGTTGGTTTGACTTCTTTCGGACAAAATCATGGCTCAACAATCAGATGGTTCATTGCATCAGAGTGTTCTGACATTCTGTGCTACCTCTATAGATAATCAACTCACAAGGTTCTGGGAGTTGTACTCTATTCCTCCATGTACCCAACCTATCCTAACCAAAGAAGAATTAGATTGTGAACAACACTTTAAAACTAATGTTTTAAGGACTACAACTGGGAGGTATCAAGTAAGATTACCCTTTAGGATTTACTCCGAATTTCGGAAATTCGAAAAGAGTTGCTTTTAGAAGATTTCTTTCTCTTGAAAATAAGTTATTGAAGAGTGAGTAACTTTATAGTCGGTATAAACCTTTTATGAAGGAATATTCATCGCTTAATCATATGAAAATTATTTCAGCTGTAGATATTCTTAAATCCCCGTCCCAGGTCTATTATATGCAACATCATTATGTGCTAAAAGAGGAGAGTACTACCACTAATCTCACAGTAGTCTTTGATGCCTCAGCTTGCTCTGATGATCTTGCTCAAGCGTCCAATCACCAAGATAGCTCCTCTGCCATTCAAGGAATGAAGCCTTACATATAGGTCCTAAATTACAAACAGACATATTTGACCTATTGAGGTTTCGGACTTTTTTTGTTGCACTATCTGCAGATATTGAGATGTACAGGCAAATATTGATTAATCCTGATGATAGTGACTATCAGAGAGTCTTGTGGCGTGATTCACCATCAGATGCTATTAAAGAATATAAGTTAACAACAATCACTTATGGAACAGCATGCGCTCCATATTTGGCCATTCGAACGCTGCATCAGTTGGCGGATGACGAAGCGATGAATTATCCTGTTGCTTAGGAAATTGTCAAGAGAGATTTTTATGTCGATGACCTTCTTACAGGAGCAGATACTGTGGAAGAGGCACAAGTTTTGAATCGACAGATCATTGCTTTGTTAGCTGAAGGAGGTTTTCCCATTAGGAAATGGGTTTCTAACAGTCCAAAAATACTTGACTCCCTACCTAAAGATCAAAAGGGCTTTAATCAATCCTTTGATTTCAAGGATCTCCCGTCAGTTAAATCATTAGATATTTTGTGGGATCCGAGCTTAGACTCATTTATCATCAGAGTGAAGCCCCCTGATATTCAGGTATATTCTAAACGGTCGCTTCTATCATTGATTGCGAGAATCTACGATCCGTTGGGCTGGATGGCTCCTTTGGTTACCATTTTTTAAATCATGCTGCAAAAACTCTGGGCCAAGGGATGCAACTGGGATGAGAGATTACCTGAGTGTATTCAATGGCAATGGACAGGCATTGAGGAAGATATTAATCAATTGAACAAAATTTAAATCCCGAGGTACATTCATTGCCGAAATTCTATTTTAACTCTAGAATTACATAGATTTTGTGATTCTTCGGAAAAGGCCTATGCAGCTGTTATTTATGTAAAATATTTTAAGCATGATGGATCAGTTAATATATCTTTAATTGCATCTAAAACAAAGGTTGCTCCAATCAAGGTCTTATCTTTGCCCCGCTTAGAACTGTGTTCAGCTTTGCTGTTAGCAAATTTATTTGTTGCGGTGAAAGAGTCATTGAGTTTGCATTTTGATCAATTTTTTTTGTGGAGCGACTCCACCATTGCTCTTAATTGGATAAAATCAGAATCTAAACGATGGAGAAGACTTTTGTTGCTAATAGGGTTTCAGCTATTCAGAGAAAGACACCACCCCATTCATGATTCCATGTACCAGGTTCGGAAACCCTGCAGACTTGGCTACAAGAGGACTAACTTCTGCACAATTGGTTGATAACCAGTTGTGGTGGCAGGGACCACATTGATTGCAGGACCCATCGGTTAATTCTTACATTGATTTGCCTCCCTCAGATGAACTCTCTCCGGAAA
>CP092864.1:157607734-157688015 GCA_030710605.1 Cordylochernes scorpioides
AAAACGGCTTCGTGTTTTGTTTTTTTTTTTACTTTTAATTAACAAAACAAATTCAAAATTACAAAGTTCTAAATATGGTGAAAATTAAAAAAATCTAAAGTACAAGAAGAAAGCAAAATAAAGCCTAAATTAAACCTTTAGAACAAACACAACGAAAACTCTAAATTACATTCTATCCTTCATCACCCATGAGCCCTCCCATTAATTTTTCCATTGTTTTAAATTAAATTGTTTATTTTTTTTTAAATAATCATACGCGTCTATAATAGTTTCGAAATTAGTTTTCATTTACTTTCGCCAATAAATAATAAACAAATATATATTATTATATAATAATAATTATTTGGAATAATTGGCTTAAAATACAATTATACATATATTTGATTATTTACGATCTAATATACTTTCCTATTTTAAGTAAACGTCTTTAAACTAATTGATTTATTTCAATGGCTTCAAAGTTACACTTACTAAACTATTTAATACATCTCAAAAAGAACACACATTAACAAAATTTTAAGAGGTAAAAAAAAATGAAATATAAATATCTACACCTTGATTTCTACAATATTTTCAAGAAACTCTATCCAGATGGAAAACCTGTCAATCATCCCTGGACCCCGGGGGGGGGGGGGGGGCACAGGTGTGAGGGGCTCTCGGAAGCTGGATCTGCAAATAAGAAAAAAAGGACGCCTCAGTGGCTGACGCCGCTCATTATTATTATCTTTACCTTGACTTGACAAAAATGTTGCCGTAGGTAGCAAGGAGTGTTGCCAATTCTTTCTGCTGTCCAGGTTGAAGTTCTTTCATTGTTTCCCTCCCAGACTTGTTGAAGATGATCTGGAACATTGTCTTCCCTTTTAGACTTCTGCATCACTGGGTGGTTTCTCTTAATCAAAACAGCAGGTTCTGCATTTCCAAGGCATGAGCCTTTCTTGATGACACGTGAGCAGAGTCGTAGAGATTCACCACCCTTATTGGGATTACGTCCTGTCCAGTGTCAATAAGTTCCTTTGCTACGAGAATCCCCCTTGAAGGTGCCTCTGAGTCTCCTTCCAGGATGGCAAATTTTGGAACTCGGGCAGGCTTGAAAATTGTGAAGTTGCTGAAATTGTCAGGAGAGGGATATCCTCATCGGCTGGTTCGCAGCAAGTTACGCCCGATATCTATCGAAAGTCCAAATTGTCTCAGGACATCCAGACCAATGATGCACTCGTCCATGATATCTGCAACGTAGCCTTTATGCTGGAAAATCTTGCTTCCGATTCGTATGCTTAGCAAGACACAATTGTGCACTTTAGCCCACTCCCCTGTTGTAGTTTGCAGTGAAATTGGCTTCATTCGAACCTCAGCAGGCTTTGGATATAGATTCTGAAAGACATCAGCTCTCACAAGGGTGACATTAGCTCCAGTATCAATTACCATGTCGCAGCTTCTTCCACTTATGAAGCCCCGTAGCAGTAATCCATTTTCTGTATTTCGAAGACTGGAGACTTGGATGGTACCCATCAGGGGCATTCCCAAATGACCCAGCCAGCTTTCGCCCCGAAAAGCTGACTATTCGTAGTTTTCCTGGTTCTTCCTAGGGGCTGAGGGGGTTTTAGAATTATCTGGACAGTTTTTCCTAATGTGGCCATCTTTTTCCACATTTCCAGCAACCTGTATCACTGCGCTGTCTTAATTTTCGGGGGCAAGTTGGAGACAGGTGGTCATTAGCTCCACAGGTCCAGCAGCGACTCTTTTCTCTTTCTGGATTATCCAATTTAACTTGGCTAGCCACGCGATAGCTTCCCCTTGAGGCTTGTTGGGCAACTTCATGCTTCATGGCTTGGACAAGAGTTTCTTGTAGAGTAGTCGCACTTGAAAGTCGAGCAAACCTTTGGGTCTCAGGGTCTCCGACGGCATCAATAAACTGTTGTTGGGCCATAAAGTCTTGTGTTTCAGACGGGCACGTTGGGAAAGGATAATCTTGCCAGGCATCGGATGTCGTTGGCCAAAATGGTTGGTAATGTTGGTAATTTTCTTCTCCATATCGGGACTCCAACGCATCAATCAGGGCGTTGAATTCTAGGCGAAGTTGTTCCAGAATCATCTGGAGTACATCCACTGCAGGTCCACGAAGTGCAGCAGCCAAAAAGCTTGTCTTATCTCTAACGTTCCATCCGTTCGCTTGGGCAACCACATCGAACTGGGTTTTGAAGGAGGTCCATGATGATTGTCCATCAAAGGTAGGAACTTTGACAAGAGGTCTACCCGAATTGTTATTTTCTTGCTGGAAAACTGGAGTTCTTGAATTGCCCGTTTCCACAGCAGCAAGTCTCTCTTCTAAAGCAGACAATTTATCTTTCATTTCTTCTTTTACAGAGGAAACGTCTTCTTTTACAGAGGAAACGTCTTATTTTACAGAGGAAACGTCTTATTTTACAGCTGAGATTTCATTTTTTAAGCATTGGAACTTAAGCCCCAAGCTTTCTTTTAGCTCTTGATTTTGAGCTTGAAGAGCCTCACGAGTTTCTTTATTGTGAGCTTGAAGAGCCTCGTTTAGAGCCTCACGAGGTTTCTTGATTTTGAGCTTGAAATGCCTGGTTGAGAGCTTCACGAGTTTCTTGATTTGAGCTTGCATAGCCTGGTTTTGAGCTTGAAGAGCTTGGTTTTGAGCTTGAAGAGCTTGGTTTTGAGCCTTGAAGAGCCTCGTTTAGAGATTCGCGAGTTTCTTTATTTTGAGCTTGAATAGCTTCACGAGTGTTTTCTGATTTTGAGCTTGCAAAGCCTGGTTTTGAGTTTGCATAGCTTATATCGCTTTCAATATTTCTTCCATTTTTCGGGTAAGTACCATAAATTATTCAGGCTTCACCTAAAGATCCCACTTCTGACACCAAATTGTTGCGCTGTTGGTTGACAAAGAACAACGTCTGTGAGTACAAAAGGATCTTTAGGACTTTATTTAAGCCTAATCAATAAAATAATTACAGAAGAGTGCAAAAATAAAACAACAATAAAGAAAACAGCAGTTACAAACTCACCAACTGCAGCACGGTGAGGGAAAGCAGGAGCAGAACAGGAGACAGAAGTTCGTAGAACCTTCTAGAATCTTCCAAGAAGTACACCGGCGTCGGCGGTAAGCAGCAGTCCGACCTCTTGAGACAGCAGCTTGCTTGGAGTACACCACGTAGCTTCGTTCTTCGACTTCCCCTGCATGAGTTCCTCATCACTATATATACCGGAGTAGATCTTTCCAGAACGGTCATGGTTGGTTAGCCAACACAAAGCCGCCAGGCTTGAGCATTGCGCAATCGCTACTGATTGGCCAATCCGTTGTTCTCCGATTTTTCTACATTTTTCTAGAACGTTCTAAAACATTTTCATCTGGAATGCGCCATTTTTCTTTTTACGTAACAATATTTATATTATCCGAATATTATCTTTACAGACACATTATATTCCTAAAATATTTATTACAAATTGTATCGATATAAAAGGATACTATAAAATAGCTTTTATATATCAATAATGTTTTATAACCATATTGTTGCACCAAGTTGCAGCTTTGCAGGGTCATCGACCTTGGTTTCCTCCTTCTTAGGGTTATACACTATTCCCGAGCGGGTTTCCATACTTAAAGAAAATAAAAGTAAATTACCTTTTAAAGTTATTGTCTTTATTTATTCGTTGTCTTCCTCGTAGGTTGTGATTCGCAGTCTTCGTCTAGGTCCTGCTCTCTCCAATACCCAATCAAGATATATGTACAAAAAAATATATTAAAATAGGAATGAACCTATAATTGAAAATATAACATTTTTTCTCCTGGCACTTAACTTTATATTTTTAATATTCCAAGGAGAAAGTTTCTACGATTAAATAAGAACCTATAATTGATTATAAAAAACACTTTCAAAAAAAGCTTTTATTTAAAATGCACTAAAAATAACAAAATAAATATTTCTGAAGTATTGCTTTTTTTTCTGAAGGTACCATTTAATAAATAAAATAATAGACTTAGAAATAAAAGCGGTGGGGATGATAATCATTTATGCAGCAAATAGGTATATTTTTAATGAAAGGCATAATCTTGCTAATCATTTGCTTCATATAAAATCACATTGATCTCAAATTTATTATTATTGTACCCCACCGCTTTTATTTCTAAGTCCATTATTTTATTTGTTAAATGGTACCTTCAGAAAAAAAAAGCAATACTTCAGAAATATTTATTTTGTTTTTTTTAGTGCATTTTAAATAAAAGCTTTTTTTAAAGTGTTTTTTTTTTTTAATAATTAATTATGCACGCTATTTTTAGTCGTATAAATGCAGGTCCAAAAAAAAAAAAGCCTTTATCACTGAGACGACGTTGGCCTTAAATAGCTGCAAGCCTGCTCGCAGCAGATTGGTCAATTCCTCGTGGGAGGTCGGAAGTGACATAAGCAAAATCCGTTACTAACAGAACTGCGTCTCTTTGCTTTTGGGAACCCTAAATACAAGGTATGTCCCATAAGTTCCCGGACTGGGGTCCATAAAAAAAAGTAAGATATTTTTTAAAAAAATTATTAAAACTTTTTAAAGTAATCCTCCCTTGCTTCAACGCACCAGCGCCATCGTTTCCCCCAAATTGTCGAAACAGTTTTTATAGAGCTCTTTTGGAATGCTCTTCAATGCCAACAGCGATTTTTCTATTATGTCATCCCTGGTGTCAAAATGTCTTCCTTTTACAACTGCTTTAAGTTTGGGGAACAGGAAAAAGTCATTTGGTGCGATGTCCGGGGAATAGGGTGGTTGAGGTAGGATTTCTGTCCCGTTTTTAGCCAAAAAAACTCGTCACCAAGTGCTCTGTGTGGGGGCGGGCATTGTTATGGTGTAGGATCCAGTCACCATTAGGCCATTTTTCTGGCATTTTTTTCGAATCGCTTCCCTTAGATGGCGATGTCCAAATACATTTCCTTAATAACCGTTTGGCCTGCAGGAAGATACTCGTGATGAACAATGCCCTTGTTATCCAAAAAAGCGACCAGCAACGCCTTGTTTCTGGATTTCAATATCCTGGATTTTTTTGGTCTAGGCTCACCCTGACCTCTCCACTCGGCATATTGACGCTTGGTTTCAGGGTCATAGTCATAGACCCATGTCTCGTCGCCTGTGATTATCTTGTCTTTCCATTCCGGATCCGTTCTTGTCATTTCCAACATGTTCTCACAGGTTGCAAGCCGACACAGTTTTTGCTCATTAGTGAGGAATCTTGGGATGAATTTTGCAGGAGTCTTTTTGAGCTTCAAATCTTTGGTTACGATCCTCCCAATCGTTGTTTTAGAGATGCCTGTGTCTTGCTCTAGCTCCAGCAAAGTAGTTCGAGTATTTTCTTTTATCAAATCGGTGATTTTTTTGCACATTTTGGGCGTCCTTGCCGAGGTTCATCTTCAATGGAAATTCTGCCAGCTTTAAATCTAGAATGCCATTCAAAAACAGTTGTTCTCTTTGGAGAGTCATTGGGGAATACTTTATTAAGCATTTCAAAAGTTTCGGTTGCAGATATTTGAAGTTTCACACAAAATTCTATGCAAATCCTCTGCTTCAATTTTTGTTCCAACGTAAAATCGCCGCAGCGCTAGGTGTGACCTTTAAATAAATTAGAATGACCTTGGCGCGCGCTAATGTACCGCCTCGATATTGGTACCACCGTGTTGCCTGATATTTTTTCTATAATAAACAGTCAAATTTATTTACATTTTTCATTTATTTATTTTTTTTATGGACCCAGTCCGGGAACTTATGGGACATACCTTGTATATTGAATTATATTACAAAGTTAGAGACACCCAGTGGATTATTGTTAGGGGATAATTGGTACATATAAAATTTGAATTATAATTAAACAATTGATTAAATAGTTAAAAGTAACAACATACTAATTGAAAAAGGGGAACTATTAATGAATTTATATATGTTATATAAAAGTATTATTTTATTTAAAAAAAAATATTATTTCATAGATATAAATACTCTGTTTAAATCGACCGCCAGAGGTCGCGCTTTCTCTATAAATACTCATTGTTGTTATTCCCCGATTGGTTACCTCCCTGGCCAGCAAGTTGAATGGAATGAAGGTCCGCCAGCAGAAGGAGATCCTGCCACGGATCTGCCTCTTCAAAGTGGATGAGGAGACATCCAACTCCACAATTGAGGAGACCTTCCTGGAAACCGCTGCTGTTAGAAAACTTCCTGGGGACAAGGTGGTGCGCGTGGCGCACCGTTCTGCACCCAGAAGCGGGACCTGCACCGCCTTCATCGAGGTGGACCTCAAGACCTTTAGAGCCCTGGGCGTTCGCGGGAGGATCGTGGTGGATGGAGTAATCCTCAACTTCGAGGAGTCCATCCGCGCCCGCGTCTGCTTCCGCTGTTGTGGCTTCGGCCACAACTCTGCCCAATGCACCAGAGCTCCTAAGTGCTTCCACTGCGGTGAAGACGGCCATGAAGGCCGAACCTGCCCATCCATTGCTGACCAGCGCACCTCCAAATGTGCCAACTGCTGCTCCCAGGGCCTTCCTGACAAGCACGAGGCGAGAGCCTCAAGCTGCCCCATCCTGAAGTCTAGGGCCCTCAAGTTCTAGGCTTCAAGGACCTTCTGCCTCCATTATCATCTGCCACTTCTCCTGGATTCCTGGCCTATTCAACGCACCCGTCTCACTGCACCCTGGCGCTATTCCCCTGCTTGCCCAACGTTTCTACCACCCCTGCGAGACATCTCCTGCTTCCACATCCTAGGGTCCCTTGCCACCTGACATCGATTTTGGGCTCAAAAATCATAACTTTTGGTTAGTAGCCCGTAAATAAAGATATTTTCTCTTCCCCGATTGGCCGACCCAAAACTTTGTAATTATGTAAATAATATTTTGTTTTATTTATTCTTGCGCCTTAAGCCAGGGGTACTTTTACCGAATTATGTTTATCCTAAAACTCAATTAAAGCAATCTCTCCGATCAAAACTGTTTTTATTATTATTCTTTCAATATTTATGCGACGACTGCATCACCATTACCATATATTACTAAAAAGAACCAACAAATAATTCCATAGCATAATCTCCAAGATGATCATAAATTTAAGCAGAAAATATCTTTTTTTTTAAATATATATATATATATAATGAATATTAATATATGCGTGATGATATTGGAATAAGATGACTAAATTATAACAGATAAAATTCATATATTTGTTGGCTTTTCTCATTTATTTGCTTGTAATCCCAAGGACGTCTTAGATAGGAATCTGAATATTTGGATTTCTAATTCCTTCCATGTCTTGAACATTTATTGAAAAATTATTTCGCAACCTCCAGCATTGTCGCAATTTTAGCCAAGAAAAATTGAAATGACAGGTTCTGGGAAAAAATAGTTGTTTTTTAGTCAGAAAATGATAATGAAAATATTTCTGTGTAGAAATTAAACTCTTAAAATCACGATCATTAAAAACAATAATAAGCATTAAGAGGAGCCTCTTGTGTAAATTTCTTTAATACCGCAAGCTTTCGAACACAACGTTCTTCAACGGGCGTGGATAGTAAAACCGTACTAACATGCTATTAGAGGAGAAAAAACTAATATATACACCAATAAATTTACATACTAAAGAGATAATAGCGTAAAAAGAATACAACATAAATATTTAAAATTGAAATTTGCATATTACAAACGTGACGACGAAAAAATATGCAATAAACTTGAATGAGACTAAAAACTAAGGTAAAAATTATTAAAACGGCGACATCCTTACACTAAAAGAACATAGAATAAAACGGTATATGGAAGTTAAAATCCACAAGGCCAAAGCAGGGGAAGGGAGGGTCCCACCCAGTGCTACCACTATCTTTGAGATATAAGAGGGGGGGAGGAGGGGGGTGAAAGAAAGGCTATTAATAGAGTATCTGGCAAATGTCTGGGAGGTCTATTCTACGGTTACAGCTATTGTTTTGTGTGGAAATAATAGATTCTAGGCAGAGTCTGTGATGTTTGTTATGTATGTGTCGGTATTTAACTTGAGGATGGTCGAGATCAAAACTATGGCCCGTTTGCGCTATATGTGTGAAAATTAAGGATTTAGGTTCTTTATTGCGGATGTTGCGTCTGTGTTCTGAAATACGGAAGCCAGTGGTTCTGCCTGTTTCCCCAACATAAGAAGTTGGGCAATTCAGGCACTGTACAGAATAAACTGCACCGGTAGAGTTTATGGGTAGGGTGGGTTTATCAGATTTGGTGATGTGATGTCTAGGGATGGTGGCTAAGTTGGGGGGATATTGTAGAGAACTTTTATGCCGTATGGGCGTAGGACTCTGGATATAGATACTGCGGCAGGGGAGAACGGGAGCCAACATGTGGCCCTATGAATTGTAGTGGTTCTGTGGACACATGGATCAAAAGTATTTTTTTCTATAAAATCTATGGGATAACCAGCGGTTGTTAATAAGGAATGGATTCTAGATCTTCTATTTTTTTTTTTTCAATATTTATTTTTAAAAACTAAGCTCATTTTAAGCTTGTTTCAAAAATGGGTAAGGAACAATGGGTAAAAATTATTTTAGTTAAGGTCCTGACTGTATTAATTTTAAAGGCGATGGGACTATTGGAGGAGAAATGCGTATATTGGGGAGGGATGCGCTTCTTATGGAAAACAGAGGTGTGAAAAGACTGAGGGGTGCGAATAATAAGGATGTCTAGGAAAGGTAAAACAAAGTCTATTTCTGTTTCATATGTAAACTTAATGTGGGGGTTGAAATTGTGCAAGGTACTTTATGTGAGTTGAAGGCTGTCTGTTTTAATAATGCAAAAGATATCGTCTACATATCTCCTCCAATAATATATATCGGAAGGGAGGGCTTGATTGATCCATGTGTCCAAAGAACCCATGACTATTTCAGAGATAATTGACGATAGGGGACTACCCATAGGGGTTCCTCTGGTCTGTTTATAAAACTGCTTGTTGAAGGTGAAAGTGCAAATCGAGAGGCAGAGAGAAGCCAGTTGCAGGATATGGGAGGCCGTTTGTGTGTCAATGTTATTGGTAATAAGGAACGATTGCAACTTGTCAGCAATGAGAGAGTGTGGAAGTGAGAGGTATAACGACGTGACATCAAAAGACACCATACTGTGTAGGGGTGGTGGTTGTAAATCAAGAAGGTCTTCTATGAAACTGGGGATGCGTGATGCTATATGTGTTAGGATTGTCTTTCATGAGAGGGGACAAAAAACTTACCAAAAACTTGGCTACAGAGTAGTTGGAGAAAGATGATAAGCTATTATGGGCCTGAGTGGGACCCCCGGCTTGTGTACCTTGGGCAAGCCATAAATATAAGCATCCCTATCCAGGCAAGATGTAAATTGAGCAAATTGATCAGGTGTGATGATGCTGGATTTCTTCATTTCGCAGAGCGCCTTTCTGAACGATTTGGTCAAAGCAAGATTTTCCTGGGGTGAAATGGGAGAAAATGTGGTGTTGTCCTGGAGAATGTCCGTCATCTTAGATAGATAATCTGAGCGATCAAGTACAACAGTGTGGCTTCCTTTGTCTGCTTTAATGAAAATAAGAGACTTGTAACTTTGCAACTTCTTAATGATCGGGCGATGTCTATTGCTGGAAGGTGGTATCTGTGAAGGTCTGCGGAGAATTTGAACTACGGCGTTTCGTACTTTAAGAGTTTCAAGGTGATTAAGTGAGCTTGTGACGCCTTCGATTCCGGCAATTATTCTAGGGATGTCCGGTTCAGCTGGGGGGATGAATTGAAGACCTAACGCTAAGATCCTCTCCTCTCTATCAGATAGCTTGGTTGAAGACAGATTCAGGACGTTGGGAGGAGCAGATCCCGTGGACTCGGCGACATCAGGGAAATGAAACTTTCTTTTCCAATATGTCAATTTTGATAGATGCCTATTCTTAAGCGCAATTTCTTGTTGATGAACCTTAAGGGTGATGGATCTTACTAGGTTAGCGATGTCGTCCGCAGACATTAACTGGTGGAGAAGAAAGATGAGGCCTTTAATGGATCTGGAGAGGAATCTAATATTGGAATAAGAACCTTGTATTCTGGCCTCGAGTAAGTCCAAATGAAACTTCCTGGTGAGCTTTGAGGAGAATGGATTCTTGACAGGATCTTTTATTCTAAGGGACGGCGGGATGAAACCGAATTTCTTGTAATGCAGGTTAAAGGTAAGATGATGCCCCCATTTAGACAGCTGTAGGGATTTCTTTTCCAAGAGTGTAATTTCTACAATCTTAGCCTTAGTCCTTTTACAATGAGTCACCCGAATCCTGATCTTCGTTTTTATATACACCAATATATTAGTTTTTCTCCTCTAATAGCATGTTAGTACGGTTTTACTATCCACGCCCGTTGGAGAACGTTGTGTTCGAAAGCTTGCGGTATTAAAGAAATTTACACAAGAGGCTCCTCTTAATGCTTATTATTGTTTTTAAAAATATTTCTGTATCATGTTTGAAAATCAGATACAAAATTATATAGGGAAAAATTCCAAAAGAGCAGAGACCACGGGTGAAGCGAGTTCACTTTTAGTATGCAGAAACAAAATTCTAACAGAAAACATTCATTCGAGTAGAAGACACAAAGCCAGATCATCTATATATATATAAATGAATGTATGTGTGTGTGTATGTGTGTCCAGGGATGGGAATCGCACCCACAGTGTTCCGCTTACCGGGCAGATTCCATGTCCACTAGGCTACCCTGGACATGTGTGTGTGTGTGTCTGTCTGTCCTTTATGCCTGACCAAACCACTCATTGGAACGCCATGAAACTTTGGGAAGTTATTTAGTATAGTACTGGGAAGGTTTCTAGCAAATAAAATTTTTGAAATAACTTTTCGCCCAAAAATAATCAAGATAAATTATCTAATTTATCTGTTATAATTCAACAATATGCTATAAATATTATCATGAATATAGAAAAATATGATTATATGCTTCTTCTTTATGCCGGACCAAACTACTCATTTCATCGCAATTTAACTTTGAGAAATGGTTTAATATACTACCAGAAAGGTTTCTATCTAATTATTAGTTTGAAAAACCTTTTTTTTTTTTTAAATAAGGATAAATATTAATTAATCTGTTATATTTTCAGCACTCTGATTTATTATCTCTGTTTTATCTTTATATATATAAAAATCAAAATTTGTCTGTCTGTTTATCGATAAACTCAGAAACTACTTAACCAAATGTCACCAAATTTTCCACCTAACTACCAATGACCCTGAAGATGAAGAATTTACAATGCATTAAAATTAAGTAAAAAAATATTTTAAACTCTATATTTTATCTTTGTCTATAACTTTATTTATATAGCCACTTGCTATATATATAATATATATTTGACCATTTAGAACTTTGGGGAAAGTTATAAAGCTATTTTTGTCAGATTTCTTTTTTTTCGTTTCGTTTTATTTCCCAAATTCTATTAAAATTTTCAATGTGTCTATATTCAAATTATTAATGACATTTTTGAAAGTAAAATAGTGTATACGGTATTAAATATGTATAATGGGGGGGGGAAACAATGGCTTAAAATATAATAGAAAGTAAGCTGAATGAAGACAAAAAAAAAGTTAAGAATTCCCTATGAATTGAAATGAAGTGATTTTGCCTATAAAATATCAAAACATAGACTGGATTGATACACATTCAAAATGGTTAAAATGACATTTATTAAGCCAAACAGTGTGAAAAAGTAGATACAGTAGAGCTTGCGCTAAGAGGATGCCTAAAATCGCAGCTTAACCCGTTTCTCCATCTCCAATGGGAGACCACCTACAGAAGAAACAAGTTGAGTCTTGATTTTAGGTGGTCTTTTTAAGAGACTCTATTTACATATATTAAAATCAACATTTTCTTACTGTTACGTTTAATTACTGCTAATTCCTATATATAAAAATGAATGTATGTCTGTCTATCTGTCAATTATTAATTGGACTGAGCGAGTATTGTGAGTTTCATTATTCTATATGGTCTGGAAGCATATTAAAATTAAATATACAAATTTGAAAGGAAATTTGGAAATATGTCCGTTCTAGCCAACCTGACAACCCAGAAGTCTGAAAATTGGTCAGCTAGCATTGTCATCAGGTTGAATATGTGTACCAAAATTCATATTTCTAGGTGCCCTATAAGTATATTAAAAATTGATTACAAGATTTGGCGACAGACATCCAGACAGAGAGACAGATAGGCAAGTTAAAAAAAAGCTTTTAAAAAGGAATGTCCCCTTGTAAATAATCTGTTTTAAATAAAATTAAATATTATAGAATATTTGTGAATAAATGTAGGACGCATTAAAATTGATGCAACAATACGTTATGAGAAACTATGATATCTTGAGTATTATTATACTGATGATTTATATCCTAACTACTACAATTAATAATGATAATATTAATTATATATATTTTGGCGAATATTAAATATTACCATTGTCAACTTTGGGCCTTCTAAAAATCACAATTTTCACGCAACTTAGTTTTTATCGTATATAATGACGGCGATAATAGATTTGAAATAGGATAATCTAGAAGAGTTTAAATTTCCAGAGATATAATTTAGTATGGGAAACATCCACCTGGAAAGATCCCGGGAAAAATAATTTGAATACCGTTCCTGTTGTAGACCTTTGGCCTCTGTTACTTCACAAACTTTCGATCTAAGAGAACTATGTCGCGGATTTTTCTATGATTTCCTCTCAAAGCACATCTGCTGGAAGTACTGGGCAATCTTCGTTGAAATCCGTGTTCGACCTCTTTTAAATTCGATAAGCTAATATCTAACTGATGACTCGGATGGAGAAGGATTTCCATTAACTGAATCCAAATTTGCTTTCAATTCTTCACTCTTTTCCATCCAAAGGCAAAAACCAAATCACTGAACGATATCGCACAATCTTTGCCTAAACAACGTGGGATGACTCACTCAAATGACTGCCAAATCAAACAATTCCTTGAATTAGAGTGAAAGTTGATACATTCGCATTTGAAGAATGCCAGAAAATAGTGATAACAACTACTTGAGTTAAAACGCTATCACTAAAACCTGGTGTCTACAGTCTCGCATTTACAATATTTGCTGGCAAGATGCGTTCACTTCAAATGTCAATATCTTTTATCTCTCTGTGAGCATCTTTTTAATCCTTGATATTTTAAACCAAGAATATTAATATATATTTGAAAGAAAGTATAATTGCAGGTAGTTATGAGTCCAAACGTTTAATTGTCCGCAATACATTTCATTTTTTAATATAAGCCGGCGAAAACACTTTATTCTCATGACTCATTTTGAGACCTATTTAAAACGAAATAAAATTTTAACTATACATCTAAGGAGAGAACACAATGCTGAAAATACTGAAAAAAATTAAACGAAATATAAAACTATATAAAAGCATTTATAAATAAATATATATTTAAGTATCCACAAAAATAAAATAATATCGAGGATTTATTCTAAAGCATGGTGTATATTTACATAACTTCCACCAGAGAGTGACCAAAGCATAACAAGAGACTTACTTCAAAATTTTCTAAAACTAAAAATAATTTATATAACCGTTTAAGGACTATACACAAGGTTGTTCCAAAGGTTCGTAAACAAATATTATATAAGATATAGTGTTTAAATGTTTAAGAACTTTTGAGACAACCATATATTAAACGTATATATAACTACTTCAAACTCAGAGATTTATATATAAAAGCAAAGGTCTCCTCAAC
Organism: Cordylochernes scorpioides; assembly: GCA_030710605.1. NCBI lineage: Eukaryota > Metazoa > Arthropoda > Arachnida > Pseudoscorpiones > Chernetidae > Cordylochernes > Cordylochernes scorpioides. The sequence continues at coordinate 157,621,490 of CP092864.1, forward strand.
CGTCAAAACTAGACATCACCTAGTCGCTGCAAACTAGCCTCTCGGGTCGGTTACAAAGCTACAACACCAGCTTTGACAAACTGAGACGCGTCCACCTAGAGACCTTGGTTTCGAGCTAATGGCCCTCGTCAGTATAGGGCGGACATTATTTCATGAGATTCACAAGGGATCTAATGGGTTCACAATGGTCTTGGTTATTTGAAAAGTGATGGGTGACAGAATTCAAGTGGAGACATTGATTCAGAAAACATTACTTTCCACTACGCTACCTGTGAAGATACTGGTTTTAGAATATCTGATTTCGAAAGAAACAATAATTTATATAACCGTTTAAGGACTATACACAAGGTTGTTCCAAAGGTTCGTAAACAAATATTATATAAGATATAGTGTTTAAATGTTTAAGAACTTTTGAGACAACCATATATTAAACGTATATATAACTACTTCAAACTCAGAGATTTATATATAAAAGCAAAGGTCTCCTCAACCGTCAAAACTAGACATCACCTAGTCGCTGCAAACTAGCCTCTCGGGTCGGTTACAAAGCTACAACACCAGCTTTGACAAACTGAGACGCGTCCACCTAGAGACCTTGGTTTCGAGCTAATGGCCCTCGTCAGTATAGGGCGGACATTATTTCATGAGATTCACAAGGGATCTAATGGGTTCACAATGGTCTTGGTTATTTGAAAAGTGATGGGGTATTTTCATTTTACTATTGTTTCTTTCGAAATCAGATATTCTAAAACCAGTATCTTCACAGGTAGCGTAGTGGAAAGTAATGTTTTCTGAATCAATGTCTCCACTTGAATTCTGTCACCCACCTTTAAATTACAACCGCTGGTTCGTTCCTTTAAACCTTTATTTTTTTGTCTAGTTCTCCAAAACAAGTTTTGGGGGGGGGGCAGTTTCACACAAACTGACACTATATACAATTTTCTCTTCGTTGTAGACCCTTGACTTGGTGATAAGATACATAAGAATATAGATGTAAAATTATATGAATTTGAAAATTTGGAATTTTTTTATAAGGTGTCGACATTTTCAAACTTGTAGCACGTTTTGAGATATTGGGTTATCCTCTTGCCAATTTTTTGTGTAGGTTATGAAAATCTGCATTATATTTTAGAAATTAGCTTTGATATATATTTCGTGTGTCCATATTGCAACTAGTTTGAATTCGTATTTATTTAAATTTTGTCATTGTGTTTGAAGCAGTGTTTGCGTTCTCTCTTCAAATTTTCCATTAAAGATTTAATTAATTTAATTAGGTCCCAATAATAATAAAAGACAGAAGAGCTCCAGAAATCCTGCCTATTTCAGAGGATTCCTCCATATCCATAGGTGATAGTAGGGGGGGACTGTGATCAAGCACACATCGCAAGACAAATTCTATACATGGAGCTGTTATTGGTACTATTGACCTCTTAAAGTTGTTAATTTTATGTATTGATTGACCTCACTCAACATGATTCATTACTTGTCCCTAAATTCAAGTTGCATATTCAATTTGAAAATTGATTTCGACACCCGTAATTTCTTACGAAATTATACTATTATATTTTTTCAAATCTTGGTTTTACAGCGCACAAACAATAATATGAGAACAACCAATACTCCGTCTTCACTTTACCGTAACTGTTTAAATTCTGACTGACCTATACACAAACCTAGAAATATCAGTTTATGATATTTTTTTCAAAAATTTCATAGTCTCAACCATATTGTAAATAATATACTTGTACATTTGAACATTTAGCAATGTCCTTGATTTTATAACTATCCTAATCTTTGAACCCTTCAGCATAATGTGAAAAGTTTTACTTTGAAAATTTAGTTAAACAACATGTTATCATTCCCCAAACCATTTCGACTTCCCTTGCTTTCAATATTTTTCTACCATCAAACTCTCTTTCTACTATATCTCATAGATTTGTAACACTCTGCCATATTATGTGCTTTTCTGCTTACAGCACGGATACACTAGTCTCAAATAGAAAAAATGTTCAGCATGATATAATAGAACCTTATTTCTCATACCTCAGTCCCGTGACAGTGGTCACCAAACGCGATAAGATCAACTATCGCCAACTAAATTATCTAAATCCACCGTATGGATCAGCAGTCTGGGATAACTAGGCCCCAACAGCCATTTGATCCACTATCATTAGTCGCGATTTGCTAAATACGGTATTTGAAGAAAATTACATATTTGTTTGCCATCTTTGACGCTACGTGCGTTTCTATCCGGGAACACCACAACTTTTAGATACATCTAGAGATCAAGAAGGTATTTCAGTATGTCTATTGTAGTCTTAATACAAGGTGGGATCAATAAATAAGGTGAATTATAATTTATTTTAAAAAATAAGAACGATATTAAAAAAGGACTTGATTTATTCAAAATAATCACCTTGGCTTTCTATATACATCGTCTCCTTCGTTCTGGCAACATGTAAATACCCTCTTTATAGGCACTCTTAGGAAGCGTGTGAAAAAAATCTTGTACCACTTTCTGGACATCTTCATCCGAGTCAAATCGCTTTCCCTTTAACTCCTTCTATAGTAGTCCAAAAAGGAAATAGTCAGGGGGGGGGGCTAGGTCTAGACTATATGCAGGATGTTCTAAAACTTCAAAACCTAATTTAATGATTGTAGATACAGTTCTACATGATTATGCGGCCTTGCATTATCATGAAGGAAGAGAACACCTTTACTAGCTTCCCTCTTCTTTTGTTTCTTATACCGGGCTTTAGCTTATTTACAAGAATGTCACAATAAAGGTCGCTGTTCATACGTTGCCTTGAGGATGAAAAATCAAGACAGATTTGTCCATCAACATCCCAAAAAATTGTTAACAAAACTTTACCGGCCGAACGTTGAGACCTGATTTTTTTTTGGTTTTGGAAAGTCGCCTAGTTTCCATTCCATAGATGCACGTTTTGTTGAAGGATCATAATGATAACACCAATTCTCATCTCCAGTTACAATTTGGACAAGGAAATGATCACCTACCTCTTCATACCGCTTTAACAGAGCCTTTGAAACCCGAATACGGTTAAGGTTTTGGTCCAAATTAAGGAAATGTGGAATCCATCTGCAGCATATTTTTCTAAATTGCAATTGTTTATTAATAATGGTGTGCACAGTTCCATAGCTTATATTCAAATTGTCGGCTATGGTAAAAATGGATATTTTTTTTATCCTCAAAAATTAAGTTTTCAACCGCATTTATCGTGCTTGGCGTCGCTGTAACATTTGGTCGTCCAGGTCGCTCAATATCGGAACATGTAAATCGTCTATTTTTGAACTCGTTAACCCATTTATAAATGTTTTTTTGAGACAAACAAGACTCACCTTAGATATTTTTCATTCTCTGGCATATTTGAGATGTTTGAATACCTTCTGCATTCAAGAAACGAATAACTGCACGTTGTTCAAGCGTGGTGCAATCCTTCAAGGGAGCTTCCATTTCAGTTTATTTATAAGTCTCGCGCCGCGCGTGGGAAAAATAACAGAACACCTTAAATAGTCTCTCGATGTTATATTTTAATATTATGTGGTTTAAATTATTTTTGCTTTTTTAATTTTTAAGAAATAAGATAATTCACCTTATTTATTGATCCCCCCTTGTATCTAATGACATTCACTTTTTACATCAACAATCCGTATAGCAATGCGCTACACGTAAAGGAAAACCTGGGCTGTTGTACCTCGAGTGTCACACGAAACAAAACTTGGTCACACGAATCACTCACGTTTATAACCACAAGCCACATTCCAACAAAGGCTTAATTTTGCCTACGTCACTCACAAATTTAATGGGCCTTTACAAATTTACTTTCAACAAACCAAATTATTTTTAGTTGAAAGCTACCATCATCCTAACAGTAGGAACCCTCATAGTACTACACGGGAGTGTATATAATATTAGAGATAATCTCCCAAAATTTCGCCCCAACCAGTTTTATTGATGAAATACCAACATATAGGCAAAAAAACTCAGCCATTATACAGAAAACCTACCATTTACTTATTCTTTAGTCGCACAATCCCATAACGACTGCCGGAAAAAAGGTCTAACCTATCTCCCTATGTACACGCTTGTTCGGCGGTACATATTCTAAAATTGGAACGATACAGAGAAGATTAGCATGGCCCCTGCGCAAGGATGACACGCAAATCGTGAAGCGTTCCATATCTCCCTACAGGCATCTTTCACCTTCAATATTTCGCTCTAAATCAGAGACGACGAATGAGCCGTCATTGTCTCAGCCATTTGTCACCAATTCTTTCACCGCCTCCAGATTTACCCCACGGTCACATTTCACAGCGACACACAACGGTCAGCTACACCGATTATGTTCCCAATCCAGGAGCCGAATCTAACACCTGACAGTAAAGCCAACAAGCATAGCCACTTTTCAAAGCAACAACAGCATGTATTCTACCTTAACATCTTTCAATATAATTTTATTTTCCGTAATCGCCATTACTTTTGTTTTTACTTCCTCATACGATTTATTTTTCATGTACAAATATTTCGCCTTTTCATATTCGAAAAAAATGTATTATGTTTATACACACTACACTAAACGTAATATTTTATTTGCATAGATACCCTCAATGTTGATAGTTCACGGAGATCATTTTATCATAACTTCCTCTCTTGTCTCTTCCTACTGAAAGAACCTGTCTAACTTACAGACTGTTCTTGACTCGTGCCTAAGCCATTTCTAGATTAGCGATAGATATATGCACTTCTAGTTTCTCATTTTCATGATAATAATTTTGGTTGGTAAATTGTTTTTATAGAATATAATTTTGTAATACTCACTATGTGTATTGTACAAGGGTCACTCCGAGAAATTTTGCAATCAATATTAAATAATTAAAAAAATAAATTATACTATTAAAATCTACATGCATATTTTACCTAACATAAAAATATTTATAAAATAGTAATAAAAATGACTCATAGAGGGCGTGACTTTGTTTACAGCGGTAATATCAAACAATGCATCGGACACAATGGAGTTGACTAGAGAACGTTTACGCGCTGTAATCGCGTGGTCTACCTAAGTCAAATGCTATGAGCTGGGTATAGCGATGATCCACTTGAATGGGTTCTGTAAACTTGAATAAGGGAAATCTACGTAATTTAACAAGGAATTTCTGATTGAATGATTCTAGAATAAAAAGCTACATGAATTAATTTGATTAGCCTAACATGATTTGATTGCTCGATTTAACTAGACTAGCGAGTAAACTAAACAAAACACAAAATATAAACAACACACTGTTGCCGAATCAATACAAATTAATCAATAAAAATACACACACACACACACACTCGGCCGTGCGGCCACGCGTCGCGCGAGCTCCGCGTATTTTGCCTCTGGCGGATGTATGAGTTCTGGCAATACGCCGAGTTTGGCACGGGCTGAAAGCCCTTCAAAAGCCGAGGAAAAGCCTGCAAGGCTCGGCTCAAAAGCACAGCCCAGTGCGGAGTTACCAGCGAGAAACGCTTTGAAGTTCAATTCTTCAATGAAATCGACGAAGAATCAAAGATATGCAAATCCGGCTACCGGCGGCAAGGATGCAAATCCGGCCGCGCCGACCGACTTTGCCGCTGCTTCTTCCTCTGAGGCTGCTGCCCAAGCCCATAGAAACTGGGCAGAATTAACGGAGGATAGCAACTCCGAATATGAGGGCAACTTCACCATTGTCCAGAAAAGAAAGAGACGTCGCGGCTCGGCGAATTCGTCTCCAGCGGCCGCACCTTCTTCCAATTTAGGAGGTACCAGAACTAACCGCCGTCCGCAATCTTCGGCAGGATGGGCGCCGCGCGCCCAGGAAGTCAGGACTACCCGAGCGCACATCGTGGAGGCCAGGGCGCGGCAGGCGTCCTCAACAGAAGACCACTGCGTCTACGTAGAGCGCAGCCCTGAACTGGAGCCCTACCATTACATCAGGGCCATAGACCGAATGCTTGGGAGCAACAGGGAGGTCTTCCAAGTAACCAAGATGAACGGCCATTTCCTGGTGGGACTGGCAAACAAAAGCATGGCCGAGCGCCTCGTCAACGAGGGCCTCGAGGTGGAGGGAACTCCCCACAGGGCCTTCCCGTTCCGCAAGAGGGCGGAGAGAATCACGGTGGGCAACCTCCCCTTCTTTGTGGGGGATGCAGCCGTCATCAGCGCCCTTTCATCCTTCGGGCGAGTAACATCCATCGCCCCCAAGCTGATGAAGGCAGGCCCTTATGTCTACAACGACGGCCGCCGAGAGGCGTTCATCATCTTCCGCGAAGGAATGACCATCGAGAGGCTGCCCACCCGCCTCGACATCACCATCAAAGGCGAGGCCTGGCCCGCCTACCTGTCCACCGGGATTAGGTGCTCCAGGTGCCGTGGCCAAGGACATCGCAGGGCCAACTGCCCCCTGCTCGCAGGACGAACCACGGAACCTGGACCGGCCACACCCAGCTCTACCACTAGCGTCCCACCAGCGACTGCGCCCAAGCTGCCTCAGCAGCCATCTGCCCAGCCTCCACCTCTGGCGTCCCACAGCCCAGCCATGGAGGTCTCCGACGTGCCTCCCGCGAGCCGAGCAGCGCTCCTTCCACCTGCTGCACTCCGGCCATCACCACCAGCGCCTTTGGCTTCTCCTGCGGAGGCTGCGCCTCCTGCCCCTCCACCAGTGACCCCTGCTCCGTCCTTGCGAACACCTGGGAGTCGCGAGCCTGCAGCCCCTACACCGGACATTGAGATGTCCAACGTCGAGGAGTCTCCACCTCCACTGTCTCCCCCCGAACCGGCGGCAGTGCCTCCAACACCCCCACTGCCCGCGCCTCAGCCTGCCGGGCCGATACCACCTGCTCCCGACGAGGAGGAGATGACGCCGATCATGAGGGAGGAGTGCATGGTTATTGAAATCCTCAAGAAACTGAAGCACTTAACCTGCCTAAGGCCCTTATATCAATCAGGGATCCAACCGAATGACCTCAAGGATGCCATTCTCTTCATCGATGAAAGAGAGTCCCTCATGGCGAGACTGACACCTGCGATGAGGGGAGTCCTCGCTGAGTTCCTCAGCGCGGCCATAGAACCGGCTCGGGGCAACCATCCCGATGTTAGCGCCGATTTGGCCAGTCTTAGGCAGCGATGCCTCGATTCCTGACAACTGTCAAATGTAAATATTTTTCACCCTCCTGGTTGAGATGTAACATTGTCTAGAAGACAATAAACTATTTTCAATTGTCAATTGTCACACACACACACACACACACACACATACAGATTAAAATAGAACAATAAATAATTAATTATGTAAAACAATGAATTATATAAATTAACAATAAAGAATAGAATAACATCAATGAATAATATTTAACAACAATTTCTACAATAATTAACAATTAATAACAAATAAGAATAAAACATACATTTTTAACCAAACATACCCCCCCCCCTCCCGTTGGACAGCCAAGTCCAACAAGAATAAAATTCATTCCTTGAATGGCAGAGGAGCTATCTTGGTGATTGGACGCTTGAATTCATTCTTTGGAGTTTTAAGGTCTACGACTCGCACGTGTCCGTCTGGTCCTTTATAGGTCTTGATGATTCGTGCCAGAGGCCAATGATGAGGAGGTGTGGAGTCTTGTTTCATGAGTACAAGCTGTCCAGATTGTAGATCTTGATGAGTCTTATGCTACCTTGGACGTGCTTGTAACAGATTAAGATAGTCTTGGGACCATTTTTTCCAAAAACTATCTTCGTTGATTGAATGCATTTCCAACGGGAAATGTGACTTAAATTATCCACAACTTCATCTGGAATAGCTAGAAGAAGGGAACCAATCAAAAATGTGAAGGAGTTAGTGCTTCATAAGAATCAAAGTTGGAATCAAGAGGGAGAAGTGGTCTAGAATTCAAAATTGCTTCTATCTGAGTAAGCAACGTGTAAAATTCTTCAAAGTTAAGAATGGCTGACTTCGTTACTTTGATTAAAATGACTTTTAACAGATTTAATACCTGCCTCCCAAAGTCCACCAAAATGAGGAGCGGAGGGAGGATTAAATGCCACCTTATCCCTCTTTGAGCACAGAAATTTTGGAAATTTAACTCCCTGTAAAATCCAACAAAACTCTATTGGCCAATTTGAAATTTGCAGCATTATCACTGAAAAGATCTAAAGGCAAGCCGCGTCTCGAGGTAAATCTCCTAAGAGTAGCTATAAATGCTTCTGCAGTAAGATCAGAAACCACCTCAAGATGTATTGCCTTGGTGGTGAAACAAATGAATAAAACAATATAAGTTTCAAACAGTATTTGTGATCTTTTTAACATTGGCTTAGTAATGATAGGGCCCGACAAATCTACTCCGACTCGTTGGAAAGGCCGGGATGGCACCATCCTTTCAAGTGGCAATTCACCCATAATTTGAGTCACGACCTTGAATCGATGCATAAAACAGGTAATACACTGATTCAGAACTCTCTTCACTGCAGCTTTACAAGAAATAATCCAATACTTCTGAGAAACCATAGATAATGTTGTTTGTAGACCCGAATGTAGAGATTGCTTATAATAATGTTCGATAATCAAATCTGTACAATGATGTATTTTTGGTAGGATTATTGGATGTTTTCGATTATAGTCAAGATTTGAATGTTGAAGTCTTCCTCCATATCTAAGAATTCCATCAGCATCAAGGAAAGGATTTAGAAACCTGAGATTGCTTTTCCCCGACACAGAGCCCTTATTTCGAAGCCACCCAATATCCCGAGTAAATTATTGATTTTTAATTAATATGATGATTTTAACCGTAGCATTATGAATTTCTGAGGCTGATAGGAATCGATTTAACGATTTATTAATTGATTTACAATTTGAAATGAATCTCAAACAAAATGCCATTATATCAACTGTTTTTATCCAAGATGTGTATTTCAGAAGAAATTCGGGCGTATGTCCTACTATAAAGTGATAGACCAAGATTGTCGACCTCTCCTCAATCAATGTTTCCGGAGAGAGTTCATCTGAGGGAATCAAATCAATGAAAGAATTAACCGATGGGTCCTGCAACCAATGTGGTCCCTGCCACCACAACTGGTTATCAACCAATTGTGCAGAAGTTAGTCCTCTTGTAGCCAAGTCTGCAGGGTTTCCGAACCTGGCACATGGAATCATGAATGGGGTGGTGTCTTTCTCTGAATAGCTGAAAGCCTATTAGCAACAAAAGTCTTCCATCGTTTAGATTCTGATTTTATCCAATTAAGAGCAACGGTGGAGTCGCTCCACAAAAAAGAATTGATCAAAATGCAAACTCAATGACTCTTTCACCGCAACAAATAAATTTGCTAACAGCAAAGCTGAACACAGTTCTAAGCGGGGCAAAGATAAGACCTTGATTGGAGCAACCTTTGTTTTAGATGCAATTAAAGATATATTAACTGATCCATCATGCTTAAAATATTTTACATAAATAACAGCTGCATAGGCCTTTTCCGAAGAATCACAAAATCCATGTAATTCTAGAGTTAAAATAGAATTTCGGCAATGAATGTACCTTGGGATTGAAATTTTGTTCAATTGATTAATATCTTCTTCAATGCCTGTCCATTGCCATTGAATACACTCAGGTAATCTCTCATCCCAGTTGCATCCCTTGGCCCAGAGTTTTTGCAGCATGATTTAAAAAATGGTAACCAAAGGAGCCATCCAGCCCAACGGATCGTAGATTCTCGCAATCAATGATAGAAGCGACCGTTTAGAATATACCTGAATATCAGGGGGCTTCACTCTGATGATAAATGAGTCTAAGCTCGGATCCCACAAAATATCTAATAATTTAACTGACGGGAGATCCTTGAAATCAAAGGATTGATTAAAGCCCTTTTGATCTTTAGGTAGGGAGTCAAGTATTTTTGGACTGTTAGAAACCCATTTCCTAATGGGAAAACCTCCTTCAGCTAACAAAGCAATGATCTGTCGATTCAAAACTTGTGCCTCTTCCACAGTATCTGCTCCTGTAAGAAGGTCATCGACATAAAAATCTCTCTTCACAATTTCCTAAGCAACAGTATAATTCATCGCTTCGTCATCCGCCAACTGATGCAGCGTTCGAATGGCCAAATATGGAGCGCATGCTGTTCCATAAGTGATTGTTGTTAACTTATATTATTTAATAGCATCTGATGGTGAATCACGCCACACGACTCTCTGATAGTCACTATCATCAGGATGAATCAATATTTGCCTGTACATCTCAATATCTGCAGATAGTGCAACAAAAAAAGTCCGAAACCTCAATAGGTCAAATATGTCTGTTTGCAATTTAGGACCTATATGTAAGGCTTCATTCCTTGAATGGCAGAGGAGCTATCTTGGTGATTGGACGCTTGAGCAAGATCATCAGAGCAAGCTGAGGCATCAAAGACTACTGTGAGATTAGTGGTAGTACTCTCCTCTTTTAGCACATAATGATGTTGCATATAATAGACCTGGGACGGGGATTTAAGAATATCTACAGCTGAAATAATTTTCATATGATTAAGCGATGAATATTCCTTCATAAAAGGTTTATACCGACTATAAAGTTGCTCACTCTTCAATAACTTATTTTCAAGAGAAAGAAATCTTCTAAAAGCAACTCTTTTCGAATTTCCGAAATTCGGAGTAAATCCTAAAGGGTAATCTTACTTGATACCTCCCAGTTGTAGTCCTTAAAACATTAGTTTTTAAGTGTTGTTCACAATCTAATTCTTCTTTGGTTAGGATAGGTTGGGTACATGGAGGAATAGAGTACAACTCCCAGAACCTTGTGAGTTGATTATCTATAGAGGTAGCACAGAATGTCAGAACACTATGAAGCAATGAACCATCTGATTGTTGAGCCATGATTTTGTCCGAAAGAAGTCAAATCAACTTCGAATTACATGCTGTTGGACCCCTCTCGTTTTGAAACCTAACTTGTCCTGTATACAAACTTGGGGCAATATCAGCTCCAATGATTATATCAATGGGAGCGGGCTTGTCAAAGGTTGGATCCGCCAGCCTGAGGCCAACCAGGTGAGGGCACCGACTCTCCTCCATTACAAAGTTTGGCAGATTACATGTGATTTTATTTAAGATTAAGGCCTTAGCGGTGAATAACATGTTTGGCTAGTGAGGAGAGAAAGTGATATCCAGCTCTCCTAACGGCTTTTCCAAGCAGTTATCTCCGATGCCATACATAGAGGCATCCGAATAATTCACAGGAAGTTTCAACGTTTTTCTTAGTGAATCAGTTATCAAAGTCCTTTGAGATCCAGTATCGACTAAAGCTCTGGCCATACTAGAATTACCGTATAGATCATTCACCCTTATTAAAGTTGTTGATAGCAAGATCTGACTAGAAGAACTAGAATGATTAATTGAATGTGTCTGAATCACCGAATCAAGACGAGCCGAAGAATTTACATTAGATATCACTGATAAATCAACTCTGTTGGCATTACTAGACTCTACTGAATTTAGAGACCCAGTCAGTGAATTAGAGTCATGTCATTCAGAAGTAAATGCGTGAAGCAAGGAATGATGCCTCAGTTTACATACTTCGCAAACTGCAGTCAACTTACACGCATATACCAAGTGGTTTAATCTAAGACAATTGTAACATAACCCGTTATCCCTTACAAACCTACATCTCTCTTGCAGTGACTTATTTTGGAATAACTGACATTCTGATAACAAATGTGAATTTTTGCATAACATGCAGGGAGTGCAAGCCGCATTTGAATTTGGACGGTATACAGATGTAGCATGAGAATAAACCTTCTTATTCGGTTTATGTGATGTCCTTGAGGTTTCCCTTAATCTTAGATTTGCAAGACTCCGTTCATACTTTTCAAAGAATGTTATCAACTCATCATAAGAGGGATAACCCTGAACATCAATATGCAACTCCCAGTCCTTTTTAGTGAATTATCAAGTTTTGACTGGATAATATATATTAGTATTAAATCCACAAGAGTGCTTCTTTCCAAACACAATGTACTAAGATTTTGAACACCTTCATTGCAGATATCCAAAAACACATAAAGAGCATTATTAGAGTCGCCTTTAATGAATTTAAGATCAAAAATTTTCTGAATTTGGCTAAAAGCCAATTGCCATTTATTATCAAACCTATGTATCAATGTTTGCCAAGCTATGGGATAATTTTCATCTGAGATGCTGAATGCCCTAACCAATCTCGCAGCGTCTCCCCTAAGGGCAGAAACAAGATATTGTAGTTTCTGAGAATTTGCAAGTGCCCTATTTTGGTCTATTACTTTTATAAATATTTCTTTAAATCCTAACCATTCTGAAAAATTACCACTAAAAATTGGCAACTGAAATTTAGGGAGTTTTATCGAAAATTCCTCAGAAGTCGATTTATCCTGTTTAATACCATCTATTAATATATTAATGCTGACCAGCATACCATCAATTATTTTTCCTGAATTATAAGTTATTTTGAATTTATCCGCAATATCCAAGCTTTTATATTTTGCTAATTTTAAGAACTGACTATCGAGATTCAACTTTAAAGTATGTAAATCTTCTTTCGTCTGATTCAATACATACAAATCACCGGTCAACAATTGAGATTCTACGTCTTCTTTTAAATAATCTATTTTAACTAAATACTGTTCAAAAATAAAAATTTCTGCCTCCATATTAAAAGAATACTATTACAAAATAAACAGACAGAATTTGTATGGATCCTACCTTAAGACTTTAAAAATGAAGAAACTGTGCAGATGGCGGTTGGGTTGACTCAGAAGGGATGGGTTGATTTGGCTGGCTTACTTCAGGTGCACTTGTCGATTCCTATGTAGCTTTATAGATTTCTTTTTTGATCTTAGCTTCCTCGCAGAGTTGTAGCCTCCCTGTCGAGCCGTGGATTCTCTGCAGAACCGTAGATTTCTTGCCTTGAATAATTCCTTGTCGAGTTGCAGAGTTCCTCACACGGGGCACCAAAATGTAAGTTCGCGTGGTCTACCTAGGTCAAATGCTATGAGCTGGGGTATAGCGAAGATCCAATTGAATGAGTTCTGTAAACTTGAATAAGGGAACTCTCTACGTTATTGAACTAAGAATTTCTGATTTAATGATTCTAGAATAAAAAGCTACATGAATTAATTTGATTAGCCTAACATGACTTGATGGCTCGATTTAACTAGAAGAGCGAGTAAACTAAATAAAACACAAAATATAAACAACACACTGTTGCCGAATCAATACAAAATAATCAATAAACATATATAAAGTTTAAAATAAAACAAAAAAGAATTAATTATGTAAAACAATGAATTATATAAATTAACAATAAAGTATAGAATAAAATCAATGAATAATATTTACCAACAATTTCTACAATAATTAACAATTAATAACGAATAAGAATAAAACATACATTTTAACCAAACACGCGCCATCATCCTTTATGATTATAAAAGTAATTTAACTTCTGAAGAATCTCATGATAGATTGTTGAAAGCCTTAGGAGATAAAGTTCCTTCTATTAGAACAGTTTTTAATTGGTTTAATGAATTTGAAAAAAAAAAACTTGAATATGAACCTAGTTCAGGTCGACCACCAACAGCAGTGACCCAAGAAAAAATTGAGCTGTTAAGATTTTTACTTAGAGAAGATCAAAGAATTGCGCATCAGCTGTGAGATAAAAGTGTGGGCATTGGATCGCCAGAATTCAACACCATCATTAATGATCATTTAGAATACAGAAAACTCAAGACCAAAACTGAAGACCAAAAACCTGGTCGCGTTAAATGGTGTAATATCATTTTGAAAACATTTGAAAAAGGCAAATAAACGGTTGATTTTAATAATATCACAGGTTACTAAACTTGGTTCCACAATTTTGATCCAGAAACAAAACGGAAATCTACTCTTTGGTGCTCTTCAAAATCACCTCTTCCTAAGAAAGTTCGCAGAGCTTGGAGGTCACTTGTTTTTTTTTTAGAAAAGTGGTTTCATTGATATTGTGAAGTAAGAAGATCGAAATACAGTTAATAGTGACTGGTAAACAAAAAATGCCTTCCAGCAGTTTTGAAAAGAAATAAAGAAAAGCAGACCAAGAGATCAACTTAGAGGAGTTCTTCACCTTGACAATGCAAGACTGCACACCTCAGCCCAAACATTAGACATTTTAGCCAACTCTGGTGTCCAATATGTCACTCATCCACCATATTCACCAGACCCAGCACCTGTGACTTTTTTTATTTTCAAAAGTTAATTTATTGTTGAAAGGGATAAAATTTGACACTGATGTTGAAGCACTGCAAGCCTTTATCAATGTTGTAAATTCCATCTCCGAAGATGACTGGTGTAAGTGCTTCGATAATTGGTTTTGACGGATGAAATCTCGCATATGAGCTAAGGGTGAATATTTTGAGAAACTATAAAATTTGAAACTTTGATTGAAATAAGTAATTGCAAAAACCTTCGGAGTGGCCATTGTATGCGATTAAAACTATCAGTAGAAAATATTTTTAAAAAGCCTCTAAAAGTCGTAGCATTCCTTTACATTATGTGTGAGAGCGAAAAAAATCATTATATTAATTATAAATTGAATTTTCACCTGGTATATTATTAAAAGAATAAAACCATGAAAGGTAACTAAATCTCCCCGTGGAATTCATAGTATCCTTCCATATCTTCAATTCGTCCAAGAAGAAAGTAAAATTTGTAAAGAATATGTACCCCACACAAGACCCTTCTAAATAGTTATATTACATTAATATTATATAAAATCAAAATTGGTTTCAAAATATACTTGTAATCTTCTCAATTTTGACACTAAATAATCCCCAAATATTTTAAAACTTTGAAATAGGTCACTGGTTCAATACGGATATTAATTAATAAAATTGACAACTTCCTCTTGTGTGCAAATATATTCGTTTATTGGATTCCAACATGTATATCAACTATATTTCCAATCTATTTTCTCTAATTGAAAATATATGTATAATCGTATTGGGTATGTAGCCTTAATAATTTAATAATAAAAATTTTGGGATGTATAAATAGTTTAGAAATAAATTGTATATCCTTATAAAACAACCGCATTTCTACCTGTGACTAAATATAACGTCGCCTCATAGAAAAAAATCTATTTATACTTTTTATTCCTTTTACATAACTGGAAAACGTTAATTAAAAAAAAAAGAAGAAACAAATAAAATATATGAAGTATATTTACATATGTGTGAAAACGCGGTTAATAATAAAAAATTGAAAAATTAACTATAACAATAGTTTTAAATGAATTTAAGTCATAGTTACTGAAATGTGATTCTATTAATAATCTATATAAATTAAGAGGAAAATCCGACACTTCAAATGTGATAATTAAACTCTATGTATTGTAAAGTACTGATACAGATTATGGAAAGATTGAATACTGATTCTTTTTTCAACGAGACAGGTGAGTACAGTTATATTTACATAGTGAAGTGTAGTTTTTACAGGTATCTAATTTTATATCGATTTGCACAATCCATTAAAACCGAAAAAAAATGTAAACAAATAATAAATTATCATAGTGCGATAAAATGTATTCTTTTATTTGATAAATTATATACATGTGTGTTTGTGTGAATATATTGTCGCGGAGATAAATAAAGCAAGGGCAAGTTTGGGGATAATTAATTTATTATAAGGGGTTTTTATAGGGAGATGGATAAAGTAGAACTTACCCCAAGTTAAGGTTAATCCTAATGAGGGACCTCAGCTCCCCCCGCCGGCCAGATTCCCCAGAACCCCTCACACCCGGTGTCCAGCGATGATTGACAAACGTCCCATGGGGCCTCTCGTGATTGGAGCCGCTGGGTTTCTTGACATTATTCCCTCCTTAGAAAAAAACAGCGACCCGCTGATTAGCTTGTCTCAGCCCTTGTTCTGGAAGGAAATCTATCACGGCTGGTGTTCCCTAGCAGAATAGAATGTTGTTCTTCAGGGTCCAGGTAGGGCTTCATCCGAATGACATGGACGATATCCTTGGCTTTCCGTGATCGGGGAGAGGGGTCCACGGGCTCTACTTCATACGTAACTTCTGAAAGCTTCTTGGTCACCTTATAGGGACCGAAGTATCTCTTCAGTAGCTTTTCTGATAGTCCTACTTTTCGATTGGGAGTAAAAACCCACACAAGATCATCCTTCTGGTAATAGACTGGAGTATGTTTCTGGTCGTATAGTCTACGGTCTTTCGCCTGTGATTGTAGAAGGCGTGATCGGGAGAGTTGACGCGCTTCCTCAGCTCTGGTCACAAGTTCTCCAACGTAGTCGTTAGAGATCTCATCTGGTAGGTAGGGTAGTACGGCATCGATGTAGGTCTCGGCCTCGCGGGCGTGGACAAGATAGAACGGGGTGTAGCCGGTCGCCTCCTGTTTAGCAGTGTTGTAAGCAAAAGTTACATAGGGCAAAACTTGGTCCCAGTCCTTCTGCTCAACACCTGTGTACATGGACAGCATGTCTCCCAGAGTTTTGTTGAACCTTTCAGTCAGGCCGTTGGTCTGGGGATGGTAGGCCGTTGTAAATCTGTGCACAATTCCGCACAGAGCATTGATCTCTTTTATTACTTGAGAAATGAAATTTCTGCCGCGATCTGTTATCATTTCTCTAGGAGCTCCATGCTTCAAGATGACGTCTTCAACCAGGAACTTAGCTGTTTCGATTGCTCCTCCGTCTGGGATCGCTTTCGTTATGGCATACCTTGTCATATAATCGGTGCACACAATGATCCAACGGTTTCCATCTTTAGAAACTGGAAATCTTCCAAGGAGATCAACCCCGACTTTATAGAATGGCTTTTCTACGGGCGGTATGGATACAAGTTGTCCAGCCGGACGTCGAGGTAATTTCTTCCTTCGTTGACACTCCCGACAATGGCTTACATATTGGCGAACAGTTCTATAAAGGCCAGGCCAATAGAATCGTTTCTTGACTTTGTCATACGTTCGGGCGAAACCCAAATGCCCAGCTGTAGGAGCGTCATGCAAATCTGCCATAACTTCCGATCTTAAGTGCTTAGGGATCATCATAAGCCAGGGTCTTCCAGTTGTGCTATAGTTTTTCTTGTATAAGATGCCGTCGATAATGCTGAATTCCTTTCTGGTGTAGCCCGAGTTTAAATTAACGATTATTTTAGCTAAATCCGGGTCTTTAGTCTGTTATATATCGACGTTGGTTAGTGACATCACAGCACTTGGTTGATCGTTCTCAAGCGGGCTCCTTGACAGACAATCGGCATCCTTATGTTTGCGTCCGCTCTTGTAGATAACGGTCACGTCAAATTCTTGCAACTTCAGCGCCCATCTTGCCAAACGGCCAGAAGGATCTTTCTGCCCTACCAACCAACATAGAGAATGATGGTCAGTGACAACCGTGAATGGTCGACCAAACAAATATGGGCGGAATTTGCTAATAGACCAGACTACAGCAAGGCATTCTTTTTCCGTTGTAGAATAGTTATTTTCAGCCTTTGTCAAGCTTCTAGATGCATAAGCTATAGGCCGCTCCTTTCCACCTTGTATTTGTAGAAGAACAGCTCCAATACCATGTCCGCTTGCATCCGTGTGTAGATGGGTATCAGCGGATTCATCAAAGTGTCCTAAGACAGGCTCTGAAATTAGAGCTGTTTTAAGGACTTCAAACGCTTTCTCTTGAGCTGCATCCCAATAAATTTGTTTTTCAGTCTTCAGTAGGTCATGCAAAGATCTAGCTTTGCCGGCAAAGTTCTCAATAAATCTTTGGTAATAGGAACATAATCCAAGAAAGCTCTTCAGTTCAGAGATATTCCTTGGCCTCGGAAATTTAGAGACGGCTTCAACTTTATCTGGATCTGGATGAATTCCATTGGCGTCAACAAGGTGTCCCAAAATCTTTATCCTCCTTGATCCAAAAAGACACTTTTTGTGGTTCAAGCTTAGTCCAGCTTTCTGGATGCAGCTTAATACAAGTTGTAGACGACGTAGATGTTCCTCAAAGGTAGGTGCGTAAACTACGATGTCGTCCAGGTAGCAAAGGCACATGTTCCATTTAAGACTGCCCAGAACACTATCTATCATCCTTTCAAACGTTGCTGGAGCGTTGCAAAGACCGAAGGGCATTACTTGGAATTCATACAGCCCATCTGGAGTGATGAAAGCAGTTTTCTCCCTGTCTTTTTCGTCCACTTCAATCTGCCAATACCCGGACCGAAGATCCATCGTGGAGAAGTAACTAGAGCCGGCTAAACTGTCCAAGGCATCGTCAATGCGTGGCAGCGGGTAAACATCTTTTTTTGTTATCTTATTTAATCGACGGTAATCTACGCAGAATCTCCAGGTCCCGTCTTTCTTTCGAACTAGAATAACTGGAGATGACCAAGGACTTTCAGAGGGCTTCACGATGTGATTTTCAATCATCTTGTTCACTTCATCTTGAATTAGTCGTCGTTCACTTGGTGCTACTCTATAGGGCCGCTGTTTGATAGGAGACTGGTCGCCTGTGTTTATCTTGTGCTTCACAGTACTGGTGGGCTTAATAGGAGTACTCCCAAAGTCAAATATGCCAATAAACTCGTCAAGGCATGAAACAAGCTGTAACCTTTGAATTTCAGACAGCCCTGGATCTAGAGTAAGGTTTATCTTCTGTGACCATTCACGTGACTTTAGCTGCGTTTCTTGTAACTTATCGCTGGATTCAATAAGATTGCAGATATTCCCATTCTCATAACTTTCCATGGTGCACATATTCATTCCTGATGGAATCAGTTGCGGCCAAGACGCTCCATTCGCCACCCAAATGCTACCTCGGCCATGTCGAAATGTAACCAATGAGTTTGGTATAAGAACTTCCTTTCTTAATAATAAGTCCTTAGAAGTTGAGACTAAAACATCTCTAACACCACATATTTCTTCGTTTATCACACTGATCTTCTTTATTGATTTAGGCGGGATGACAAAGTCGTCGGAAGCAAACAATCTCTGGTTTTCCTCCTCTCGAGATTCCAGGACGGAGGTTTCCCCGAGATGGAGTTCATTTCTGCCACAATCAATGACGGCTTCGGTGGCCTTGAAGAAGTCCCATCCAAATATGATGTCATGGCTGCATTCCACCATAACAACGAATTCAAATGAGATATTCAGACCATTAACTTCTATGTTCAGGACACATTTTCCTAGGGTCTCTATTAAATTTTTGTTTGCAGCTTTAAGAATGGGACCTGGTTCTTTGAAGAGAGGTGTCTTTAGTTCGCGTCGAAATTTGTCTGAAATAACAGAAAAGTCGGCTCCTGAATCCACCAATGCTTTAATTTTGCGTCCATTTATTTCGACCATAACAAAATTTTCTTTTAATTTAGCGGCGATATACCCTGGAGGATTTTCCTCAATGGCGACCTCACCCCCGTTAGAAGCCGCTCCACTTAGTTTTTCACATTCTGAGGCATGGGAGAACGGCTGAAACGACGGGCTGGCGACTGGGATTGTCTTCGGGCTGGCGACCTTGCGCGGCTTGGATGTGGGGAAGAGCTCCGGTAGAAGTACGTCGAGGTTTGGGGCGTTACATAGTCGTCGTCGGCGTCATATCTCGGGGGTCGACTCGAAAATCCAACATTTCTTCCTTCTCCGCCATTCCTTGACCTGGCTTCAGCGAAGACCTGCCGTCGTTCCCTACAATAACGGACGACATGTCCGGGTCGTCCGCAGTGGAAGCAGATAGGTTTGTCGTCGTAGGTTCTCCAATGTTCCGTTTTCCTGGGTTGGGTTGGTCGGTCGATATTATAATAGGGCGTTCGTGGTTGTTGTTGTACCACGTTGACTTGTGGTCTGGTAGGTTGTAGAGCACGGCTGACCTCTTCCCTCACAGTCTGTTCCATGGCGTTCACCTCTCGGAGAGGATTGATCACTTCAGGTGCTGAGAAAACCTTTTGTATCTCTTCTCTAACGATGCGGCGAATTAACGCGGCCAAGTCGTCTGAGTCGTCAGCACACGAAATGGGCATTACGTTTGACAACCTGGCGAATTTCGTACGGCCGATCCTGCGCTGCTTGACGGTTGTCAGATGACGGCAAAACTTCAGGATCTCATCTACTGTCTGTATGTCTTTCGCCACCAATACCTGGTATGTGTCCTCCGAAATTCCCTTTATAATGTGAGCAACTCTCTCACCTTCTTCCATGCGAGGGTTCACCTGGTGGCAGAGACTAAGAATCTCCTGGATGTATGACTCGCTGGATTCCTCGGCCTTCTGTGCTCTTGACTTCAGAACTTCCTCGGCGCGTCGAGCAGAATCCTCTTGCAGTCCGAACACACCGCGGAATGCGTCTTCAAAGCTTCTCCACGAGTTGAGTGATTCTTCGTTATTATCAAACCACCTTCCAGCAGTTCCGTTCAAGTAAAATACGACGTTGGCAAGCTTCATGGTCTCGTCCCATCTGTTGTACTTCGACACTCTCTCGTACTCTTTCAACCACTGTCCAGGGTTTATATTTCCATCTCCAGAAAAGGTAGAAGGATCTCGTTGGCGCTGACAAGGGAGGTAGGCTCCGCTAACAGTAGGTCTGTGGTCGTCTTCCATTTCTATTAGTTGTGGCAAAGGTTGAAGAATTGGTTCACGTCCCTGTAGACGTCGACTTCTTCGAAGTTCCGTCACGCTACCCAGCGTCTCCGCCAAAATATATCGCGGAGATAAATAAAGCAAGGGCAAGTTTGGGGATAATTAATTTATTATAAGGGGTTTTTATAGGGAGATGGATAAAGTAGAACTTACCCCAAGTTAAGGTTAATCCTAATGAGGGACCTCAGCTCCCCCCGCCGGCCAGATTCCCCAGAACCCCTCACACCCGGTGTCCAGCGATGATTGACAAACGTCCCATGGGGCCTCTCGTGATTGGAGCCGCTGGGTTTCTTGACAATATGATAAATGATAGATATACTATTGATTATAACTAAACCCACGACAATAATATTCTATCACCCTTTAATGACCTCAATTATTTTGGATATAGATTAGAAAGTGACTTGTGTTTATGTATTGTAGCAAAGTATTTATTATTTTATTAACAGAGTATCTTTTTTTGTTTATATATTGCTACTCTGTGAAATTATCTCATTCATTATATTTCTTTTTCATCATTCATAGTTTGTTCTTGCCTCAAATGAATTGCTGTGTCATACTGAATTTTGTCTTCCCTAATTTTTCACGTGGCATTTTGGTGGAGATGCTGGGTAAATTAGGGAAGACAAACTGAAGAGCCGAGAAGACCTTCAGGCCATGAGTGCTGTGATCTACATTTTCAGAGATTGACACCAGGATTCCACCGTCGAGTCAGTGCCAAGACTTCCTTCCAAGATGACGATGTCCCTATAGACGATACGACGACAAAGCCGCACTTCACAGGAAAAAGGACGCAAAGGTACTAGGGACAATGTTCCAAGACTTCGAGGGAATCCTTGGCAGAAGCACGCCAGATTTATGTCAGTAACTACAATAATTGCCATTGGGTCACAGCTCCCATAGAGAAGGAGCTATTCGGAAAATATTTATTATTTTATTAACAGAATATCATTTTTATGTTTATATTTTGCTACTCTGTAAACTTCCCTCATTACTTCTCTTTTGTTTATCAATCATAATTTGTTCTTGCCATGAATAAATTGCTGTAGCATCCTCAAGTTTGTCTTTCTTATTTTCCACGTGGCAATATATATAGATGATATTAATAATTAACATAAAATTGAGAGAGACGAGGGAATCTCTGAAAGGGAGAAAAACATTTTGTTTATTGTTTTAAACAGAAAGCATGCAGATATTAAAATATTGCATATATTCAAATATTCTAATTCCATGTATAATCATATCAGTTGAAAAGAACATTTTGCAAGGGAAAAGTAAGTTTCTTGATAAGTATTTTAGTACGACAAGAAACCTGAATATTTGTACCTGTATCTAGAACTTGATTTCAAATCAATGATATACGTATAATTTTAAAGAATATGAGAATACTTGACCTATAATTAAACCCGTTGTTTATAACTGAAAATTGTATTTTCATTTGTTAAGTAGTGAAGCTCCGTTTTGACCATTCATATCTGGTAGCAAGCCTATATAGAATGAAACGACAAGAAAAAAAACATGAGTTAAAATAATTTGCCAAAGAAATGATCGGCTAGCAAATTGGTTCCAAAATACAAATAATATGAAAAAATTTACATTTTCTAATTGTTTGGTTAATTGTACTTGGTATATATTATAGGGATATATTTTACTTATTCTTAATAAGCCTTTGAAAATTACCACATCGTAAAGTTCATTTTAATAAATTCTTGCACATTTCGAAGGGAATATGATATAATGGCTTCACATGAGAATCTATTCGATGCTTTGGTGTGGAGGCCAAATTCTCCTAGTCTCTAGGTGAATCAATGGTAACATATATACTCATTGACAAAACTTAGAGAGTAGAACGTCTTTGATGTCGCCGGACGTCTTTTCTTTTTCTTTTTTTAAGAGACAGTGGCAATTTTGTTAACACTTGGTTATCTCGTGTGTCTTCAGTAAAGGTCACTGTAATATATTTCAGAGTTATTGTCTGAATCCCGTTATACATGCTAAAAGGTACAACTTCCTCAAGTTTTGTCCATGAGTGTAAGTGTGGGCTGTCAACTTTATTTCTCCTGAAACGAGGTTAGTTATGTTACTCATTTCAAAGCAACAAGTGATTTTTTTTCATATTTGAAATAAGGAATGTATATATGTATTCATAATGTTTTATATTTTGATGAAGAGAGAGAGAATTTAAATATATTTTGCGAACCTTCTATTTCTGAATGCCTTGCCTGTGAATATGTGGATAACTGGCCCACTTACTTATACAGAACTTATCTGCAATAATTTCTATTGTATAGCGTCGTTATTGTGTAAATATGGAGAAATCCAACACACGAAAATCTTTCTCTATTTAAATCATATTTTTATAATTCAAGTTATCCTTTCTCTGCGCCTTTTACAAAAGTATCTGCTTCTTAAATTACCTTTCATTTGATGTCTTGAAAGATAGGTTTATACTAATTCAATGTTTCTTTTTTTTAAATGTCCAAATATATATCATGGTGGCCTATACTATATCTGAAAATGTTTAATATTCTATAGTTTCGAAAAATAATTCTTAAAAGCATTTTGACACCATTAATCTTTGATATTTTCACACCTTGCATGTTAAAAATTATTAGTTTTTTTATATAATCTATATGGAATATATATAGTAATTAATTCGGAACATATAAATGTACCAAAAAAGGTACCTGTCCCTTTAGAGATGCGCTAAAACGATGCATTTTATCTTCTTATTGCAGAACGCACTGTTTGTGTTAAAGAGAATGATGTGGAATATAGTGTGTACAAATTATAGTTTTTAATATGATTAAAATAATAGGGCGTCTTTTGAACTGGAGAGTGAAACAGTTTTTTAGAACTCATTTCTAATAAAATATAAAATACGATTATTCTATAAATATTATAATAATCGGGATTAATATAGAATAATTCCTTCTTTTTTTCACCTACAGTATTTTTCACAATAGCTATATTGGAGTTTCCCAAAGAAGACCGTCACAATAGAACTTTAGAAAGTCTTGGGAAAAAAATAATAATAATTTTTAAAATGCATTCGTTTTATTTATATTTAGTAAAATTGATACGAAATGCTTTGTTTAAAGTTCATTTTGTAGGTATATATAGATCTTTATACATATTCCTAATCTATTTTCAGAATTGTGAATTTAGATATGTTCTGTAAAGACTTGACTATAGAATTAAAATTTAATGCCATATATCGATAAAAAATGTGTATTAGTTATTTTGTCAATGTGTTTATTTTATGAAATATATGCATGTATTATCAAATATCATCTCTATTGTATGGCCTGTAGATATAATATATTTGATATTATTTATCAGAAGAAACACTTTAATTAGATTTTGTACAAGTCAGTCGTTATATCCCATGTTCAATGTGTAGGGATGAAAATCATTTAATACAACGCCATATTCAAAACATACAAAAATTTATTCATGGATATACAAGGAGATTGCAACAACAATAAATACGTCGTATTTTATAACAATTGGCTCTGCAGACGTGAGTACGACATTCTATACAAATTTAGTGCTACTGCTGCTGTGTATTGTACAGGGATGACAGGGTGTCCGTACCTGCCCACACACAACACATCATTAACTCAAGTTATAACAAATTGTATTTATCAAAGAAATCTATCAAATATCTTCATACATATTAATAACTATGTTCCTCATTAGAGATATCAACGAAATTATATTTACCACTGACAAGCCAATTTCTCTCATCTAATAGTTTCTATAAGGTCTGCTGAGTTAGATTCAATGAATCATATAATAGGGAACAGTATGAAATTGTGATAATATTTGATAGAAAAATATGTACATTGTAGAAATGGAGTCCACATAGGGCATTTAAATATTCATATTCGAGAAGTATTTGAACAAAGTTTCTCTATAGAGGGATCGGTATAGGAAATTCTGCAGACTTCGGATATGTGGTTGCAATTGAAATTGCGATATTAAAAAAAAAAAAGTGTTAAATTTATACTATAAATTATGATTTAAATGATATATAGGAGATCGAGGGTTTATAGAATTGTACCAAGTTTACCAACATATGGGTTCTAATATGTCGTTTCTAATTAATATTGATTACCAGCTAATTACGCAACTGTTACGATATCCCATGTCACCTTGACATCCGTTAATACGTCGCCTTGCGACAACGGTGCCGGCCCGATTGAGCCATTTTGCCTGGTCCCGCGGCCCGCTTTATTGAATTTCAACAATGAAAGAGTCCCATTGTTTTTCATTAAGGGCAATTTGGTTTTATTTTAGTGCATTGTTCGTGTAATTGTTGGATTGGTTGGTATGGAGAAATATCTTTTAATTGGGATTTAAAAAAATTCTTACAATGAAAGTGTCCTGCCATTATTTCGGAATAGAGGTTGCACTATGTGTCAAGAGGTTTTACAATACTCTGCCAAATTATCAAACATTTTGGAATGGTACCATTTTTTGTCAATTGTTTTCTTTCGGCTAAAAGATTGTTTGCTTAATTCTACCACAATTTCATATTTATTCTAGATATTCTCTACTGTCAACTGATAATTTTACTAATATATATATATATATATATATATATATATGTGTAAAGGAGTAGAACATAATAATCAAGAACACGGGAGAGAATATGGATATAGAACTTTAAAACCCATATATATATATATAGAATCATATAATTTTTTTAGAAAAATTTATAAAATTTGGCAAAATTATAGTCCAATTTCTGGTTAAACTAATTTTGAATAAAATAAAGAATATTTCTTCTTCTAAACTTTGCCTAAAATATGACTGAGAGCATTTGGCAGATGATATCCAATTTGAATTTAATTAAATAATATTTTTCTTTTAGATTTATGGATATTTTCAAAGTGTATGTTCTTTAAAAATGGTAAGCACACAATCTTCAAACTATATGTTTTAATAGAGAATAAAAGAAATGACTTTTGTTCAGAAAGAAGCAGGTTCACCATCTGCACACTCCACAAGGAACCAGATCAATCTGGCTGTCCGAATGGAGAGAACAATGTTCTCCACTGACCCAATCTTGTGTCTGATCTCTTATCTCATCCTGTGTGAGTTAGGTAACAAATTCATTCCAAACACGCGCAGTTTAGCGCCGAGATATCTTATCTGGGGAGTAGGCTTGGTACATTAGAAAATTTAAATGGTAACTCTCACCTATAATATACTTTTACTTATAAAATATTTCGATTCGAGATTGATAAATAGCATTTATCTGTTTCGTTTTTTTTTAATCTATTTTTTCGTTATTCCTTAATATTTTGGATTCTTTGAATAAATTCCTCTACATTAATTTTGATAACAATATTATGGAATAATTGGAGACATATTTATATAAAATGGATTTTTAAAAGTATATGTGCTTAAATAGAGGGTAATTGTATATTATCTAATTTAATATTATTTAGACATTTAAAGTTTTCCGTACACGACCCAATGACGTACCAGTTAATGATGGTAGGCATAGGGCCCGGCGGCATGGTGGGTGGTGTACACCACGGGGGCGTACTGGGTGGCACCGTGGTGGTCGTAGCTGGAGCCTCCGTGGCCATAGCCGGAGCTCAGGTGGCCGCGGTTGCCGTAGCCGTGCTTGCCGAACTTGTGGTGGCCTCCGTGAGCCTCGTGTCCGTGGGAACCGTAGTTGCCGGCATCGTGGTGGCCGTGGTGGTCGTGCACGCCGTGGTGGCCCTCGTAACCCTCCTTGTGGCTGTCGATATCATGGAGGGCGAGCTGCTTGTCATAGGCATAGGCCTTCTCGTATCCATAGCCACGGTCGCGGATGTACTTGCCCTTGTTGCCATAGTGGCTCAAGTGACCGCCATGGTGGTTGTAGGCATCGTGATCACCATAGGCTCCGGACTTGTGGGCACCATGGTGGCCATAGGACTTGGCGGCATGGTGACCCTGGTCTCCATAGGCGTCATATCCGTGGTTGTCATAGCCCTTGTTGAGATGTCCGTGAGCTCCGCCGTGGTGGCCGCTGGAGCCTCCGTAGCTGTGGCCGTAGAGGCTGGGGTAGTAACCGCCGTAGTGGAGGGCGGAGGCCGAGGCCACCAGATCTCCCTTCCCTGCGTGCTGGCAGTGGGCCAAGACGGCCGAGAGAACAACTCCGAGAATTACCTGTACAACAGTGGGGCCGTTTAAGAAAAATTGTGTGTAGACTCTTTTATTTTCTCTTAGAATTTTAATACATTTCTATTTCAAATCCTTTATTAATTGTTATTTTTCTATATAGCTATATATTCAAATAATTGAAAATTAATATAAAGTTTTTTTAATCTTGAAAATACAATAAATATTACAATTTGATTGGAGGATGATATTCATTAACGAAAGGTCGCATCTCCTTTATAAAAATGCATGAAACAATATATTTTTGTTAGTCTTTGCTCAGAACTGGCCCATTATGTTATAAAATAGGCCACAAAACAAGATATCATAACTTCTCCAGCTTGATTATATATAAGACAAGCAGCCGCCCCTGTACTCATGAGGCCCATAGCCTGACACCATAAGTTTAGCCTCTTGGTCTGAATGGCTCGTGTTGTGATATATTCTTGAAATCAATTTGCGCGTTTTGAGCAAGGAATATAACAGAAAATTTCAATCAAAGGAGAGGCGCTTTTTTACCCATAGAGACAAATGTTAGATATAATTTTGTAATGTATTTAAATTCTATTTCTATATTCTGGTGTTACGGTTTCATTTTAGAGACAAGACCCAAATTAGGTGTAGGTAACTACTCTATCACACATTTCAGAATATTTACATCAGATATATTCTGAATATATAAATATACAGTTACCTTCTTCATTTGATATACTATTTCAGAATAATAATATAATAAATCATAAAGATAAATTATATTTAGCTCTCTATTAGCTTTTCAGCGAAAGGGTCCTTCAAAATATTTGATGAAACATTGTGCAAGTTCTTCTATCCCATACCAACAAGAACAGGAGTCGATTCAACCTGGTAAATGATGCATGCTGAGGGAACCAGTCCGGTGCGACGACCATTACACGCGGAATAATGAGGGGTCGCTTTCAGAAAATTGCCGGCGTCGCCTTGTTAAAAAACACGAGGGATTGCGGAAGCGAAAGGAATAAAAGAAAGGAGACATAAATGCGGGTTATTTGGATTTCAGGCAGCAAAAAATACTGCCACACACAGCGGAGGCATGGATCTGGGGCAGGATATTCTCAGCTAGAAATATCTTCTCACAATGATATGGATGGTGAATAGCTTTTTTTAACATTTATTTTTACATAAATTACCACACAAGCCCCCAAATATATCGCTTTTTATTTGAAATTGTAAATAAAAGATGTATTTATAAATATAATTTTAAAACTAATTTAATCGCTGCTAGGGGATTTATATATTTCAGCGTACTTGCTCTTATTCAAAATTCGCTTCAAAAACAATGTATGGTACTTATTCGGATTTATAGATATTGAGATTTATTGTTTCGACAAATAAAAATCAACATTTTCTATTTCATGCATATATATATTTCTGGAAATGAAGAAATACACCTGAATAGAATTTAGTGCTTTAAAAATATTCTCACGTTAGTTCGATTATTATTTTCTTTTTATTAAACGCTATTAGTATCCAAGTATGATCAAATGTATCAAGATTAATGTATATTGAATGGTTTACTTCATCTTTAGAAATGTTTATACATTAGAGAGTTCTATAATTATACATAATCCTACATATTTATCCCTATCGATTTGTTTTTAAACATAATTTTGATACCAATTCTCCTTATATTGATAGGAATTCTAAAAAAGTAAGTAAAGAAATTTAGACAGACATCTATAGGTATCCAGGAAGTCCGAAGTAGGTGCCAGGGAAGTTAGTCTTCCTAGAGTTATTGGCTACGGCTCAGCGGATCCTGGGATACGGACGGCCAGGTCGGGGGATCTGATAGCACCGGCTGTCATTCTCTCTCTCTCACAACCTTCACCTAATCCTTCTTCTAGCATAGAGCACACAGTCTTCTTAGGAATACTTCAACGATCGGGCTATTCTTATAATGCCAACCCTCATATCCCTATACTTCCAAGGTATTAAAGAGCCTAATGTCACTATGATCCCAAAATACAACCCTAAAATATTTGTTTTCATAGAGTACTAATAGAACATCAACAAAAAAGTTTTGATATACACAAAGAGGACTTTCTAGAATAGAACTCAATGATCTTATATTTAATATAGAATTTCGTTGCTCAATTCAACATCTGAACTAAAGAAACACCGCACGTTGATTGGCTAGTTAAAATCATGTGATAGTAGAGAACCAACCTTATGCTGTTTTATCGAATTTCTTTCAATATTACAGATCAATGGTATATTTTAAATAATGTTATATTCTCAACACTATTTCAAAGCATTTAAATTATCCTGATTTTCGCCTTTCTACATTTCCAATTACTTCTTTCCATAAACTCATTTTTATTTAAATTTATCTTGGCTTTAATATATTATTCGTTATTATTTGAGCCATATTCTCTCTTATTTCACCTATCGTATCATTTGTAAAATCAATTGCCCTTTATAGCCATACGCCTATTTGATTATAAGATATTATGGGTTATTATAAAAACCCGTCCAATTTACTCTTCAAGAAAACAATATGGAGACGTTTATAGTCCTTGATATCAATTAAATATAACAATGGTGAAAACAGAGTAAATAATTATCCTAAATGTCCTATCTGACAACATATGTCATTTGACATAAAATCATACTTATTAATTTGATAGACATAGCTATTAACAATTTATAATTTCCTCAAGTTTTATATTTGACTAGCAGTTTTATTATATATATACGTATTCATCTAAAGCCTTGGTAAATGCTTATAAGACGTAATTTTATAAAATTCAAAGTTTAAGACAATTATTTTAAGCATATCTATTAACTTTTATAATAATTTCAGATTTTTGTAGGAATTTTAATTAACAAGATTTGTAATATTTTCGGAGAATAATTAATAATAAATTACCATTATTTAGAAAGACTTGAGAATTTTATGAAATTTTCGTTATTGAGTAAAAAATTATTTAATTCTTTTGATTCTGATATTTTATGAATTAAACTGTTTTAAAAGATTGGTCAGAGCATTTTTAAAATCTAACAAAATAATAGGGAATATGCTAGAAATTCTAATAGTTTGAAAAACATATAGTTTAGTTAACCTTGATCCTTAAGCATAGAATGAGAGTAATATATTTGAGAGAGGGCATTTTAGTTACATATGTACGCACTGTCTCTGCATATCCACGATGTACACACACTATACACATAGAACTATCTCATCACCACTGTTGCTAAAGTGCGGGGAAACGCCCTTCTTGTGAAGGAAAAGAAAATCTGAACAGTTTCTCGATACTTTAAAATTATAGCTATAAATATATATAGAATATGCTATCACAAAGTTATATATAAATGGATATAGAAACTATATCAAGGGTGTATGCTTTCAAAGATAAATCACCTGAGACTCTGATATCCATTGCGCGAATATGGAAGTCAATATAATTTCAAGTAAGAAAAGCAATAAGGTAAAAACTATTGTGACCTATTCTTTTACTTGATATTATATTAATTTATACATTTTCATTATGTAAATCAGAGCCTTGGGTGATTTAATTTCATACGCATATACACACTGGAATATGAGGCATGAACGCCTTATCTGTTATTGGAATGATGAGCCAGGCTCTACCTTTATTTAATATTGCAGTAGAATATTGCTTTATTTAAAAGAGACACACTCGTCAAAAATAATTATAATTTCTCTAAAATCACATTTGATATATATTCCAAATATATTTTGATAAATTCGAAATTTCTAACAAATTTTCCGAACTCTGTTATGATTAAGTTCGCAAAAACGATTTAGTTTGAAATATTATTAGGATATGTTTATTGAAAAGCTGTGTGTGAAAGAGCAGATTTGAATTTCTGTGAACTGCAGCCAACGGTGAAAGCTGACCATTTCGAGGTATCCTTTATAATCCATTGTAAAGATGAAGGTAAATTCTTAATATGGGAAAAGGGAAATTGCAAATATTTTAAAGTTGTAATAGATCGTGCTATGAGCATCTACCCTCTTTTTGTTTCAGAGATTCTTCTCTTTATTTTAATATTATTAGATATCATGATTTTAAACCTAGAATTTAGAGAAAAATTGGCTAAACAAACTGCATTCATCCTTACCATTAAACGAAAAGAGCTTTTGAAAAGTAGCATTGGATTTATGTGTTGAGTTTAAATCTTTTCCATTTAAGGCTTCCTTATTGGTCTTAGCACTTAAGCTTGATGCGATTCTCTAGGACAGAGGTGCAATGGAGAATAGGTTGAATATTTTATCAAATAATCTGTATCATCAATTCTTATATCCAGCCGATATATTGTACTGCAGTTGGGGTTTTCAAATTAGATTCAAGTATCTAGTGTGTTATTTTGCTCTTGTGTCATTCCTTTTAGATAATCATATCAATAATGTGAAAAATCTTTTAAAAATACATATACTTCAATTCTATTTTCTCTCACTCTAAATTAACATATTCCTTTAGGTCACGCATAAAGATATTCAGGAATGAAGAATTGTGAATTGTTATTGAAAATAATACATTAAGAGTAACTATGCCCAATTGATGTAAGACGGGCGAATGACTATTAGGAGACAAACTGCATCAAACCTATACAATGTTGAAGACATACACAGCCGTTATACTACTGTTTACCTTTATAATTTTTATAAATGGTACTTTTTTGTATTGATATGCTTAAACATATAATTTATCATAATCTGAACTCCGAATAGATTTTTCGAATTTGAATCTGAAAGGTATCATAAAGGACACTCCAAATCATATTTAATAATTCGTTTTCACCAGTGAAATGTAAACTATTATAGTGAAGGAAGGAGGCCCAAACTATCAAATTATTGGGAAGGAAAGCTTAGAATTGAATTATTCACGATTTTTGAATTGAAAGTCAAATAATAAATATATATACTGAATATATCGACCTCGTAGACAATTTCTTTTGAATTTTAGGCATAAATATATTCATGATAAAATAGATAACTTATATTTATGTTTAATTCACCTGTAATTATTTAATTATTGAATTTTTCTTTATACACAACAATTTTAAAGACAAAAATTCTATAATAGTGCTATATACTAATTACTTATCTTAAAATAACTGTGTGTAAAACTATATCGAACACAATTTGTAATACACTTAAACAATTAAAAGACTAAATTAAATGAATACAGCAAAAAAAACGCAAGCAAAAGTATTTAAAAACAATAGGCGAGAATAGAAAGTCGTTATAGAAAAAGAAAGGAACAGAAGCATTGACAAAACCTTAGAGAAAGAAAGGGTGAAAGTGCCGGCGAGAGAAATTGAGAACGCCGGCGAGAGAAAGTGAAAGGAGTGGGCTCCTGGCGCTCCGAAATAGGCGGGAAAAAACACCGCGCCCAAAGAATAGGACGATTATACGACTCGACGAGAGAAAGTGGTATTTCAGTACTGTTCAATTAAACAGAGCGGGAATAGCGGAATGACATAACTTTAGAAAGAACAGGAATTCCATAGATGTAGATTCAGGTAAACCGCTATATATCGAAAGAACAGAACGGCACAACTAGATAGGGAGAGAACAATATGACTCAACCAGATAGGAAGATAACTATAGGGCTCAACAAGATAGGAAGAGAACTCTACGGTTCAACAAGATATGGAGAGAACAGTACGGCTCAACCTGATAGGCAGATAACTGTACGACTAAACATGATTGAGAGAGAACTGTACGGCTCAACAAGATATGGAGAAAACAGTACGGCTCAACCAGGTAGGGAGAGAACTGTACGGCTAAACATGGTTGGGAGAGAACTGTGCGGCTAAAAAAGATAGGGAGAGAACTTCTGGCTCAACAAGATTTGAAGAGAACAGTACGGCTCAACCAGATAAGCAGATAACTGTACGGCTAAACATGATAGGGAGAGAACTGTACGGCTAAACAAAATAGGGAGAGAACAGTACGGCTAAACATGATAGGGAGAGAACAATACGGCTCAACAAGATTGGGAGAAAACAGTACGGCTCAACAATATTGGGGAGAGAACAGTACGGCTCAAGCAGATAGGCAGATAACTGTCCGGCTCAACAAGATAGGGAGAGAACTGTACGGCAAAACAAGATAGGAAGAGAAATGTACGGATAAACAAAATAGGGAGAGAACAGTACGTCTCAACAAGATAGGGAGAGAACTGTACGGCTAAACAAGATAGGGAGAGAGCGGCACAACCAGATAGGGAGAGAGGTGCCCTCACCTGAGCAAGCATCGTCGAGCAAACGCCACCGACCACTGACTTGGCCACTGGACACGTCCGGCCGTTATATACGGCAGCAACAGGGCGGTCAACCTACATTCCGGGCGGGGGTTGCGCACTGTTTGAATTTGGCGCCATTGTCCCTCCTCTGATTTATGTGCGGGCTTGCGTAAAGGCCCTCCTTTGATTAGCCCGGTATAGCACCGCATGAACCCTCTGGTAGATCACCGCGACTGGACCGTGATTGGTTAATTGTCGTGAACCGGATAGGTTAAATTGGGTACAAACCAAAACCTATCGGCTAAATATTCAACAAGAACAAACAACTATGCGGCAATTTTTTTAAAGGTAGCGCGAAACAGGTGTAAATATATATACATTAGTTCGATTATTTTCAAAAACAAACAAATAGCACACAATCGTTAAAGACTGCGGGAAAGACTCCGCCACCGATGGACTGTGAGAGATTTTTTCCACAGAGTGGGCATGTCGATGTAGCTGCTGGTTTTCACATTTCTAGAACAAGATAGTTCTTGTATATGGTATACTTCGCTATACTTGAGGTCCTCATTGTCTCGGTATGGAGACTAACAGCGAGAGAGAGAGAAAGAGTGAAACAACTTTTACTAAATCGTTCATATAATAATATATAGGGTTAAATAAAAAACAAAAATGAATAAATATAAATGAATGAGATTAAATAGAGCTAAATATATGAATAAAATGTAAATATAAAATTGATAAATATATATTGTGGCGAAGAAATAATTTATTATTTAATTTAATTTGATATTATTCAATGCAAATATTCAACAGATTATAAAAAATATATATTGCTCTGCATTTGTAAAATCATCTTTAAAATATTTCTTTGCTTGCTTGTTGAAGATTCCCTTGCTGTAGATAGTTTGGGTAATTTGTTAATATTTGTCGACTGGTCGTGGTGAGGTTACCAATAAATATACTTTCACACCTTCAGTTATACAAATACTTGATTTCTACGCTACAACTGGTGAAGAAACTGGACCAATACCCATTCAGAAATAAAAGGAAAATAGATTCTGTTGATCCAGAAGAAAGTTCTATGAATGTAAAGACGGAGGCAGGTACCCAGGTAAGCAACTACTTTGTTCCCCGGGGGGTTCCATTTTCCCCGGGGGGGGGGGGGGGTGGTGAAGATCTCTAAAAATGGTTAAAAGGGTATGAACGTGTGGCAAGGTACAACTATTGGGACGAAACCCTTTGTTTTACTAAAGTTTATTTTTATCTGTCTGGAACTGCTCTAAAATGGTTTGAGAACAACGAAGAAAGCATCCAGAGTTGGAGGGCATTCACATCTCAATTAGAGAATGTGTTTGGGAAA
The DNA here is from genome assembly GCA_030710605.1 of Cordylochernes scorpioides. Classification (NCBI taxonomy): domain Eukaryota; kingdom Metazoa; phylum Arthropoda; class Arachnida; order Pseudoscorpiones; family Chernetidae; genus Cordylochernes; species Cordylochernes scorpioides. Next base: position 157,655,919 of record CP092864.1, read on the forward strand.
AAAGAAAATTCAAAATTGAAAGCGGAGAAGAAACTTAAAACACGGGCGCAATTAAAAGGTGAAGATACCGAATTTTACATCAGGATGTCCTGCACCTGTGCGAAGAGGTTGATCCTCAAATGAGCGAGGAAGATAAAATCTCTCACCTCATGAAGGGGATAGCGGAAGAGCTTTATCAAGCACTCCAACCGAGAAATGTACAGAGCACCGAGCAATTCATTATAGAATGTCACCGTGTCGAAGAGCTCCGTCGTAGGCGAGTTACGCCTACCAAGTACGAGCGCCTACCAAATGTGGCCTCTCTCTGTGACCAGTATGACGGAGAATATCTGCCATCGCTGATCAGAAAAATTGTCCGCGAGGAAATTCAGCAAGCATTAGACTCTCCTCACAATGAGGAAAGGAGAAATGAATATTTCCAAAGAAAGCAAGACCCAATGCTATTCTACAACTCTCGATTCGTATCTCAGGAGTCCAATGACGAATTATCGAGGAACATTTTCAGTCGCTACCGAAGCCCTACCCCATATTCCGATCGAAACGGACAACATTTCTCACCTGCTAGAAGATCTAGCTGGACGCCCCGCCATTAAAACTAGATTGTAGACCATATTGGAGGTGTGACCGCAAACGACCGTAAACGACCCAGAATTTAACGTATCTAAGGAAAATGTATATAAAGGGGGGAGGATATATACATAGTTTATATTAATTATAAATTTAAAGAGCGTTTAGATAAATTTCAAACAATTAAGAGCTGTTCCTAATAACGACAGGAAGGCATGCATACACCTTGTATTAATAAATATATTATTATGAACAAAAGAAACATTTTAGGTAAATGAAGAAATAGTCCCGGGCGAAAATTATTTCTTCAACGAATCTTCTCCAACCTGCAAAAATTATTAGCAGAACCAAGCTGAAATTTCCATCTTTACGTGTGTGTGGGTGGGGGACAAATGATCATAAAGGCATACAAATTTAGGGTAGAATGAGTTTGAAAGTATTAAAAAAAAAACAATTTTATTCTAATAGATTATTTCTCTTGAGTATTTTTAACTCTTGATATGTATATCATATGTGCGAATAAAGGCAAATAGTCAATTAAATTTATAAAATATAGTTAATAATTTTCTCATTATATAATTGATGTTCAAATATTTTTTAAACATTATTCCATTTAACCATTCAAATGTTACATTATAAAATAACGAGTGAAACATTCTAGCCACCATCGTCTTCATAGCTTAATACTATGCACATTTACTTGAGAAAGTAAATATTTTTTTCCGTTTAAAATCTCTTGAAATTAATATAACAGGGTGAAATAAATCACACTCAACTGTGATCAAAATATTTTTACCTCTTCATATAGGGAGTTAGTAGTAAAATAAAGTTCTCTCTCGGCAAATAAAGCGCAAAAAAAGCATTGACATAATTCAAATAATCAAAACTCTACTTCGAGAATTATAGAGGATTTACCTCGAGATTGTCAAATACATAAAATACCAGACGATTGAACATTCTACGAAAGGTTTGAGAACTGAAATCATTCTTTATCTTGTTAACGGTTTATTAATAATATTTGTCTTCTTATTTCTTATCTCCACTCAATCATATTCGGATATCACATCTGTCGAGCTTGAGATCATGAACGGGTGAAATAGAATGCGTCTGTCTTTGTCATTTAGACTGTGAGCAATACTCAGTAGCAGGCCGACTCAGCTCAAATATGAAATGGCCACCTCTGGCATGAGGAACAGACGCCATGTGCAGCCACTCCTAACATGGAGTACAGTCTCATCCTGTATTCCTGGATCAGGAGCCCTTACAGGGTACTATCAGCCAGGCCAGATGAGCCAAGGGTTTTTAGAAAGCTTGTTATTGCTCCACCTCCTCCCTTTTTTTTTTATCAGAACCTGGGACCGGCAAATAATCAATTTAAAATATATTATCATAAAGGTATTTTAGAACAAAACTGGAAAGATAGAGAGAGGTCTCTAGAATGAAGAAAAGGTTTGGTATATAGATCGATACGGATTGTTATAAATCTTCGGATGAGAAAGCTGAAAAACGAATAACTTTGTGTAAACTCAGTTGATTTATATATATATATATATATATATATATATGTGTGTGATATGATCCTGTCGACTTTCTATGGGACAATATACAGTAGTGATAATGTGGGGAAAGAGAAATAATCACACCACGATTTAGTAGAGGAATTTGGAAGCCCATCCGAGAGAGAGAGGGGGAGCGAGGGGGCTGCCACTGCTGAGCGGCCGTTCGTGTCGCACACAATCACACAACTGTCTCAAAGGTCCCGAGGTGCTAAGCGACGGACCCTAGTAGCCCCTTGGAATGTCCTGATGTCTAAAGTGACACCCTTCAGCTGCCCATCCCTCTCTGGGTCGACTGTAGGTCCGTTTTATTATTCCAGGAAGAGTATATATTATGACATATATAAATATACTAGCGGATGTGTACCAGGCTTCGCCCGGGTTTTATCCGAGTGAAACTTTGCCTAACGAATATTATTGATAATACTATTCGGGAACACACAGAATATTATGATAATATAATTCGTTATGTCATATATTTATATAATACATGAAATTTATTTTTCGAGCAAACATATCCACTCTCTACTGAATAGATTTTTGAAAAGATATACATAAATAAATATATCTAGAGATATACTACATGATCTTAGCCAAAAGGCCGAGAAACGATATTTTATATATAGAGATTACCTGGCTTCGTGTGTCTTCTGCTCGAGTGAATGCTTCGCTGGTAATTTTGTTTCTGCCTACTATTAATCATTATCTGGCTTTACCCGTGGTCTGCTTTAGTGAATATTCCCCAAAAGAATTTTTTAATGCAATCAAGCATGATACGGAAATATTGTCATCATCATTTCTGACTAAAAAAATATTGTTGCTCAGTACTTGGTTAAATATAATTTTTATTGGTTAAAGTGCGACAAAATAAAAACTCTTCCAGATTTAACTCTCTGTCCTGTTCAAATTTCAGCGAGATTAGTTACATATTGAGGGCGTGCATAGCCGACAAACATATATATATATATATATATATATGTTCCCGGCTTCGCCCCAAGTGAAAGTTTGCTTAACAAACATTTGCTAAAACGATTCTAGCAAACATCCAATCCCTACTGAATCTATACTTGTCTACCTTCTCGATAATTTTTCTCGGTCCCTTGAAAAATACTCGATAAGTTGAAAAAAATCAGCATTAATTGGTCCACTCGGTAATTTGAAGTTGAAGGAATAGTATCATGCCACAAACGAAGATTTGTAAATAACTGTATTTAGCGAATGTACCCGGCTTCGCACAGTTTTTATCCGAATAAAAGTTTGCCTAACGAACATTTGTTAAAACGATTCTAGAAAACATCCAATCCACCTATATATTGATTTATAAACGTATATAAATATAAATATTGTTATATGCGTTTAAATATATTTTTGAAACACATAATATTTTGAAAACATTTATTATATTTTAAATAAGATATTGTCACTTTTGTATATTTGATAATTAATTATTTCTTTTTTCTCAATGAATTATATATATTAATTTGAAATTTCGTTTTTGTTATCATCATCACATACAATGTAATTTTTTTATATAAACAAACGATAATAAACAACAACAATTAGGGGCTCAAAAATCATTTATTATGGTTAGCAGCTCCGTAAATAAAGATATTTTCACAACAACAATTAAAGTTTCATCATCATTTTTAATAAAAAAACAGCAAATTAAATTAACAATGTGAAAATATATTTTAACATTACATTTTAACATTTAAAACAAAATCGTTACAATTTTTTCTTTAAATATATATTAATATTGAAATGCCAAGTATTTTTTACGTCATTGGAATATTATATTACTAAATTCTCAAATTAAATTTATTATACTTGGAAACCATTTTAAGTATTGTTACAATTTTAAATATAATTTCACCAGACGCCGCTAGAGGCGCTGCTTGCGAGTGAAAGTATAAAATTTGCAAATAAAATTGTAAAGAATATTTATTTCAAATCAATTTCAAACCAGAAACCTTCCCAGTAGTATAGTAAATAACTTCCTAAAGTTTCACGGCGATTGGATAATCTTACCTTTTAAAAACATTCATCGTGTGAACAAACTAACATTCATCGTGTAAACAAACCACGTGTTAATTATTAACCAATCAAATCCATTTATCGTCGCGACCAGTGCTGCGCCCAAGCAGTAAAAGACTGGAACTAACGCTTTTTGGTTTTTTATTTTTTTAAAAAAGCACAGTAACCTTTTTAGTTTTTCGAATAGCCTATATGTTAAACGAAATCTTCAGCTACCTACATGCGAAATTCCATAATGATTGAGTCAGTAGATTTTGTGTGAAGCGATAACAAACATCGATTACGCATTTCATTTTTATAGATATATAAGGATATATATAGACGGAGATTTTTTGCCGGGAGAAAATTGATCTAAAGAGACAAGGGTCGCCTCACCCGTCAAAATAGGCGTCTAAACCCAGTTCAGTTTTCCAAAGCTGGTTTTGTGACTTTGTCGCACCGACCCGAGCCCGCTAGTTGCGGCGACGGTCAATAGATGGCGTCTAGGTTTAGACGTCTATTTTGACGGGAGAGGGGACTCTCCGGGAGGAAATTGATCCATAGAAGCAAAGGGCGCCTCTCCCGTCAAAATAAACGTCAAATTGTGAACGTAGATTGTGAATATTCCATTAGATTCCGTGTGGATCTCATGGATTAAAGTCCGCCCTAGACTAACGAGGGCCAATAGCCCGAAACCATGGTCTCTAGGTGAACGCTTCTCAGTTTTCCAAAGCTGGTGTTGTGGCTTTGTCACCGACCCGAGGCCGCTAGTTGCGGCGACGGTCAATAGATGGCGCAGCTTTTGACGTTTATTTTGACGGAAGAGGCGCCCTTTGCTTCTATGGATATATAAATATATATATATCTAATATAAAGAAAATAGATTTTCTGCTTGTATTTAGATCATGTTGAGGATTATGGTAATGGAAATGCAGTCGTGGTTAATAATTTTGAAAAAATAATAATAATATTGAATATTAGAGATTTATTTATTTGTGAGCTAAGGGATATATATGCATAAAAAAACAATTTGATAAAAGTTCTGCCTGGATTAAGGCGAGTAGAATGAGGAAAACAAAAGATTATTTACATAATGTACAAATGTTTTGAGCCGACCATTGGGATAGAACAACGAGTTTTTATATGCAAAGCGTGACCTCTGGCGGTCGATTTAACAGAATATTTGTATCTATGAAATATATTTTAAAATAAAATAATATTTTAATATAACATTCTAATAATACCTTCATATAACATATATATATATATATATATATAGTATTTAATTATATGTATACAAATTAGAATTGAAATTATCAATGATTTTCAGCATTTAATGACGCAAATGTATTCATTACGATATTCATCACTGCATTAATAACAAACATAGTTTTTATTATATCAGAGGTAAAATTGTGCATTTAGTAAGGGTCAACTAAGTAATCTAAATCTAGTCATTATAATAAGGTAACATTATAAAAGCATTGATAATAAAACATCTTGGTTATAAAACACAAAGAATTATATTGCTATTAAAAATATAAAACATAATGACAAAAAATAACTACCATTAACTCTAGTATTCGCCCATGTAATATAATTCTAGCGATCAAAAATATAATTTATATTTTAATAGCAGAAAGTCGCGATATGTAAACCATCAATACACTTTTCAATTAGAATATTAAAGATTATTCATAACATAAGTAATAAAACTTCTTGATATAGAAACACATTGGTAATTTGGCGATAAATATTGCTTAAAATATATTATATCAACCACTATAGCTAAAAGAGACCATATTTACGAAGCTATTTGCCTTTTGACTACATTTTTAAAATAGGTAAGATGTGTTTTGAAATGTTTTAAACTTATTGACTGGAAACATCTATCCGGGAAGGTATTCCACCAAAAAGAAATAGTTGTTACGTCTATTGCGTGTTATAATGGAAATATACCTTTTCGTCTATTATCGATAGAATTGACATGGACCCAGAACAGCAGCTTTACACACCCGAGATAGAGAATATTGACACTGCTGTGATAGGGATGCATGGAGACATCTGAGGCTTTTCATTGGACACGACAGCACCATTGATACAATCGATTCAATTTCTAAGAGGGAATAAAAGCTAAATGATTTACGAGATTATTTATTAAAGCGAGATAAACTTGGCAAGCTTTCAGACATTAACGTCCTTCAACAGGCGTTATTGTCCGAAAGCTTGCCAAGATAATATCGCTTAAATAAAGAATTTCGTGTCACCCCGTTAGTTTTTTTTCTTCTTAGAAATGTATCCTGAGATTCCTTCTCTTGTAGTATTTTATTCAAAATTGAAGGTATGAGTAGACTATCCTTTCTTCCTTAATTTGTACATAGAAATGTGAAATTTCAGCAAAATTGTTCAGCCATTAAGAAGCCAGCCTGATACGAGCATAAATGCATATACTTACATACCCAAGTGCTCGGTTATAGATATAAAATTATTAATAAAGTTATTATTTTATTTTATATAAAAATTTTTATATAAACTGTGATTCTAATCTAGAATACGAGTTTTGGTTAACATATATTGCATAATATGTCGAAGATTCAAAAATAAATTATGTAAATAGCTTTGAATTATGAAATAACATAAATGTGTGAATGCGTGTGTGTGTGAATCAAAATGTAAGCATGAAATGTAAAAAAAAAATATTTTACAGATATGACTAGTTTCCAAATGAAAACCTTCCAATATTTTAAAAATGTATTTACCGAACTTTTCGGTAGGATCGGAATACAGTAGAACTTGGATAATTCTAACCTCTTTAATTCGAATATTTATCTTGGACCATAGAATTTTAAGCCTTTTATTTAACGTTTTCAATTCGAATTTCTTTGGTCCCTTGGGCTTTGAATTATCCACGTTCGACTGTATAGTTATGGTTTTTGATATTTTTTTTTAAAGAAAGACGAGAGTTTGACAACCGAATATATATAAGAAGCAGAGTGTCAATTAAGGAAGACAAGACGACATTCCGTATGCTCTCTCACTGACCGATCTTCTGTCTGTGTCTAGGGTCAGTGGAAGCCACTACTTGAGGATAACACTATTTTGTTTTCCTTATGCCTCGATTGTTTATTCGCCTATCGTAGACTCCAGTTTCTTAAATCTAATTGTTTGGTAGAGATATGAATATATTTAGCCATTTTAAGGGTTAATCTCCTTAATATAAGTTATGTATATGAATATATATTGCCACGTAGAAAATCAGGAAAGGCAAACTTCAGAATGACCCGGCAATATATTGAAAACAAAATTAACATCTATAAGATACAAGATTAGCAATAAGGGAAATTTCCAGAGAAGCAAAAATATATATATAAATATAAAAAAAATAATAATCTGTATATAAAATATAATAAATACTCTGGTGAAATACAGATCGCCTATCTTATACGAAGATAGAGAGAGTAATAAAACTTGTTGTAACTCTATATTGCAAATTTATTTATATGAGACATATATATCTCATTCACACATTGCACTAAATCCCGTTTGATTGGCTATCTAACTTTTGGTTTACTTTCATTTTAACGAGAAAAGCCTCATCTTTTTTTTAAATATTGAATTCAGCACTACAAAGGTTAAATGGGGCCATTAACATAAACTACAACTCAACCATTATAAATATGAATGCAAAATATTACAAATAAAATTTTCAATAAAGGCACAAATACCACCTAGCTTGAATACCGTCACAAAGACAGACAAGTGCGCACGCGTTAACCCATGTTAAGTGATCAAATAGTGGAGATTTTTAATTATGCTCAAATAATCTAAAACATGAGGCTAAATATCCAATAAAATACCAAAAATGGTAAAACTCTTCATCAAAATTATATTTACAACAATAAGGCTAAAAGGATTATATTTAACAACTAAGAGAGAGATGTTTTTCTGCTTAAGACAACCACCTGAATGCTATATGACATTTTTATAACTAGAAAATGTTTCACAATTTTATCCTGTAGATCCACACAAAGATGCAGAAGTACATATAGATTCTTTGAAATATAGTTTTCAGTGAGTTAAATGTTTAAATACAAATAACTAACTGTGTAAACACCAAGGTGCGGTCTGATAGATCACTCAACGCTCTCTCTAAATAACAGTTATTGACCGAATACAAATTGATAAACGTATGAGGTAAGAAGTATAAAAAAGTAAAATGATACTTTGTAAAACAGCTTCGTATCTTTTTATTCCTATTTCTAATTAAAAATAAAAAATTATTTTTTCTAGTAGTGTGTAATACTGCAGGTAACTATGGTCTAAATATAATATTAGAAAAGTTAGAAGTGAGTTTTCAATATATCAAATTTGCGAAATATGTTTTTTAAAAATTTTTAAACTTTTTATTTAGATGTAAAGAATTCATATATTCAGCTGTGAAAAAAAGGCGTTCATAAAATAAATTATCAAATAATAAGAGCCAACAAATATTGAGTTTAATTAACACCACGCGACATTCTTTAGAATCACCAAAGTGTAAAAATACCTAGAGCCTAACATTTGGAGTGAAGTTTTAAAGCTTTACAACTTTGGAACCTTGATGAGAAGAAAACATTTTTATAAAATTATTTATTAAATCTCTCTGTGTTTAAAATACTCCAATTATACCAGATCAACTTTAGGGTAATTGACTATTTGGATGGCTTTACTGAATGACGGGTTAATTCCATTGTGTTCATAATCTACGGAGAAGTAAATTTTAAGGATGATTTAATTCGGTTATAGTTGGAAAAAAAGAAGAATAGTAAATCAATGATCTAGAAATACTTTTAGACTGACAACACTGTAATATAAAAACGAGAACAAAGGAGTGTTTTGTTTTGTTTACAAAATTAGTAATTGTAATGTAAATTGTTAAATGTTATTTTTTCTCTCTCTCTTTATTAAATTTAAAATACTTTCTTAAAAGGTAAAATTGCCTAATTCTTTACAACCCCTTCAGCTGTAAGTAAACTTGTTATTTGTTGTTTCATTGTCTGAAACATAGAGATTCCCAACATGGTAGCAGAGCGTGGTTTTTGAATCGCGGTAAAATATATATGAAATATAGGATAAAATATAAATAAAAACAAAAATGGCTGTCAGCGAAGATGTCGCATATATTGTGAGACTTAAAAGTCCTGAAAATTTTAATTTATGGAATTTTCAGATAAAAATTATTTTCAAAGCAAATGGCCTTCTAGATATTGTAAATGGAAAATCGTTGTTTGAAGACTTGAAAGATGAAACTGGAAAGATAAATGGAGCCTAAAAGACGCCAAAGCACAAAAATAAATATTGTTAACCATTGAAAAGAATGTTTTAACACATATTCTAAATTGCAAAACTTCAAAAAAAATGTATGAAAAACTAGTAGCCATTTATCAGCGAGAAGATGAGCAATTAAAATGCAATGCCCACTCAAGAATTCCGTCTAAACTATAATTTATGTTAGACTATTAGTGCTAATTAGTGTATTCTAAATAGAGTCCCGTAGAGATGTGTTCTAAGAGTGTACTAGTAGGCTTATCCCCCATCTTGATTATTTTATAGTATAATAAATGTTAGTGAGGTATGAAATATACACCAGAATCCTTTATTGAATAATTGTAGTACGACGTTCCCATGCTGTCAATTTGACAAAATTAACCAGAAACTGATCCAATAAAATGTCACAGAGAGTACATTCAATAATATTGCACAAAATAAAATAGCATTATCAAATGCCTAAAAGAATAGGATGTAAATCACAATCTACACGCTATCTTATTTTTCAAATAATTCTATTTGAATCAACCAAGAACATTAGGCTTCCAATAATATTTAGATCTTGGTATTTGTTCGAATTGTAGATTTAGATTTGAGTATTTATTTAGATTTGAGTTAATGAATGATTGAATAAAGTTTGCAAAGAATAGAATAGGTTTTAGTTAATGAATGAATGAATAAAACTTTGCAAAGAATAGAGTAGGTTTTATTACCAGAAATTCGATTACAATAATAATAATGGTAGGAGATTAAAATATCAACAAAACACCAACGGTGCCAAATAACAAAATAAACAGATTAAAAGAAAATAAATAAATCAATGAAACAAAATGAATTTAAGAAAAATGCAAATAAATGAATTAATGAATATTTACAATTGACTCCAACATACTCCCCCACAACCTTGAACTATATTCCAGTTCAAGAGCTCACTCCTTGTAAGGCAGAGGACATATCTTGGTTATTGGTCTCTTCAGAAGGCCTTTAGGAGTACGAAGAAGCACCACTCTGACATTATCATCTTCTCCTGGGAATATCTGGACAATTCTCGCCAGTTTCCATTGTAGTGGTTTGTTTTGTTCCTTCAACATAACCAAATCTCCAATGTTGACATCCGGATGTGAAGTCCTCCACTTCCTTCTTTCTTGGAGTTGATGTAGATATTCACAGCTCCAACGGTTCCAGAAGTAGTATCTTTGAGGTTGAATCAGATCCCATCTGGAGCGAAGATTCAAAGCAGAGTGATCAGATTCCGCATCATGTCGTATAGCATTTCCTATAAGAAAATGTCCTGGTGTTAGCGCTGTTAGGTCATTTGGGTCATTGCTAACAAAGGTTAATGGTCTGGAGTTAAGACAGGCTTCAATTTGAGCTAATAAGGTCAGTAACTCCTCGTAATTCAATAACCTAGATTTCATCGTTTTAGATAAGATGGTTTTAACTGATTTAATGCCAGCTTCCCATAATCCACCAAAATTAGGTGTCGACGGAGGAATGAAATGCCAATTAATGGATTCTATGGCTGAAAATTCTTGAATATTAGCAGCATTGAACAACTTCCATCGTTCTTTCAAAATGTTGCTTGCACCTTTAAAATTAGTTGCATTGTCTGAGTATATATCAGTTGGTCTTCCTCTTCTAGAGATGAATCTTTTCAATGCTGCAAGAAAGGTTTCCGCAGTCAAATCTGATGAAATTTCTAAGTGAATGGCTTTGGTGGTGAAGCAAACGAATAGGACTATGTAGAATTTGAAAATAACTTTGCTTCGTTTCAACATAGGTTTAGCTTGAATGGGACCGGCCAAATCAATACCAATCTTTTCAAATGGTCTACCTGGAAGAAGTCTATTTTTTGGTAAGTCTCCCATTATCTGATGAATAGCCTTAGATTTACTCTTCAGGCATACGAGACATTGATTTAAGACCCTTTTGATTAAGTTTCTTCCAGAAGGAATCCAAAACTTATTTCGAATCAAAGATAAAGTTAATTGAGTTCCAGAATGAAGATTGTTTAGGTGATAGTGTAGTACAATTAATTTGGTTACAAAATGATCTTTAGGAATTAGCATAGGATGCTTCTGATCAATATCTAAATCCGAGTGACGTAATCGTCCGCCTACTCTAAGAATTCCTTGGGAATCTATAAAAATGTTAAGCGAAATAAGCCTTCTTTTTCTTGGTAAAGGATTATTTTTTATGCAAGCATTGATTTCTGGGGTGAATTCACATCTCTGAATAATCTTGACGATTTGTAATAGAGAGTCTTTTAAGTCTTGGGATGTTAGAAATGAGAGTCTTTGAGTTGGCTGTTTTCGGGTAATATTAATAAATCTTTTACACCAAGCCATGACCCTTAAAAGTTTGGTAAAGGAAGAATATTTTGACAAAAACTCTGGGCATGGTTCTGCTATTGTAGCATGCAGTATAACACTACGCTCTTCTAAACCCATAGAAGGGTCTATAGTGAATAAAGGAATATTTTCAGAACCATCTAATGTCAACCAAACGGGTCCATGCCACCATAATTTTGAATTGATCAAACAGGAAGGCAGAATTCCTCTCGTTGCAAGGTCTGCTGGATTTTGCTTGCCTGATATATATTGCCATGAATGGGCTGCAGTCAGATCTTGAATCTTTGCCACCCGATTGGCCACAAATATCTGCCACTTCTTTGATTCAGAAGTAATCCACGCCAGAACAATCTTTGAATCTGTCCAATAGAATTGTTCATCGATATTAAAGGGAAGTGCTTGAGTTGTCTGCGATTGAAGTTGCGCCAACATCAAGGCTGCGCAAAGCTCAAGTCTTGGTATGGTTATTTTCTTGATGGAAGCGCAACTTTTGTTTTTGCTGTCAAAAGAATGGTCTCAATTTGATTATTCTCATAAGTTATTCTTAGATAACAGACAGCAGAATAAGCCAACTCTGATGAATCACAGAATCTATGCATCTGCATATTGGATATTAATAAATTCCGTTGGAATATACACCTTGGAATACTGATTTGTTGAAAATGCTTCATTTCTCTTTCAAAAGTATTCCACTTTCTTTGAATAGAAGCAGGTATATCTTCATCCCAGCCACATTTCAATTTCCATATTTCTTGGAGGAGAAGTTTCAGCACAACTGTGGTAGGGGAAAGCCAACCACAGGGGTCATAAATTCTGGCTATAGCCGATACAATTTGTCTCTTTGATTTAATATCAGCTTGACCAGATTTACAAGAAATGTTGAGGGTATCATAACTTGGATTCCATTGGATTCCAAGAACGTTCACGCCTGATTCCTTTCTATTAAATTCCATCACCTCACCTTTTCCTCTCAATAATAAAGGTAAGTCTTCAATTATAGAAGTTTCATTGGATACCCATTTTCTCAGGACGAATCCACCAGAACCCAATACAGCAATCAATGTTGCACGAGTCCCTTGGCGTCTTCCACTGTGGAGCATCCAGTCAGAAGGTCATCCACGTAGAAATCCTCACGAATAATCTTGGATACTCTTGGATTAGAAACTTGTACCTCATGGGCAATCTGATGTAGAGTTCGAATTGCCAAGTAAGGGGCACATGCAAGGCCATAAGTGACTGTCAACAAGTTATACTCCTGCAATTCTAGATCTTTACAATCTCTCCACAGTATGGTTTGATATTTAATATCGTCTGGATGTAATCTAATCTGCCGATACATCTTTTCAATGTCGGCCACTAAAGCAACAGAGTTCGTGCGGAACTTGAGTATGGTGCTGAATATATTCTTTTGAAGTTTTGGACCTACATGAAGGATATCATTCAATGATATTTGGGTGGTAGTCTTGGTGGATGCATCAAATATACTCGTAACTTAGTTGGCTGTGCCTTTAGAATACAGTGATGAGGAATGTAATATTTTGGTTCAGTCTGTAGAGAACAACTTGCCTTCATATGACCTAATCTTATATATTCATTCATAAATTGTTTATATTGAACATATATACTTTCATTTTGTTCTAACCCTTTCTCTAGATTAAGAAATTTGCGAATTGCGATGGATTTCGATTGACCTAACTTTTCAGCTGATTCCTTAAATGGAAGCCTTACAATATACCTTCCTGATTCATCCCTGACTACATTTTTTAAATAATGACTTTCACAATCCTTTTCTTCTTTTGTAGGAATTTCTTCCAAAGGAATGGATTCCAATTCCCAGAACCTTTTTATTAAATCTTCAGATTCCAATTCAGAAGAGAAATGTGCCATATTTCTGAATGACTGCCGTTCACTCACTGAGGTCGGACCATATACGAGCCATCCCAATTTTGAATGGATAGCAGATGGCTCATTTTCATTTCATTTCTCCTTCCTTCCTGAATGAGGTTGAATACTATATCTGACCCCAAGATTACATCTATTTCTCTTGATTTAAAATATGAAGGATCAGCCAGGATCAATCCCTTCATATGTGAATAATTTATTTTCTTGACCGTAAACCTAGGAATATTGTTTGTTAACTTGGTAAGAACCAGTGCTGTAGTCTCAAACGATTGATGATCAAAGTGAGAAGAAAACCTGATCAAGATCTCACCTAGGGAAGATTCTACAAGTTGATCTCCCAAACCTCCAACTGCTATACGTTTACGTCTGATGGGTATTCCTAGTTTTGCCGCGCACTTTTCAGTGATAAGGCTTCTTTGACTTCCATTATCTAACAGAGCTCTACAAATTTGATCTTCCCCATTTACATCTTGTATATGAATTATAGCTGTAGATAACAGTATTTGTATAGAACCATCTGCTCCACTCAAACAGCAGGATGTGCTTGTTGAAGGTACATTCGATGGTTGTACTGATTTGGGAGAGGTAAACTGGACACTAGATGATTCCCTTTGTCTTGGAGGACTTAAAATCACATGCAACAAGGTATGATGATTTTTATTGCAATGGAAACAACGATTTGTGATTTTACAATTCTCAACAGAATGATTGCCACGCAAACAGTTTAAAACAAAGTTGGTTCTGTTTTACATACCCTATTCTATTTTGAATTGACATTTGTCTGAATTCATTACATTGATTCAATTTATGCCTCAATTTACATAGTAGACAATTTTTGAAACCTACATTGATGTTGTATGTATTTACTCTTTTTTTCAAATATTCCTTTGAGGTAGTGTCCTTCATTGTATTCATTAAAGATTGAGCTTGTTTTTCCAAAAAGGAAATAAACCTTTGATATGAGGGCATTTCTTGATTATCATAAGACAATTCCCATTGTTGTCTGATTGGAGTATCTAGCTTCTTTTGTAAAAAATGTATTAACATAACGTCTACCATTTAATTTCTTTCCAAACCTATAGTCTCCAAATTTCTAAGAGATTCGTTGCAAATATCCAACAACTCATACATAGCCTTTGAGGTAGAGATCTTATATAATTTGATTTTAAATATTTTATCTAATTGAGAGAATATTATCTCTCTTTTATTATCATATCTTTCTATCAAAGTTTTCCAAGCTTGATTATAATTATTTTCAGTGATCGGGAAACCTTTTATTATACGAGCTGCATCACCTTTTAATGAGGAATGCAAATATTGCAATTTTTGTATATCTGAAAGAGTCGTATTTTTATCTATAGTAACCAAAAATAGGTCCTTAAAACTCAACCACTGAGACATCTCACCGGAAAATATAGGCAAATTAAATTTGGGTAATTTGACTGGTTGAGAAACGTTCTCTACCTCCAAGATTTCCTCAATTTGAAATACAAATTTTCATAACGATTCTTTACATCTATGTATTCTTTAAATAGTGTTTCACTGGCTTCCAAAGCATTTGATCTCACTATTTGATAATATGTTTCTTCAAGATTTTTGAATAATTCCGTCATATTTGCATGATAAAGTTTCAATCTACGTATATTTTTCTGTTGACAAATTTCGTCAAACTGACTCGCATACGCATTGAATTCCTCAATATAAATTTTGAAAATAGATATATCAGAATTAGCCTTTTTAGACATGATTTAGATTGCTTTATGTATAAAATATTTATATTTCGCTTGATTCTTTTCACCACAAGATAATTTAATTATTACTTACCAAATTATCAGTGGATCCGGCTCGAGGGACCAAAAAGGATGTTCGAATTGTAGATTTAGATTTGAGTATTTATTTAGATTTGAGTTAATGAATGATTGAATAAAGTTTGCAAAGAATAGAATAGGTTTTAGTTAATGAATGAATGAATAAAACTTTGCAAAGAATAGAGTAGGTTTTATTACCAGAAATTCGATTACAATAATAATAATGGTAGGAGATTAAAATATCAACAAAACACCAACGGTGCCAAATAACAAAATAAACAGATTAAAAGAAAATAAATAAATCAATGAAACAAAATGAATTTAAGAAAAATGCAAATAAATGAATTAATGAATATTTACAATTGACTCCAACAGTATTCATCTACATTTTTGTTACAAATCTGTTAACTGAAGAATAGTGTTTATATAGGTATGGAAATGGGCAATTTTTCCAATTATGAGAACAATTTAAATCCTTCCTAGCTACCACCCATAGTAATAAACCTGGTGCTCTGACTTTATATAAAAGGCGAAGAAATGCTTGTAGAATTACTGTCAAAATTTACGGAATAGTTCGTTAGGCTTCCTTCCTTATAGCTTTATATATTCCGGCATACCGCTGTAGGTGGCATGTTTCAATATAACGATAGCTTTTAAATGATTTCACTCTCCATATACATGCCCGATAGATATAGGTATTTGGTGACAGACTGCTCTTTGTATTTAATTCAATAAAACGTTATAAATTATAAATATTTTGAAAATTGGTAATTAAAATATGCACACATATATGCATACATATACAGACATGTATATATTTAAAAAACCAAATAGTTGGAATTTCTAAAACTACTTTGCTTCAAGTGAAAATAACAAATATATATATACAACACACACACAACACACACATTTTATTAACTTAATTTTCAATATCTGGTAATTCTATTTGACTTGAGACAATCTCCATTTACAAATGTACCTAAATGGGTTTGGGTGTTACCAAGTACGGAATGGAGTGTTTAGCCTCATAATCCAGCAGAATGGAATGTCAACCGGCTCTATATTACCCTCCTTTTGTTGTCTTTATCATTACTACCCGCTGTAGAGCTCGAATCCCGGAAACCTACTTGTGTGGGTGCTTGGGAGTTGTGACAGGCTCGTGAGGATTTTGAAATAAATGTTACTTTTCTCCTATAATAGAACTATGAACATGTATTACAAATAAACTTGTTAGGAAACATTTCAACTAACATATTCAAATTAGCATCATATATCAATAAAAATATATATTTGACACACAAAATGCAATTATAAACATTCGTAATTATAAAATAGTTAAGCGTTTTCACTGATCAGTATATAATAAATCAGATATGATCAAAATATATAGATGTTTCAAAAAATATAGCAGTCATTTTGAAAATTTATTTAATAGCCAAATTAAATTGTTACTGCGTGTTTATTCTTTCTAAAGTTAGCATATTTAAAAAACAGAGAAGAATATTTTATCATCGGAATTATAAATTAATTGTAGGTGTCTCCGCGTTAAATATTCCTAGATTGATACACAAAATTATATATTTGTGTTTTAAGATAATCTTTTAGAAAAAAAGAAAGAAACTCGAGCGCGGTCTCTGATATAAAAAGGAAAAATCAGTTTGTTTAAAAAAATTAAGGTGAAAAATTCAGCCTTTCTAAATAAACCTTTTTTCAAAGTTGCAATCCAAATCTCTAGCTTTCGGGCATGAAAACCCTTCCACAGGAGAAAACACAATATTTCCCAAATATCTTGAAACGGCATTATTTTTTTCTGTTCCTGTTTTATTAGATTTAATAGATTCACAAGAACCACTCATTTTTCCTAATAATTCTATTCATAAAATATAATTAACGCGCCAGGAATTATTTATGAAATATTTCTAAAACTATACAACATAGGAAATCCTTCATTTATATAAATCCAAAATCGATGTTTGATATCGCGTTGCGCAAAATCTACAGAATCATTC
This sequence comes from Cordylochernes scorpioides, assembly GCA_030710605.1. Classification (NCBI taxonomy): domain Eukaryota; kingdom Metazoa; phylum Arthropoda; class Arachnida; order Pseudoscorpiones; family Chernetidae; genus Cordylochernes; species Cordylochernes scorpioides. The sequence continues at coordinate 157,673,432 of CP092864.1, forward strand.
ATTATGAAATTTTGCATGTAGGTAGCTGTAGATTTTGTTTAACATATAGGCTATTCAAAAAACTAAAAAGGTTAATGAGCTTTTTTTAAAATGTAAAACCAAAAACGTTAGTTCCAGCCTTTTACCGCTTGGCGCTGCACTGGTCGCGACGATAAATGAATTTGTTTGGTTAATAAAATTTTACACGTAGTTTGTTTACACGATGAATGTTTTTAAAAGGTAAGATTATCCAATCGCCGTGAAACTTTAGGAAGATATTTACTATAATACGGGGAAGGTTTCTGGTTTGAATTTGATTTGAAATAAATAGTCGTTGCAATTTTATTTTCAAATTTTCTACTTTCAGTCATAGCAGCGCCTCTCGCGGTTTCTGGTGAAATTACATTTATAAATTGTTGAAATGCTAAAATGTGTTCCAAGTATAATAAATTTATTCTTTTAATTTGAAGATTTAGTAATATAATATTCCAACGACGTTGTAAAATAACTTGGCATTTCAATATTAATATATATTTAAAGACAATATCTTATTTAAAATTTAATAAATGTTTTTTTTTAAATGTGTTTCAAAAATATATTTAAACGCATATAACAATATATATATAATAGCGGATGTGTACCCTGTTCGCCCGGGTTTTTTCCGACTGAAAGTTTGCCTAACGAATATTATTGATAGTAATATTATGGAACACACAGAATATTATGATAAAATTGATAATAATATTCTTTACAATATATATTTATATAATATCTAAAATATATTTTCGAGCAAACATATCCACTCTTTCTACTGAATAGATTTTTAAAAATATATATATTATATAATCTAAAATACAAATATTTTTTTTTTTTTAAAACATATATTTTATTTTTTCATTCATTGACTGTTCTGCATTTTTGACCATATATTCAAAGAAATACCACTTTTAATTATTGTTGTTGTAAATAATGTATATTTAACCCTACCTATCTTTTATCCACGATTATAGAATTCATTATATAAATTCTATATTCCTGTGATATAAATAATTTTATGTATATTTTTACTTCAAGAGATTCAAAATAAAAATATGCTTGAAAGGTAAATAATTATTTTTTTTTCCACGACTGCACCTCTTTTCAACAATCACACACAAAAATTTCTAATCTATAACATATATATAAATAAATCTAAAGATATACTACATGATCTTAGCCAAAAGGCCGAGAAACGATATTTTATATATAGAGATGGCCTGGCTTCGTGTGAAGCCCGAGTGCTGCTCGAGTGAATGTTTCGCTGGTTGAATTTTGTTCCTGCTTACAAAAAATTATTATCTGGCTTCGCCCGTGGTCTGCTTTAGTGAATATTCCCCTAAAGAATTTTGTTTATGTCAATCATGCATGATATAGCAATATTGTCATCATCATTTCTGACTAAAAAAATATTGTTGCTCAGTACTTGGTTAATTATATATTTTTGGCTAAAAGTAAAAAATATGTAAATATGTGAAATAGTTATAAATTAGAAAACCTGTAAATATAGTTAAGGACTTGCATCGTAATTAAGAAAAAGCTTCTCTCGCTGGCGGGCGGTCGCCGACAGCCATGCGCGCGCACAGGGAAGTCACGGCTCGCCGGCAGCCAACGGGCGCGCGCCGCCGGCAGATCGCCCGCGTTCTAGAGGGCGCTGTTTGTGAGCTAAGTAGAATAATTTGGATATATATCTTTAATAATTGATTTATATATTTTTTAAAATAGCTTATCGACATCCTCGTTATTTTTTACCTATGTATGGCAATTTTGGTTTGAATTAGTGAACTACTGCGAATTTGTATACCGGGCATACAAACCAACAAACAAACATTCAAACATTCATTTTTATATATATAGATATTCCAAATTGTGCTTTATCATGGATTTGGTCTTATTACCTTGTGTTTATAATCTACTAGCCGAATGACCCGGGCATTGCCCGGGTTTTACCCGATTAAATGCTTTTATTCAAATACTATTCGTTACAATTATAAATTGGCGCCGTGGATGTCATTCTTGTGAAACTCCCGCTCCAAACTTTGTGTCTGAGAAGCGATATTTTTATAAAGAGATGATCTGGCTTTGTGTCTTCTGCTCGAATGAATGTTTTTCTATTAGAATTTTGTTCCTGCATACAAAAAATGAACTGGCTTCACCCGTGGTCTCTGCTTTTTGGAATTTTTCCGGATATAATATTGTATCTGATAATATATAAAATATGATACAGCATAATTGTCATCATCATTTTCTGAATAAAAAACAACTACTTTTTTCCCAGAACCTTTCAATTTATTTTTCTTGACTGAAAAACCGAAAAATATATTTTCCAGATTTTTTTCTCAATGTCCTGTTAAAACACGTTTTACACGTTCATTAGGTCAGCTGATATTACCTCCCATCTTCACCTCTAGAGGCGCTTCTTGCGAGCGAAAGGGCAAATTTGCCACGCAATTTGCATTTAATAATATAAATGCGTTTTAAAAATTGTAAAAAAAAAAAAATGCATCGGCCGGGAATCGAACCCGGGGCACCCACGTGGCAGGTGAGCATTCTACCACTGAACCAAAAGCAAACGGTGACAGAATTAAGAAAGAATTGTGCATGACGCTGATAACTGTATATATTAATAATCCAAATTGTGCCTTATCATGGATTTGGTCTTATTAACTTGTGTTTATAATCTACTAGCCGAATGACCCGGGCAACGCCCGTGTTTTACCCGATTGAATGTTTTTATTCAAATACTATTTGTTACAATTATAAATTGGCGCCTTAAATAAATGCATATCCTAATCCTAATCAATCAGTCATAGGCCGCCTCTGTCACGGATGGCCGGCGCCCTCCTATTGGACGGCTACGATCACGTGTCATCGTTGGCGCGTAGGTGACCTTGAGTGACGTAATGCCCTCCCCTGCCGGTGGCGCGCGCCTGTTGGCTGCCGGCGAGCACGTGACCTCCATGTGAGCGCGCATCCGTGACAGAGGCGGCCGATGAGGAAAGACGGTCGTGACTATATATATATAATAATTATAATAATATAATATAATATAATATATGTATGAGTACATTTTGTGTAGAAATATGATTAGTTGACTTTATAAGGTAAACTTATTCATAGTTTGTATCCCTCGATAGCTCAGTTGGCAGAGCGGAGGACTGTAGATGTTTCAACGGTGATCCTTAGGCCGCTGGTTCAAATCCGGCTCGAGGGAGTTTTTTTTTTTTTATTGGCTGGCGGCGAGCACGTGACCTCCTTGTGCGCGCGCATCCGTGACAGAGGCGGCCGATGAGGAAAGACGGTCGTGACTTTATATATTAATAATAAAAGGCATATATATTGAATTGAATAAGAGATGTATTTGCCAATATTTGCCTTTTTTTAATTTAATGATTTTAAATTTGGATTGTTCTATTTTCAAAATATAAATATATCTATATTAATATGTGAGAAATTATATAAGTATTTGTTCAAAATCTTAATTTATTAGTTAGGTATGAGTACATTTTGTGTAGAAATAGGATTAGTTGACTTTATAAGGTAAACTTATTCATCGGTTTGTATCCCTCGATAGCTCAGTTGGCAGAGCGGAGGCCTGTAGATGTAATTAAGCGGTGATCCTTATGTCGCTGGTTCAAATCCGGCTCGAGGGAGGTTTTTTTTTTTGGTAGATGTGCGCGCATCCGTGACAGAGGCCGATGAGGAAAGACGGTCGTGACTATATATAGGGATAATAATACAAATTGTGCCTTATCATGGATTTGATATTATTACCTTGTGTTTATAATCTACTAGCCGAATGACCCGGGCAACGCCCGGGTTTTACCCGATTAAATGCTTTTATTCAAATACTATTCGTTACAATTATAAATTGGCGCCGTGGATGTCATTCTTGTGAAACGTCCCGCTCCAAACTTTATGTCTGAGAAGCGATATTTTTATAAAGAGATGATCTGGCTTTGTGTCTTCTGCTCGAATGAATGTTTTTGTGCTGAGAACATGTACGAGAAGATGTACGTATGTTTTCCCACGTGACGCAGCGGAGCGTGACCTTGCCTGCACGGGTGAGTCAGTTGTTGTTATGCTCTCTGTATCGATGGACATTAAAACATGGTGGCAGCGATAACTGGATAAAATACGAACCCGTATATTGCAAAATATCGATTTTTGCGTACCTTGGAAGATAATTCAACATGGCTCAGATTCAACCTCCAGAAACTTTCGACTTCTCGACTCCCAACGAATGGCCCAAATGGAGGAAGAGATTCGAACGATACCTCGTAGTCAGTGGAATGAAGAAGAAAGAGGAGGCGGACAAGATCGATTTGTTCATGTACTTGATGGGTGACCGCGCGGATGATATATTCAGGACCTTCAAGTTCGAAAAGGAGGAAGAGGCAACGAAAATTGATTCTGTCCTCAAGGCGTTCGACAGCCACTTCTGTGTCAGAAAGAATATTATCTACGAACGTGCGAAATTTAATTCAAGAATCCAAGAGGATCGGGAGCCAGTGGACGAATTCATCACTTCATTGTACAAATTGGCTGATAGCTGCGAATTTGAGGGTCTTCATGAGCAGTTGATCCGTGACCGAATAGTGGTTGGAGTGAGGGACAAAGCTTTATCTGAAAGAATGCAGTTGGACAGCGAACTGACTTTGGAAAAGGCGGTGAAAATGGTTCGACAGCAGGAAGCCGTTCGACAGCAGCAAGTCGACCTGCAGCGTCCCTCAACAAGCCAAAAGCTCAATCAGGTGAAGTTCAACTCGAAGAAGCAATCACCGAAACAACAACAGCAGCCTTCGAGGAAGAAGGAGAAGTCAGCCAAAACAAGATCACGATGTCCAAAGTGCGGAGGTTTCACCCACAGGGAAGGACAGGCTTGCCGTGCTGAAGGACAGAAATGTAACCTGTGTTCAAAAACAGGCCATTTTGCAAATTGCTGCCCAGATAAGCAGGCGAAGACTGCGGAAGTCAAAGCTGTTTCTGAACTTGATGAAGAAATTGGTTTTCTCCTGGAAGTCTCAGCTGTGGAGGATTCATCTAATCTCGATGATGATGATGAAGGCAAGCGCAGGAGGCGATGGACAGCAGAAATCCAAGTGAACGGGAAACAGGTGAAGTTCAAGCTCGACTCCCAGGCGGATGTTACATGTGTTCCTCTGTGTCTCTTCAAGAAGATAATGGGACAGCAACGACTAGTGGAAAGTGATATCAACCTTAGAGCTGCTCAATTTTCCGAACTTCAGACTGTGGGTATGTTTTTATCAGCGCTGCGAAATGGCAATTATGAAATCAAGGAGAAGATTTATGTCATTCGTCGTTTGAGTGAACCTCTTCTGAGTCGCCGGGCATGTGAGCTCTTGAACCTGGCGAGGCGGATTGAAGTGGTTGCGACGAGAATTAACCCAATCAAGGAATTCCCTGAAGTATTTGAAGGACTGGGACAGATCGGAAACCCTTACGAAATCAAATTGAAACCTGGAGCAAAACCATATGCTGTGCATACTCCTCGACGGGTACCAATACCTTTGATGGAAAAGCTCAAAACAAGATTGGAAGAGCTCGAGAAGGCGGGAATCATAGCACAAGTTAATGTTGCGACTGAATGGTGTGCACCGACTGTGATTGCTGGTAAACCGAATGGCGACATACGACTCTGTGTGGATCTCTCAAGGCTGAACGAACATGTACAGCGCGAAGTGCATCCCATGCCAGTGGTGGAGCACATGCTGGGGCAACTGGGGGAAGCAAGATTCTTTTCGAAACTGGACGCGAACAGTGGCTTTCACCAGATTCCGTTGAGCCCGGACTGCCAGCATTTAACGACCTTCATCACTCCTTTTGGGAGATATAAATACTGCAGAATGCCATTTGGAATCTCACTCGCCCCAGAGTATTTTCAGAGGGTTATGTCAATAATCTTGCAAGGCATGGACGGTGTAATGTGTTACCTGGACGATATCCTGATATTTGCCTCCGACTCCAAGACTCACGATCGAATTCTTCGTTTAGGTGCTCCGAAAACTGAAAGAGGCGAAAGTTACACTAAACAAGGCCAAGTGTGTCTTCGGCGTGCCAAGAATTAATTTTCTTGGGCACATACTGGATGAAGACGGTATCCGACCAGATCCAGCGAAAATCGAAGCAGTGGCGGAGATGCCTGCTCCGACCGATGTTCATGGCGTAAGAAGATTTCTTGGCATGGTGAACCATCTGGGACGCTTTGTGGAAAATTTATCTGAAATTGTGGCTCCACTGAATCAGTTGTTGGTGAAAGGTCAAGACTTCGTTTGGGATTGCAGCCAGGAGCGAGCATTCCGAAAGTTGAAAGAATTGCTCACGACTCAACCCATCTTGGCAGCATACGACGTCAGGAAACCAACTATGGTGTCATCCGACGCATCTTCATACGGCTTGGGAGCGGTACTGAAGCAAGAAGGTAAGAATGGAATCTGGCGACCTGTTGCTTATTCTTCTAGAACTATGACACCTACCGAAAAACGATATGCTCAGATCGAGAAAGAGGCTCTCGCAATTACATGGGCTTGCGAACGTTTTTCAAGATTTCCTGCTTGGAAAGCGTTTCCGAATTGAGACCGACCATAAGCCTCTCATTCCTCTATTTTCGACGAAAGAATTGAGTTCGCTGACCCCAAGACTGCAACGTTTCCGAATGCGTATGATGAGGTTTGGATTCGAAATAGTGCATATCCCTGGAAAGGAGCTTCTCGACGCCGATGCATTATCCAGACAACCACTTCTTACAACCAAGGAAGGTGAAAACGAACGGCAAACCTCAGCGCATATAAATGCAGTTCTCTCGAGTATAACCGACAAAGACGAGATGTTGACGAATATTTTTGAAGCTCAACATGAAGATACGACCCTGAAAGCAGTAGTCAACTACCTTGAGAAAGGCTGGCCAGATAAGAAGAAAATGTCACAGGCTCTGCTCTCTTATTGGCATGTCAAGGATGAACTCGGCGTTCAAAATGGACTACTGATGCGTAGCTGTCGTCTTGTTATTCCAGCAAGTATGAAACTGGAGATCCTAGATAAGTTGCACGCTGGGCACTTCGGGATTACAAAAACAAGACTTCGCGCACGTGAGACGGTATGGTGGCCTGGAATTTCGGAGGAGATCGCGGAAACAGTCAGAAAGTGCAGTGTTTGTATCCAGGAAGCCGTCTCAAAACATGAACCTTTGATACCAACCAACTTTCCTACACGACCGTGGCAGAAGATTGGAATGGATTTGTTCAAGTTCGAGAATAAGTGGTATCTAGTCGTCATTGACTATTATTCTCGCTTTCCTGAAGTGGTTCAGCTGGATCGGCTCACAGCCAATGTGGTGGTGCGTAGTTGCAAATCCATATTTGCCCGACATGGAATACCAGAAACTGTTGTAAGCGATAATGGGACGCAATTTGGAGCTGCTCGTGAATTTGCAAATTTCGCAAGGCAGTACGGATTCACACATGTGACTTCAAGTCCTCGATTCCCGCAGAGCAATGGGATGGCAGAAGCAGGTGTGAAAATTGCTAAGTTGATCCTCAAGAAAAATCAAGACCCATCGCTTGGACTCCTGGAGTATCGATCGACCCCTTTGGAGAACGGTTACAGCCTTGCTGAGCTTCTCATGGGACGTAAACTCCGAACGACCTTGCCAATTGCACCAGAGAATCTTAATCCAAAGTTGGTGGACTCTCAGACCCTGAAAAGAAAGGAGGGGAGAAGGAGAAAGGATATGAAATCCAGATATGATCGACGCTGCGGAGCTACGGACATGGAGGAGCTATCCGAAGGTGACACTGTTTGGATTACAGATATGCGAACCTGGGGGGTTGTAAAGCAGAAGGCATCGACACCAAGGTCATATTTGGTTGATACTCCAGTTGGGACTTTACGTCGAAACAGGTTCCATCTACGAAAAGGAGTTACAGTGCAATATCCAGCCGACCCATCGACTCCGACCTTTTCGGGAGAGGACCTGGTTGAAAATGAAAAGACCCCAGTTGTGGATTATCCCTCTAACGACTCAGAAGACGGCCAGATAAGAACCCGGAGTGGACGAATTGTTAAACCCGTGGATCGCCTTCATTATTAATTATATTATGCATTTAAAGTTTGTAATGTATATATATATTTCAAATCTTAAAAAGGGGATGTGCTGAGAACATGTACGAGAAGATGTACGTATGTTTTCCCACGTGACGCAGCGGAGCGTGACCTTGCCTGCACGGGTGAGTCAGTTGTTGTTATGCTCTCTGTATCGATGGACATTAAAACAGTTTTTCTGTTAGAATTTTGTTCCTGCATGCTAAAAATGAACTGGCTTCACCCGTGTCTCTGCTTTTTGGAATTTTTCCGGATATAATTTTGTATCTGATAATCAAATATGATACAGCAATATTGTCATAATCATTTTCTGACTAAAAAAAACAACTATTTTTGCCCAGAACCTGTCAAATGCTTATAAAAATGGCCATATTTGGGGATTTATTCCATTCACAAAAGCAAACGATGACATAATTGATGACTCTGATACTTGTATATTTTAATGATACTTGTATATTTTGATACTTGTATATTTTAATATTCCAAATTGTGCCTTATCATAGATTTGGTCTTATTACCTTGTGTTTATAATCTATAATCCAAATTGTGCCGTAGTATGGATTTGGTCTTATTATCATGTATTTATAATCTATAATCCAAATTGTGCCTTATCATAGATTTGGTATTATTACCTTGTGTTTATACTCTATCTATATTAATAAAATGCAAATTTTATAAGTGTTGTTCACTAAAAACTTTCGTTACAATGCATCAATTTCAACCAAATTTTCAACATTTATGTAAAACGAGATGGAGCAGGTTTTGCTTAACATCAAAATATATTTCCTAACATTAACATGCGTAACTTCGCTGTTATCGATTAAATACAAAAAAAATCAACAGAGTTAATTTTATTTATATATAAATACAAAATTAAATTTCAACAGAGTTAATTTTTTTACATACTAGCTAATAATCTCAATCTAAAAATCTAAAAATATAATATAAAAAGCCAACAATGAAGAGTGAATGTAAGATAAAAAGCCAACAATGAAGAGTAAATGTAATATAAAAAGCCAACAATGAAGAATGAATGTAAGATAAAAAGCCAACAATGAAGAGTGAATATAATATAAAAAGCCAACAATGAAGAATGAATGTAAGATAAAAAGCCAACAATGAAGAGTGAATGTAAGATAAAAAGCCAACAATGAATAGTAAATGTAATATAAAAAGCCAACAATGAAGAATGAATGTAAGATAAAAAGCCAACAAAGAAGAGTAAATCTACTTATATAATTGCCTTATTCTGTCTGTGTGAAGTTCACGGATAGATTTTGGTCAGAATATAATATAAAAACCAACAATGAAGAATGAATGTAAGATAAAAAGCCAACAATGAAGAGTAAATCTATATTAATAAATTGCAAATTTCATAAGTGTTGTTCACTAAAAACTTTCGTTACAATGCATCAATTTCGACCAAATTTTCAACATTTATGTAAAACGAGATGGAGCAGGTTTTGCTTAACATCAAAATATTTTTCCTAACTTTAACATGCGTAACTTCGCTGTTATCGATTAAATACAAAAAAAATCAACAGAGTTAATTTTATTTATATATAAATACAAAAAAAAAATTTCAGCAATTCATTCAACTAAATCTAAAAAAATATTCAAAACAAGCAATTTTAAGATAACACCATATGTAAAACAGACGGCCAAGAAAACAACAACGATATTACATCTTTCTCACATATTCACACACAATCTTGATTAATAATTAAAACTAATCTTTAACATTGTTTATTATACTTCATAATATATAATATTCGTTAGGCAAACGTTTATTCACTCGGATAAAACCCGGGCGAAGCCGGGTACACATCCGCTAGTATATATATATGTTCCCGGCTTCGCCCGATTTTTACCCGCGTAAAAGTTTGCTTGAAAAACATTTGTTAAAACGATTCTAGCAATAATCCAATCCCTACTGAATCTATACTTGTCTACACTCTCGATAATTTTTCCCCGGTCCCTTGAAAATACTCGATAAGTTGAAAAAAATCAGTATTAATTGGTCCACTCGGTAATTTGAAGTTGAAGGAATAGTATCTTGCCACAAACGAAGTTTGGAAATAACTGTATTTAGCGAATGTACCCGGCTTCCCTCGGTTTTTACCCGAGTAAAAGTTTGCCTAACGAACATTTGTTAAAACGATTCTAGAAAATATCCAATTCACCTATATATTGATTTATAAACGTATATAAATATTGTTATATGTGTTCAAATATATTTTTGAAACACATAATATTTTGAAAACATTTATTATATTTTAAATAAGATATTGTCATTTTTGTGAATTTTATAATTAATTATTTCTTTTTTTTTTTCAATGAATTATATATTAATTTAAAATTTCATTTTTATTATCATCACATACAATGTAATTTTTTTTATATAAACAAACGATAATAAACAACAACAATTAGGGGCTCAAAAATCATTTATAATGGTTAGCAGCTCCGTAAATGAATATATTTTCACAACAACAATTAAAGTTGCATCATCATTTTTATAAAACAACAGCAAATTAATTTAACAATTAAAAAAATATATTTTAACATTACATTTTAACATTTAACACAAAAACGTTGCAATTTTTCTTTAAATATATATTAATATTGAAATGCCAAGTATTTTTTTACGTCATTGTAATATTATATTACTAAATTCTCATATTAAATTTATTATACTTGGAAAACATTTTAAGCATTGTTACAATTTATAAATATAATTTCACCAGACGCCGTTAAAGGCGCTGCTTGCGAGTGAAAGTAGAAAAATTTGCAAATAAAATTGCAACCAATATTTATTTCAAATCAAATTCAAACCAGAAATCTTCCCAGTAGTATAGTAAATAACTTCCTAAAGTTTCACGGCGATTGGATAATCTTACCTTTTAAAAACATTCATCGTGTGAACAAACTAACATTCATCGTGTAAACAAACCACGTGTTAATTATTCACCAAACAAATTAATTTATCGTCGCGACCAGTGCTGCGCCCAAGCGGTAAAAGGCTGGAACTAACGCTTTTTGGTTTTTATTTAAAAAAAAAGCACATTAACTTTTTTAGTTTTTTGAATAGCCTATATGTTAAAGGAAATCTTCACCTACCTACAAGCGAAATTTCATAAAGATTTATTCTGTAGATTTTGCGCAACGCGATAACAAACATCGATTTTGGATTTCATTTTTATAGATATAAGGATAATCCAAATTGTGCCTTATCATGGAATTGGTCTTATTACCTTGTGGTCATAATCTATAATCCAAATTGTGCCTTATCATGGAATTGGTCTTATTACCTTGTGGTCATAATCTATAATCCAAATTGTGCCTCTTCATGGATTTGGTCTTATTACCTTGTGTTTATAATCTATAATCCAAATTGTGTCTTATCATGAATTTGGTCTTATTATCTTGTGTTTATAATCTACAAGCCGAATGACCCGGGCAACGCACGTGTTTTACCCGATTGAATGTTTTGATTCAAATACTATTTGTTACACACAATTATAAATTGGCGCCTTAATTAATTGCATATGTTAGTTAATAACTATAGCCTATGTGCTTTATCTGTCTATGTACTGTTGGCTTCCGTAGGCGTCTCTTACTGGGAAAGAGAAAGAAAGGATTCCATTTGGTTATTATCTAATATATGCATTTATTTAGGGAGCGACCCGCTTCAACACAATAACACAATAGTTAAATGGCGAGTGGGGGAGGGCATAATGGGAGGGGGGGCAAATGTGGCGTGACCGTAGCCAACCAATAGGAGGGCGCAATTCTAAAAAAAAGCAAACGGTGACAGAGTTGGTAGATTAATTAGGAGATTAGTAGATGAAGAGGAATGACGCTCGTAACTGTATATAGAATAATCCAAATAGTGTCTTATCATAGATTTGGTCTTACTACCATGTTTTTATAATCTACTAGCCGAATGACCCGGGCAACGCCCGGGTTTTACCCAAATGTTTTATTCAAATACTATTCGTTACAATTATAAATGGGCGCCGTGGATGTCACTCTTGTTAAACGTCCCGCTCCAAACTTTGTGTCTGAGAAGCGATATTTTTATAGAAAGATGATCTGTCTTTTGTTTTCTGCTCGAATGAATGTTTTTCTGTTAGAATTTTGTTCCTGCGTACAAAATAATAAACTGGTTTCACCCGTGGTCTCTGCTTTTTGGAATTTTTCCCGATATAATTTTGTATATGATAATCAAACATGATACAGCAATATCGTCATCATCATTTTCTGACTAAAACTATATACAAGATGCGTTCATTAATTTCCAGGACTGCTCTGTATCTTTGAAAAAATAAAACAAAAAAACTAATTCAATATTTTTCAAAATATGCCCCTCCTGCCTCAATACACCCGTTCCATCTTTTTTTCCAATTGTCGAAGCAGGAGATAAAATCACTTTTTGAGAGGTTCCTCAAGGTTGCCTTCGATTCAGCTTGTATCATATCAACTTTGTCAAATTTCCGTCCTTTCAAGTTGATTTTCAATTTAGGATAGAGGAAAACGTCATTGGGGGCTAAGTCGGGGGAATAGGGTGGATGAGGGATCTGTATGGTTGAATGCTTGGCCAAAAACTGCAAAACAACATGGGCTGTGTGCGGCCGCGCATTACCGACGTGAAGTATCCAGTCATTGTTTTGCCATCTTTCAGGTCTTTTAAGGCGCACTGCCTCCCTTAAGCACCTCATTATCCCCAAATAAACAGATAGTCCAGTCACTGAAGATAATTCTTCTGTTAGATTTAATTAACTCCTTTATTTTGAGCTTGTTTTCCTCGCAACGAAATGATCTTGGACGCCCAGTATGCTGATCATCGTTTACCTTTTCCCGACCTTTTTGGAAGCGTTAAAATCATTCAAAAGTTCTTGAACGGGATAAAGCTGCATCGCCAAAAGCTTCTTTAATCAATTCATACGTCTCAGTATCACTTTTTTTTTCAATTTAAAACAAAACTTAATGCAGATTCTCTGCTCTTCGAAAATGGCCATTTTAAAATTAGAAATGCGAACCTTACAAGGAAGTTGTTTTGTTCTATTTTTAAATCGGCGCCTGCGCCACGAGACTCGTGCTTTCAGTCAGGTGTGGTCGAATGTCCAATATTCAACCCTGTAAAAAATATTTTCTCTAGCTTTTTTATTTATTTTATTTTTAACCAGTCCTGGAAATTAATGAACGCACCTTGTAGTTTTAATAATTGATTTATATATATTTTTAAATTGCCTATCGTCTTCCCCGTATTTTATTACCTAAGTATGGAAATTTTGGTTTGAATTAGTGAACTACTGCGAATTTGTATACCGGACATACAAACCAACAAACAAACAGAAAAACATACAAACATTCATTTTTATATATATATATAGAAGATATTCCAAATTGTGCTTTATCATGGATTTGGTCTTATTACCTTGTGTTTATAATATATAATCCAAATTGTGCCTTATCATGGATTTGATTTTATTACCTTGTGTTTATAATCTATATATTCCAAATTGTGCATTATCATAGATTTGGTTTTATTACCTTGTGTTTATAATCTATAATCCAAATTGTGCCGTAGCAAGGATTTGGTCTTATTATCATGTATTCATAATATCTAATCTAAATTGTGCCTTATCATAGATTTGGTCTTATTACCTTGTGTTTATACTCTACTAGACGAATGGCCCGGGCAACGCCCGGGTTTTACCCGAGTGCGTATATATTTTTAAATGTTTTAATTAAAATACTATTCGTTACAATTATAAATTGGCGCCGTGGATGTCTCTCTTGTGAAACGTCCCGCCCCAAACTGTGTGTGTCTTGAAAATATAAAAATAAAAATGTGAACGGAAAAATATGTCCAGGGTAGCCTAGTGGTCATGGCATCTGTCCGGTAAGTGGAAGGCCGTGGGTTCGATTCCCATCCCTTTACACTTTTTTTATTTTATCCATTCTAACCAAAATCTATCCGTGAACTTCACACAGTGAACTTCAGACAGAGAGAATAAGGCAATTATATAAGTAGATAATCCAAATTGTGCCTTATCACACACTATTTTTTTATTTGGCCTTATTACCTTGTGTTTATAATCTATGACGTAATGCCGGCGGCGCGCGCCCGTTGGCTGCCGGCGAGCACGTGACCTCCCTGAGCGCGCGCATCCGTGACAGAACCGGCCCATGACGGTCATGACTATATATATATGGATAATAATAATAATATAATGATAATAATAATAATAATAATTATTATTATTATTATTATTATCATTAGATAATGATAATGATCATAATGATGATGCGCGCGCATCCGTGACAGAACCCATGACGGTCGTGACTATATATGTTGATAATCCAAATTGTGCCTAATCATGGATTTGGTCTTATAACCTTGTGTTTATAATTTATAGTGAATGTTCCCGGCTTCGCCCGG
>CP092864.1:157688115-157778063 GCA_030710605.1 Cordylochernes scorpioides
TTTTTACCCAAATAAAATTCTGCCTAATGAACATTTGTCAAAACGATTCTAGAAAACATCCAATCCACCTATATATAGATTTATAAACCTATATAAATATTGTTATATGCGTTTAGATATATGTTTGAAACACAATTTTTTGAAAAACATTTATTAAATTTTAAATGAGATATTTTCTTTAAATATACACTGCGTGACATTGAAAATAGAACACCAAGAAAAAGTAGCCAGAAAATTATGCAAATTTCAGGGTAGACGCGCCTAACCGAGTTATGCAAATGATGTAAAATGCGCAGCTCTCGTGCGCACATGGAGTAAGATATAAGGGAAGGAACTTGCAGAAAGGACAGTATTCGTATCGTTATTTCTTCAAGGAAAATCATTGTAGAAATTTTGTTCTTGTGTCAAAAGACACGTGTAATAACAGAGAATGCCAGGTCATCGTAAACGGAGGCAGTTCAAGCAGTCAGACGCTTTTACGAGGGGCATGGTGATCGGACTGAAAAGGGCAGGTTGGTCCATACGTCAAATCGCAGCTGATACACACCTTGGTGCGTCCACGGTGCACCGACAGTGGAGAAGATGGTTGGAACAAGGAAATGTGGCAATTTATAAGAATGTCGGTGCAACCAGAGTGACGCCAGCACGTGTGGATCGGCGTATCCTTCGACAAGCAGTGGCGGCCCCACAAGCCACTTGTACCGCCATCCTGCAACATGTGCAAGACACCCTAGATCATTCCATCTCGACCAGAACCATTTCCCGTCGATTGGTTGCTAATGGCTTGCACTCATGCCGTCCGCTAAGAAGACTGCCACTGACCCCACCGAATAGGCGCCAACGTTTGGAATGGTGCCGGGCTAGATCGACGTGGATGACGGAATGGCACAGGGTCGTGTTCTCAGATGAGTCGCGTTTCTGCTTGCCCAGTGATAGTCGCCGTGTACGCGTGTGGCGTCGACGTGGAGAAAGGTCCAATCCGGCAGCAATTGTGGAACGCCCCACCGTGCGACAACGTGGACTCATGGTTTGGGGCGCAATCGCGTATGATTCCAGGTCACCTTTACTTCGTATTCAGGGCACTATGACGGCCCAACGATACGTTGATGATGTGCTGCGACCGGTGACACTCCCCTACCTTCAGGGGGTACCCAATGCCCTTTATCAGAAGGATAACGTCCGACCGCACACTGCTCGCATTAGCCAACAAGCTCTGCAAGATGTACAGATGCTTCCCTGGCAACCGTACTCTCCTGATCTCTCATCAATCGAGCACGTCTGGGACATCATTGAACGCCGTTTGCATGCCTTGCCACAGCCGCGTTCAGAAGACGAACTGTGGCAAATGGTTGAAAGGGAATGGAGAGCCATCCCTCAGGACGCCATCCGTACTCTGATTGACTCTCTACCTAGACGTGTTGCTGCGTGCATAGCCGTCCGCGGTGGTCCTACTTGCTACTAAGCCGACGCCGTTTTCGCTCTGTATTATGACTATCATTTTGAAATAAAGATCACTTATTGTACGTCCCTGTCTCTCTCTCTGTCTGCCGAGTTTCATCACTTTCTGGCCACTATTTCTTGGTGTTCCATTTTCAATGTCACGCAGTGTATATTAATATTGAAATGCCATGTTTTTTTACAACGTCATTGGAATATTAAATTACTAAATCCTCAAATTAAATATTAAATTTATCATTCTTGGAACACATTTTAGCATTTTTACAATTTATAAATGGAATTTCACCAGACCCGCGTGAGGCGCTGCTTGCGAGTACAAGTAGATAATTTGCAAATAAAATTTATGCAATTATTTATTTCAATTTAAATCGAACCAAAACCTTCCCAGTAGTATAGTGAATAACTTCCCAACGTGTCACGGCGATTGATTAATCTTACCTTTTAAAAACATTCATCGTGTAAACAAGCTACGTGTAAAATTATAAACCAATCAAATTCATTTATCGTCGCGACCAGTGCGGCGCCAAGCGGTAAAAGGCTGGAACTAACGCCTTTTGGCTTTAGATATCAAAAAAAGCACTTTAACGTTTTTAGCTTTTTGAATAAGCTATGTCAAAAGAAATCTTCAGCTACCTACATGCGAAATTTCATAATGATTGATTCTGTAGATTTTGCGCAACGCGATAAAAACATCGATTTTGGATTTCATTTTTATAGATATAAGGATATACATTTATAAATCTATATATAGGTGGATTGGATGTCTTCTAGAATCGTTTTACCAAATGTTCGTTAGGCAAACTTTTATTCGGGTAAAAACCGGGCTAAGCCGCGTACATTCACTAAATAAAGTTATTTACAAATGTTCGTTTGTGGCATGATACTTTTTCTTCAACTTAAAAAAAACCGAGTGGACCAATTAATATTGATTTTATTCAACATTTCGAGTATTTTCAAGGGACCGGGAAATATTTTCAAATCATCGAGAGTATAGACTAGTACAGATTCAGTAGGGATTGAATGTTTGCTAGAATCGTTTTAATAAATGTACGTTAGGTAAACCTTCACTCGGGTAAAAACCTGGCGAAGCTGGGAACCTTCGTTAGTAGTTTTATATATTTAAAAAAATCAAATTCGCACAATCAGCGCAAAAAAATTGACCGAACGATTACAAATTCATGGCAAGTAGAAATGAAACACTCCAGCTATAAAAAATTGGAAAATAAAACCCAATAAGCTAATCATTTGGATAATAGAAATTCCTACAAGTTTTGACATATTTATCCAATCTATCTCAGCCTTTCCTATATTGTACCTCGGTAGAACCTCTGGGCCTTCGTCCTCACAGAACGTTGATATTTTTGAAACACTAATTGCAATAGAAAATAATATCAAATCCGTATAGAAATTGAAAACTCTATCATTTTTCAAAAATAATAATCTACTTAAATATATACTTTATATATATAAAAATGAAATCCAAAATCGATGTTTGCTATCGCGTTGCTCAAAATCTACAGAATCAATCATTATGAAATTTCGCATGTAGGTAGCTGAAGATTTCGGCTATTCAAAAAACTAAAAAGGTTGATGTTTTTTTTTAATGTAAAACCAAAAAGCGTTAGTTCGAGCCTTTTACCGCTTGGCACAGCACTAGTCGCGACGATAAATTAATTTGATTGGTTAATAATTTTACACGTAGTTTATTTACACGATGATTGTTAGTCTGTTTACACGATGAATGTTTTTAAAAGGTAAGATTATCCAATCGCCGTGAAACTTTAGGAAGTTATTTAATATACTACTGGGAAGGTTTCTGGTTTATATTTGATTTGAAATAAATATTCGTTGCCATTTTATTTGCAAATTCACTACTTTCACTCGCAAGCAGCGCCTCTCGCGGTTGGTGAAAGTACATTCATAAATTGTAAAAATGCTAAAATGCTTCCCAAGTATAATAAATTTAATTTGAGAATTTAGTAATATAATATTCCAATGACGCTGTAAAAAACTTGGCATTTCAATATTAATATATTTTTAAAGAATATTTTATAACGTTTTGTGTTAAATGTTAAAATGTTGTAATGTTAAAATATATCTTTACATTGTTAATTTTATTTGTTGTTATTTTATAATAATGAAGATGCACATTACATTGTTGTTGTTGTTTTTTATTATCGTTTGTTTATATAAAAAAAATTACATTGTATGTGATGATGTTAACAAAAATGAATTTTTAAATTAACATACATAATTCATTGAGTAAAAAATATATTAATTTTAAAATTCACAAACGTGACAATATCTTATTTAAATTTAATAAATGTTTTTTAAAAAATTATGTGTTTAAAAGTATATTTAAACGCATATAACAATATTTATATTCATATACGTTTATAAATCAATATATAGGTGGATTGGATGTTTTCTAGAATCGTTTTAACAAATGTTCGTTAGGCAAACTTTTACTGGGATAAAAACTGTGCGAAGCCGGGTACATTCGCTAAATACAGTTATTTACAAATTTTAATTTGTGGCAAGATACTATTCCTTCAACTTCAAATTAGCGAGTGGACCAATTAATACTGATTTTTTTCAACTTATCGAGTATTTTTCAAGAGACCGGGAAAAAATTATCGAGAGTGTAGACAAGTATAGATTCAGTAGGGATTGGATGTTTGCTAGAATCGGTTTAGCAAATGTTTATTAGGCAAACCTTTTCTCGTGTAAAAACCGGGCGAAGCCAGGAACATATATACCTCCTTTCCTTATCCTTTCCTTTCCTTATATCTATAAAAATGAAATGCGAAATCGATGTTTGTTATCGCTTCACGCAAAATCTACTGACTCAATCATTATGGAATTTCGCATGTAGGTAGCTGAAGATCTCGTTTAACATATAGGCTATTCAAAAAAACTAAAAAGGTTAATGTGCTTTTTTTTTAAATAAAAAACCAAAAATAGTTAGTTCCAGCCTTTTACCGCTTGGGCGCATCACTGGTCGCGACGATAAATGAATTTGATTGGTTAATAATTAACACGTGGTTTGTTTACACGATGAATGTTAGTTTGTTCACACGATGAATGTTTTTAAAAGGTAAGATTATCCAATCGCCGTGAAACTTTAGGAAGTTATTTAATATACTACTGGGAAGGTTTCTGGTTTATATTTGATTTGAAATAAATATTCGTTGCCATTTTATTTGCAAATTCACTACTTTCACTCGCAAGCAGCGCCTCTTGCGGTCTTTGGTGAAAGTACATTCATAAATTGTAAAAATGCTAAAATGTTTCCCAAGTATAATAAATTTAATTCGAGAATTTAGTAATATAATATTTCAATGACGTAAAAAATACTTGGCATTTCAATATTAATATATATTTAAAGAAAAATAGTAACGTTTTTGTGCTAAATGTTAAAATGTAATGTTAAAATATATTTTTACATTGTTAATTTGATTTGCTGTTGTTCTATAAAAATGATGATGCAACTTAAATTGTTGTTGTGAAAATATCTTTATTTACGGAGCTGCTAACCATAATAAATGATTTTTGAGCCCCTAATTGTTGTTGTTTTATTATCGTTTGTTTATATAAAAAAATTACATTGTATGTGATGATGATAACAAAAATGAATTTTTAAATTAATATATATAATTCATTGAGAAAAAAAGAAATAATTAATTATCAAATTCACAAAAGTGACAATATCTTATTTGAAATATAATAAATATTTTCAAAATATTATGTGTTTCAAAAATATATTTAAACGCATATTACAATATTTATATTTATATACGTTTATAAATCATTATATAGGTGGATTGGATGTTTTCTAGAATCGTTTTAACAAATGTTCGTTAGGCAAAATTTTACTGGGATAAAAACTGTGCGAAGCCGGGTACACTCGCTAAATACAGTTATTTACGAATTTTCATTTGTGGCAAGATACTATTCCCTCAACTTCAAATTACCGAGTGGACCAATTATTACTGATTTTTTACAACTTATCGAGTATTTTTCAAGGGACCGGGAAAAAATTATCGAGAGTGTAGACAAGTATAGATTCAGTAGGGATTGGATGTTTGCTAGAATCGTTTTAACAAATGTTTGTTAAGCAAACTTTTACTCGGGTAAAAATCGGGCGAAGCCGGGAACATGTTTGTCGGCTATGCAAGCCCTCAATATGAAGCTAATCTCGCTGAAATTTGAACAGGACAGAGAGTTAAATCTGGAAGAGTTTTTTTGTCGCACTTTAACCAAGAAAAACTATATTCAACCAAGAACTGAGCAACAATAATTTTTTAGTCAGAAATGATTAAGACAATATTGCTGTATCATGCTTGATTGACATAAACAAAATTTCTTAGGGAAATATTCACAAAAGCGGACAACGGGCGAAGCCAGATAGTAAATTATAGTAGGCAGGAACAAAATTATACCAACGAAACATTCACTCGAGCAGAAGACACACGAAGCCAGATCATTTCTATATATAAAATATCGTTTCTCGGCCTTTTGGCTAATATCATGTAGTATATCTCTAGATATTTTTATTTATATATATCTTTTTAAAATTCTATTCAGTAAAGAGAGAGGATATGTTTGCTCGAAAAATATACACTGCGTGACATTGAAAATGGAACACCAAGAAATAGTGGCCAGAAAGTGATGAAACTCGGCAGACAGAGAGAGACAGGAACGAACAATAAGTGATCTTCATTTCAAAATGATAATCATAATACAGAGCGAGAACGGCGTCGGCTTAGTAGCAAGTAGGACCACCGCGGACGGCGATGCACGCAGCAACACGTCTAGGTAGAGAGTCAATCAGAGTACGGATGGCGTTCTGAGGGATGGCTCTCCATTCCCTCTCAACCATTTGCCACAGTTCGTCTTCTGAACGCGGCTGTGGCAAGGCATGCAAACGGCGTCCAATGATGTCCCAGACGTGCTCGATTGATGAGAGATCAGGAGAGTACGGTGGCCAGGGAAGCATCTGTACATCTTGCAGAGCTTGTTGGCTAATGCGAGCAGTGTGCGGTCGGGCGTTATCCTGCTGATAAAGGGCATTGGGTACCCCCTGAAGGTAGGGGAGTGTCACCGGTCGCAGCACATCATCAACGTATCGTTGGGCCGTTATAGTGCCCTGAATACGAAGTAAAGGTGACCTGGAAACATACGCGATTGCGCCCCAAACCATGATTCCACGTTGTCGCACGGTGGGGCGTTCCACAATTGCTGCCGGATTGGACCTTTCTCCACGTCGACGCCACACGCGTACACGGCGACTATCACTAGACAAGCAGAAACGCGACTCATCTGAGACACGACCCTGTGCCATTCTGTCATCCACGTCGATCTAGCCCGGCACCATTCCAAACGTTGGCGCCTATTCGGTGGGGTCAATGGCAGTCTTCTTAGCGGACGGCATGAGTGCAAGCCATTAGCAACCAATCGACGGGAAATGGTTCTGGTCGAGATGGAATGATCTAGGGTGTCTTTCACATGTTGCAGGATGGCGGTACAAGTGGCTTGTGGGGCCGCCACTGCTTGTCGAAGGATACGCCGATCCACACGTGTTGACGTCACTCTGGTTGCACCGACATTCCTATAAATTGCCACATTTCCTTGTTCCAACCATCTTCTCCACAGTCGGTGCACCGTGGACGCATCAAGGTGTGTATCAGCTGCGATTTGACGTATGGACCAACCTACCCTTTTCAGTCCGATCACCATGCCCCTCGTAAAAGCGTCTGTCTGCTTGAACTGCCTCCGTTTACGATGACTTGGCATTCTCTGTTATTACACGTGTCTTTTGACACAAGAACAAAATTTCTACAAAGATTTTCCTTGAAGAAATAACGACACGAATACTGTCCTTTCTGCAAGTTCCTTCCCTTATATCTTACTCCATGTGCGCACGAGAGCTGCGCATTTTACATCATTTGCATAACTCGGTTAGGCGCGTCTACCCTGAAATTTTCATGATTTTCTGGCCACTATTTCTTGGTGTTCCATTCTCAATGTCACGCAGTGTATTTTATATATTATATAAATTTATCTATATATATATAAATGAATGTATGTGTGTCTGTTTGTTTGTTTGTCCTTTATGCCTGACCAAACCACTCATTGGATCGCCATGAAACTTTGGGAAGTTATTTAGTATAGTACTGGGAAGGTTTCTAGCAAATAAAATTTTTGAAATAACTTTTCGCCTAGAAATAATCAAGATAAATTTTCTAATTTATCTGTTATAATTCAACAATCTGCTCTAAATATTATCATGATGATACGATGATTTTGTAATGTAGAAAATTAGGAAAGACAAAATTCAGGATGACACGGCAATTTATTTGAGACAAGAATAATGATACAATTCAAAGGCAAGATACTATTCCTTTAACTTCCAATTACCGAGGGAACCAATTAATATTGATTGTATTCAACTTATCGAGTATTTTTAAAGGGACCGGGAAAAAATGTTCACTTTATCGAGAGATTCGTTAAACAAACCTTTACTCGGATAAAACCCGGGCGAAGCCGGATACATCCATACAAGAATAATGATACAATTCCAAGGCAAGATACTATTCCTTTAACTTCCAATTACCGAAGGAACCAATTAATATTGATTTTATTCAACTTATCGAGTATTTTTCAAGGGCCGGGAAAAAAATTTCACTTTATCGAGAGATTCGTTAAACAAACCTTTACTCGGGTAAAACCCGGGCGAAGCCGGGTACATCCATACAAGAATAATGATACAATTCCAAGGCAAGATACTATTCCTTTTACTTCCAATTACCGAGGGAACCAATTAATATTGATTTTATTCAACTTATCGAGTATTTTTCAAGGGACCGGGAAAAAAATGTTCACTTTATCGAGAGATTCGTTAGACAAACTTTTACTCGGGTAAAACCGGGCGAAGCCGGGTACGTCCGCTAGTAATGTAATGAATATTATTATCTTTATTATCATAATATTCTGTGTGTTCCAGAAAATTATTATCAATAATATTCGTTAGGCAAACTTTCACTCGGATAAAACCCGGGCGAAAACGGGTACACATCCGCTAGTACATATATATATATATATATAGTCGAAGACCAACGGAGAAATGTTTTTATTTATTTATTTATCATAATCTTTATCAATTTCAATAATTTTATCTATAAAATATCACCAAAATGATCTTACTCTTGAAAAAAAAAGGTACTTAACATCTATTATAAATTTTACTGCGTACAATTTGTGTTATACAATATTGAGTGTCAATTCTATCAGAAAAAAAGGGGAAACTATAATTATCAAATCCGTTAATTATGTAACAATGAATTTCTAAAACGTGTTTAGAGATTTCTCACAAATTGATGCTTGCTGACCTATAGATGGAGTAAAAAAAACAAGACTTAATGAAACGTGAACTTAAACAAGACGCCAATATAATTGATAATCAGGCAGCAACTGCTTTCTGTATCGTTAATACAATTCAAAATAGAGATAATATGGTGAGTATTTAATATTAATTTATATAATGAAGCTCTTTCGAAAAATATGAAATATTACAATGCTACTAAAAAAACACTGGCATCATTCGATGATATCAAATTTGACTATACCTTTCATTTCTAACGATACTTGTTAGCGAAGGATGGTCTATAGAAAATATATCAAAACCCTCGCTGACTCAGTATACACCTTCCTAAATACTATGATCGACTTTCAAGAATCATCAAAATAAGAAAAAATTGACTTTATGCCACACGTATACAATATTATTGCAAGAACAACTAGAGATAGTGGGTATCTTCTTGGTCTAACAAAAATATAGTGGGATTGGATTGTAGTCGATCATTTACATTATATAAGACCTTATTTAGAAGCACAATAACTTATGGTTCAACATTCTGTTACCCATATTTCAACAAGAAGTCTAAAAAAATTGGATTCATTACCGTATAAATTCTTAAACACTTTATAAATGCTTACAATACAACATCTTCAAATTACACACATGTTCTCGCAAGAATACTTGAAATTACGGATTTAATTTTGTCAAACATACTTAAAGTTGTAACAGATTATAATAGAAATTATCCAGCGAAAATAATGATAATATATCCAACTTTAAAATGAAAAATTACCAAAATACCATGAAGATTCCATTGATAATTTCGAGAATATTTTTAAAAATCAATACTACCAAATATTATCTAGCTAAAATTTTATAAAATATATTTTTTCACGGGGCATGGTCACTTTAACACATACAGAATTGGTGGAATTGATTCTTCAATCTGCTTATGTGACCAAGAAGATCACAACCCTGAGAATATTTTAATCCGGTGCCCACTTTTTGCACATTTGAGAGTACAATGTCAAATGAACAGTTCCAGTTTAAGCCAAATGGGTTCCAGTGAAAAATCCCTATATATATATAAAAGTCAGTGTATGTATGTATGTATGTGGGTGTCTATGTCGGCTATACACGTCCACAATACGTAACTAATCTGACTGAAAATTTAACAGTATATAGAATAGAATCTGGAAAAACTTATAGTGAAAATTCCAGGTCTCTATCCCGAATATTCTTCGACTTATTTGCAAATTGCGTTTCAAATTTGCCTTTTCGCTCGCAAGCAGCGCCTCTAGCGGTGAAGATGGGAGGTAATATCAGCTGACCTAATGTACATGTAAAAACGTGTTTTGACAGGACATGGAGAAAAATCTGGAAAATATATTTATCGGATTTTTAGCCAATAAAAAATAAAATTGACAGATTCTGGGCAAAAATGGTTGTTTTTTTAGTCAGAAAATGATGATGACAATATTGCTGCATCATGTTTGATTATCAGATACAAAATTATATCGGGAAAAAATCCAAAAAGCAGAGACCACGGGTGAAACCAGTTCATTTATTTTGTACGCAGAAACAAAATTCTAACAGAAAAACATTCATTCGAGCAGAAACCAAAAGCCAGATCTTCCTTCCTTCCTTATCCTTATATCTATAAAAATGAAATGCGAAATCGATGTTTGTTATCGCTTCACGCAAAATCTACTTACTCAATTATTATGAAATTTCGCATGTAGGTAGCTGAAGATTTCGTTTAACATATAGGCTATTCAAAAAACTAAAAATGTTAATGTGCTTTTTTTTTTAAATAAAAAAACATAAAGCGTTAGTTCCAGCCTTTACCGCTTGGGCGCAGAACCGGTCGCGACGATAAATGAATTTGATTGGTTAATAATTAACACGTGGTTTGTTTACACGATGAATGTTAGTTTGTTCACACGATGAATGTTTTTAAAAGGTAAGATTATCCAATCGCCGTGAAACTTTAGGAAGTTATTTACTATACTACTGGGAAGATTTCTGGTTTGAATTTGATTTGAAATAAATATTCTTTGCAATTTTATTTGCAAATTTTCTACTTTCGCTCGCAAGCAGCGCCTCTAACGGCGTCTGGTGAAATTATATTTATAAATTGTAACAATGCTTAAAATGTTTTCCAAGTATAATAAATTTAATTTGAGAATTTAGTAATATAATATTCCAATGACGTAAAAAATACTTGGCATTTCAATATTAATATATATTTAAAGAAAAAATTGTAACTTTTTGTGTTAAATGTTAAAATGTAATGTTAAAATATATTTTTACATTGTTAATTTAATTTGCTGTTGTTTTATAAAAATGATGATGCAACTTTAATTGTTGTTGTAAAAATATCTTTATTTACGGAGCTGCTAACCATAATAAATGATTTTTGAGCCCCTAATTGTTGTTGTTTATTATCATTTGTTTATATAAAAAAATTACATCGTATGTGATGATGATAACAAAAATGAATTTTCAAATTAATATATATAATTCATTGAGAAAAAAAGAAATAATTAATTATCAAATTCACAAAAGTGATAATTTCTTATTTAAAATATAATAAATATTTTCAAAAAATTATGTGTTTCAAAAATATATTTAAACGCATATAACAATATTGTGGCGAAGAAATATTTTATTATTTATTTTAATATTATTCAATGAAAATATATTCAACAGATTATAAAATATATATTAATCTGTATTTGTGATATCATCTTTAAAATATTTCTTTGCTTGCTTGCTTAAGAATCCCTAGCTGGTACGCTCCAGGAACCTGGGTTACTTAAATAAATAATAAATTCCCTAGCTGTAAATAGTTTTGCTGACCTGTTAATAATTGTCGACTCGTCGCTGTGACGTCATCAATAAATACTTTTACATCTTTGGATATTTCAAGGCTTGATTTCTACGCTACAATATTTATATACGTTTATAAATCAATATATAGGTGGATTGGATGTTTTCTAGAATCGTTTTAACAAATGTTCGTTAGGCAAACCTTTACTCAGATAAAAACTGTGCGAAGCCGGGTACATTCGCTAAATACAGTTATTTACAAATTTTTGTTTGTGGCAAAATACTATTCCTTCAACTTCAAATTACCGAGTGGACCAATTAATACTGATTTTTTTCAACTTATCGAGTATTTTTCAAGGGACCGGGAAAAAATTATCGAGAGTGTAGACAAGTATAGATTCAGTAGGGATTGGATGTTTGCTAGAATCGTTTTAACAAATGTTTGTTAAGCAAACTTTTACTCGGGTAAAAATCCAGGAACATGTTTGTCGGCTATGCAAGCCCTCAATATGTAACTAATCTCGCTGAAATTTGACTAGGACAGAGAGTTAAATCTGGAAGAGTTTTTTTGTCGCACTTTAACCAAGAAAAATTATATTTAACCAAGTACTGAGCAACAATATTTTTTTAGTCAGAAATGATGATGACAATATTGCCGTATCATGCTTGATTGCATTAAAAAAATCTTTTGGATAATATTCACTAAAGCGGACCACGGGCGAAGCCAGATAATGATTAATAGTAGGCAGGAACAAAATTCTACCAGCGAAACATTCACTCGAGCAGAAGACACACGAAGCCAGGTCATCTCTATATATAAAATATCGTTTATAGGCCTTTTGGCTAAGATCATGTAGTATATCTCTAGATATTTTTATTTATGTTTATCTTTTTTTAAATCTATTCAGTAGAGAGTGGATATGTTTGCTCGAATAATAAATTTCATATATTATATATATATGACGTAACGAATATAATTATCATTATTATCATAATATTCTGTGTGTTCCAGAATATTATTATCAATAATATTCGTTAGGCAAACTTTCACTCAGATAAAACCCGGGCGAAGCCGGGTACACATCCGCTAGTCTTTCTATAAAAATATCGCTTCTCAGACACAAAGTTTGGAGCGGGACGTTTCACAAGAGTGACATCCACAGCGCCAATTTATAATTGTAACGAATAGTATTTGAATAAAACATTTAATCAGGTAAAACCCGGGCGTTGCCCAGGTCATTAGGCTAGTAATATATAAAATTTAACAAGTTACCTCTGAGACCCCATCTCAACTACCTTGAACCTAAATTACACTAATGAATTGAAAATTATAGTTTTTATTTGTATATAGTTTATTGTTTTTAAATAAAATCTCTCTCTAAATTATTATCGATAATTTATAATGTTTATTTATTATAATATTTTAAATATTATAGTGTGCGATTGATCGAAAACTAAAAAATAAGATATAACACATGATAAACTTTTTTAATATAAATATATCGCTCATAAATGTAAATTTAAATAATTTTTACTCTCTTTAGTTCTAGAAATGATTTGTATATATATATATATATATATATATATATATATATATATATATATTAAACCTATGTACGTAAAATGGTTTGTACATTTACACGAATATATTGACATAGGATATAGCGTGTGTTTTGTATTAGATAAATGTATAACTAAATAAATAAAGTATATATATGTAGTATATTTTGAACTAGATAGATCACAACCTCCTTCTTATAATTATTATAACCCCATATCTATATAAAAATATGTATCGACCTTGTAGCAAATTGACAAATAAACAAAGAGGTAAAGGTAGTCTAGACGGAGACAAAGACCAGACGAACAGGTGTTCATGTTAATGAGTTCAATCACCCCGTCAACAGGTGGCCAGACGTGATAAAACAACCCGGCGCCTGACAGGTGGCGTGATTATGGGAGCCAATCAGAACTCGCCGCCATATGCGGGCATCCAATATAAAAAGACACAGAAATTAGACAAAGCAGAGTTGTTTTCAGAGCGACTCCGTTATACGGTCAGTTGGACCTCTCACCCCCCTTCTATCCGCGGCGCCCGTGGTCCGCTGCCTTCGTCCGTGGTCTACCTCTACCTCTTGGAGTTACCATCTAGACCTGCCTCTGTCTCTTGCTGTCCCAGTGCGGGAATCCCATCACACACCCACGACCACGACTGCCCAATACATTCCACGTCGGGATTACTACATATATATATATATATAAATATTATATTAAAAATGAGATGATTTTCTGCTTGTATTTTGGATCATGTTGAGGATTATTGTAATGGTGTGCAGTCGTGGCTAAAATCTTGAAATAAAAATAATATTAAAGATCATAGATTTCTTTATATGAGCTGAGTAATATATATGAATAACATAATTTGATAAAAGTACTGCCTGGCTTAAGGCGAGCGAACAAAGAAAACAAAAGATAATTTACATAATGTACAAAGTTTTGGGCCGGCCAACCGGGGTAAAACAACAATCAGTTTTTATAGGGGAAGTGTGACCTCTGGCGGTCGATTTAAACAGAGTATTTGGATCTATGAAATATATTTTTAAATAAAATAATACCTTAATTTAACATTTTAAATAATATATTAATATAACATTTTAAATAATACTTTTATATAACATTTTAAAATAAAATATTTCAATATAACATATATATATATATATGGTAATTTAAACCAACAACCCTATATTGTATAATTACTTATAACAAGATTGTCATGTTGTATATAGAAACAATATAAGGATGAATAAATAAAACTATGTAATAGATGAGGAGCTAAGTTAAAGCAAGATTGAGCATCAAAAACGTCTAAATTCGAGACAACCCTGAAAAGGAATTCGGCAGCCCGTTGCCATCTGGTCCAAAGGGTGCAGAATGCCCCAGACGTTCAAAGTTCAAATTCGCAGATGTCTCCCCCCCTCCTCGGGAATGGTATATAAACACCTCGGTTTTAGCCGATAAAAGTTAGTCAGCAGTCACCCCTTCCACCGTCAGCGTGAGCCCTTGTCAGTCTTAGCCAGGACTACATCATCGTCATGTAAACAGTAAGAACCCTTCTAACTCCATCTTGCTTAGCTCAACTCCTATCTGTTCATGGAACTTTCTTACTACAACTGTGTCTCTTCGTTTTGTGTGTGTGTGAACATTCCCAAGCTTTCGACTCTGCCTCGACCACGACTGCCTGTACTCTGTGAAAACTGTTAAAGGTCCTCCAAGGTGCAGAGAGGTACTGGAAAACTCTCCACGCCCTGACTGTCCCTCTCGGTTACTACAGGTTTGACCCTCGGTTACCACAGCTTATAGCGAGAGTCGACAGGATAACCCAAACGAAGGACACCACAGTGAAGAAGGTAAGAAGACTGTCCAAATAGAAAAGAGAGAAAGAGCCAAGATGGAGGAGCAAACCAACCCGTCCAACGATACTGCCGAGCAATCTGTCCCCAAACAAGAGACGACATTTGAAGAGGAAGAAACGTCGCCACCCCAAGGTACCTCCACAGACCCGCTGACACAGATCGCCGATGCCCTGAGTAAACTGCTGGTCGCCCGATCTCCTAGGGAGATAGACGTGAGTCCATACGATGGCACCTTCGAAGCCCAGAGCTTTTTCGACAACTTCGATGCCCAGAGCTTTTTCGACAACTTCGATGCCCAAGCAGACCGAGCGGAGCTGACCTACACGGACCGCCTACGCAAGTTACCCTGCTATCTGCAAGGTAAGCCCCTCCAATATTTCCGAAGCCTTCGGTTAGATAGGTTATATTATAATGATGCCCGCCAGACACTGATAGACCTATTCCCAGCAACGACAGAAGCGTCGTTTGCACGCTTTTTGGCCATCAAATTGACACCCCAAATGTCCCTAGAAGACTACTACCAAAACAAAACGGTAATGGGCATGAAATTGAACCTACCCACCGACATATTAATAGAGTCTCTGACCGACGGACTACCTGTCGCAGACCAGCGATTAATCGCAACTGTGCAGCCAAACACCATTAAGGAATGGTTCGACCTAGTGTCAAGAATAAGAGGAACTCAGTGTGCCACCAATGCAGTGTACCAGCGCCAAGTAGACAAGGCTCCACACCCAACCTACCACAACCCACCACCGCGGTACAACAACCAGCGGTCATCACGTGTAACGTACCAGGTTACACCGCCACCCTCGCCTTGCAAGTATTGCAATGCTATGCACTGGCACTCCCAGTGTGAACAACGATTCCAACAGAGCCGAACACGCCCAGTCTACAGCGCCAGACCACGCACAACCACTGTACCAAAACGTGGTACCCACACCCGGCCCAAGGTCCAATCTCCGAGCCATGTTCCCCAAGTCCAAGCTGCAAGCCAAGACGACTCTACAAGCCCCGCGAGCAACTCAACGGTAGGAAAACCTGCAACCTTTTTTCGTTGAACAGCTAATAATATGGACTGAACTGTCACCAAATGTAAATTTTCCCTTTTTAATAGACACGGGAGCATCTATTAACATACTTAACTTGGATATTTTAAGAACCATAGAAAATAGATTACCATATAAAATTATTATCCATCAGTACAGTTTAACTATAAATGCAATAGCCCACAATGTAAATACCCTTGGATATATTTTTTTAAAACTTAAAATCGGTAACCTCACCCAAAAACTAAAATTTTTTATAGTAGAAGCTTCACTACCTTTTGGTATTTTATCTATTAATACTCTTAAAATGTTTAGATTAATTATAGATTTTAATAATCTCCAAATTTATCAAAATAATGATGCTCTCCCAACAAATGTCTATAAGTTCACCAAGCGCAAAGAGGATTTATATCCCAATCAACCGAGGGAAACAGCTATTTTTACCACCCTCCCCTCGAACCAGTCTTGTTTACATGTGGCGGAGCCTGCCCCTATATTTTCCCCCACTATTGTATCACCCCCTATATCTCCTGCTCATGATATTGAGTTATCTATACCTTCTAATGCGGCACCTCATTTAGAACATTGTCCACACGAACTTCACCGAATTCTATATGAATTCTCGCATGTGTTCTCTACTAACAAATACAACGTGCCCAAATTGAACATACCCCCGGTAAAAATCAATACCACCACAGATAAAATAATAGCATTACGCCCATATAGAGTGCCACTACACGACCAACAAGAAATACAGGCCCAAATAGAGCAAATGCTCCAATATGGAATTATTACCCCGTCAGTCTCACCTTATGCCAGTCCAATAACTCTCGTTACGAAACGTGACAAAACGAAACGTTTCTGTATTGATTACAGAAAACTCAATGAAATCATCGCTCCAGACGTACATCCTTTACCTTTAATAGAAACCATTCTTGATAAATTGTCGAAAGCCAAATACTACTCTTCTGTAGATATAGCATCCGCATATTGGCAAGTGGAAATAGAACCTAACTCACGTAATCTACTAGCTTTCGTGACGTTAGATAGTCAGTACGAATTTTGTAGACTTCCTTACGGATTTAAAAATTCGCCACAGATATACCATCGTGCCATAAACCAGGTCATGCAAAAATATAAACTAAATTTTGTTACCCATTACTTCGACGATTTCATTATTTTTTCTGACACCTTAGAGGATCATCTACAACACCTACAACAATTTCTAACGGTGTGTCAACACGAAAACATCACACTCAATTATAATAAATGTTCATTTTTTAAAACAAATATAGATTTCTTAGGATACACTGTTACCGCAGGTACTTATGCACCACAGACGCGCAACCTTGATACCATAAATGCCATCAAACCACCTACCAATCAAAAAACACTACAATCATTTTTAGGAACAGTAAACGTTTATAATAAGTTTATAGCAGATTATGCCCGCTTACGAACACCTTTAAATAAACTACTTAAAAAGGATGTAAAATGGAATTGGGACCAAGACTGTCAACAAGCTTTCACCACTCTCAAAGAGAGTTTAACCAGTAAACCAGTACTACACTTGTATCAAGTCGGTTTACCATGCCGCCTTTATTGCGACGCATCCACCCAAGGGATCGCAGGCATACTCAAACAGGTACATCCAGACGGACAAGTACATCCTGTACAATATTTCAGCCGCGCCCTTAGAGCACATGAGAGAAACTACACCGTTTCCGAACTCGAGTGCCTCGCCATCGTCGAAAGTGTAAACAAATTCCGAATATACCTCACCGGTATAAAATTCACCATATACACAGATCACCAAGCTTTACAATGGCTAAAAACTATAAAAAATCCGTCAGGACGACTCTTTAGATGGAGCCTGAGACTATCTACCTATAATTACGAAATCCACTACCTCAAAGGCAGCCAACAGTACGAGGCAGATTTACTGTCACGAAACCCCTTTGTAGGATTTATCAGTGCTGATATTATAAAACAGCATCAACCAACAGCATCCACATTCAACATTGATACAAACGGCTTACATACCATTACCCGAAAAGGTGTAACTAAAATAATAATTCCCGAAACCCTGCAATATACTCTCATGAACAAAGTTCACCAAGAATATAACCACCCAGGCATCTCTCAGATGATCCGCATAATTACTACCCAGTACTACTGGAAAGGTATCTCTAAATCTATAGAAAAATTTGTCAGGTCGTGTCACACCTGCCAAATCATTAAAAGGCCCAAAGGTAAACCCTATGGTGCCCTCGGACAAATTCCACCACCTCAACAACCAATCGACTTAATCTCTATAGATACCATAGCTGGATTTTCGAAATATGGACACTCCAAGGCATATCTACACGTAATAGTGGATCATTTGACGCGATATGCTTGGACCTTCCCATCGAAGTCCACCAGTACCCTAACGTACATTCAAACCCTCAAGACTGTATTACAACAAGGATTTCCAAAACGCCTGTTATCTGACAGAGCGCCCGCTTTTACCTCAGAAAAATTCCGTAAATTTCTAATAACACATGGTATACAACCCCTGCTCACCACAAGCAATAACCCACAGGCAAACGGTTTAATAGAACGCTTAAATGCCACCATTACAGGCAAACTCAGACTAGCTTATCTAGAAAATCCAAAAGCTTCCTGGACTCAACTTGTTAAACGCGTCACTCAGACGTACAATAACACACCCCATTCTGTCACAAGTTTTCCACCCACCTACTTAATGTTCAATGTTGTCCCCCCAGATCTAAGAACTCATATTAACCCATACCCCGAAATAAATATAGCTCGAGAGATAGCACGCACTCGTACCCAAAATAAGCATAAAAAAGATAAAGAAACATTTGATAAGCAGCACAGAACACCACATTTCGAAGTGAATGATCTTGTTTTGGTCAAAAATTATAGACACCCCGACACAGGTAAATTAGCACCATATTTTACTGGACCATACAAAATAATTGAAATAATTTCACCCAATGTCGTTCGAATAGATCGCCCCAATCAACCTCTCAATAGAGACAGCGACACCATACATGTCAATAAATTAAAATATTACACAGAGAATGTTCTGCACATTACACCTCCTCATACCCGATATGTTCAAAAAGAACAGCGAATGTCCCCAGATGTATATCTCAGTGAATTCAAACATTTGACTTCAGATATCTTCGAAACGCAACTTTACCGAATTATACCGCCACAAACTTCCCAGCCATTCCTACATTTAACTCCAGATTTATTTAATAGCGATCGTTTTAAAACAAACCTCAAGTAGCGACCAGAAAATTTCCCGTTAAATTCAAAATCCTATTCTATCTACATTACACCAACCCAAATATTTCTTTGAAACCGCCAGACCTAGAACTAGAGGAGAAGGAATTTAACGCTGTAGACAAGCCCCCAGTAATATAATCCCCGACGATAAACAGCGGCAATTGCCCTTTAGTCGACCCCGTTTCATGTATATACAACGCCTCTCTCCCCGCTAACAAAGCTGTCAACTAAAAATCCGCTGTCGGAACGACCACCATATGTTTTTCCCATCAGCCATTTATATTTTCCCCAGAATTTCACAAATTCCCCGACAGAGTCATAAAAATTCCGGACTGATAGACTAAACAATTCGAGACACCATGTGCGTCACCTAGATCTATCGCCACCCTTCCCCTAACTGTCCCCCAGTCCTACATTCCCCATGTCCCGCATTCTTTTTTTCCACACTTCTTACTACATTAACAGTCGATATCTTAACCTAACTTTTAAAAACATTTGGACATTTGAATTTGGACAAGACCTTCCTTAAATTGAACATTTTTAATATTTTAATCCTGTGTAAATCTCTAATTTTTACTACATATCAAACATTTTACATGTTAAATTGAGATCACAATCTTTAATTATATTCTGTTTTTGTATAAAATATTTTATTTTTATTTTTGCCTTTCAAGTATATAATCACTAGTTTTTAATCCAACATTATATATAAAAAAATCAATTTCATTTTTCATAATATTATTTTAGTATTACAAAAGATTAATTTGGTGTCAAAAATCACTTTAATTCTTCATTATTATTACTTTTATATATTGATTGTTTGATTTTATCCACTTAAACTTTATTCAACCACAATGATATTGCTATATTTTTATTCATTTTATATTTGTTTTTATACCTTTATATAAAATGACTATGTTATCATTAACTTTCGGGCATACAACAATCTATTTATCTAACCACTTCAGTGTACTTTACACTACTATCTTCTTAGTCATTGCTTCACATCAACGTAGAAAAACGATAGTACTGCTTGACAATTTTTTGATTTCATAATTTCAACAAACTATTTGATCAAAGTTCCCCAGAATTAAAAATCCCAACTTCTGGCCTTGAACACGTTTCAAAAGTTTACTACAATCATCCCTAGAGCATAATCACCCACGCAAACACAAAGCGTCCACAACTCAATTTTTTAGCTCTAACGGACCACAATCAACCTTTGATTTTAAGTCAAGTCAGATCACCTACTGTCGCTACAACAATTCTACTTAACGCATGACTCCATTTCACATCTTTCAATCATATTAATGAACGACTTTTTCTTCAACAACTTTTCAACGCAATAACCCTACAATTGTGACAAAGCACTGTAACCCTTATACAGGATCACAGGTGAAACATTGCCTAGGAAGACGCACAAGTCTATATCCTCGCTTTGCACCTGGACCTAAGTATTTGATTACCTGTGTAATACTTACAATTGCATATTCTTTAACCACTAATCCTTTCCAACGCCCGCCAACAATCTCTTAGAACATGATTTTATTTTTATCATCATTATTTTTTATCAAACAAAGGTTTTATCTTAATTTCTCTTTTATATGAATATCATAACTTTTAAATTAAACATAAGTCGTATCTTTTAGAATTTGCAGATATATCCAAACAAAACATCTTGTTATAGCCCTTTTTAACCCTCACAGTTTAAATTATTTAAAAGAATTTTTAATTACTTACCTGTGTTAGAGAGGCTTTACCCGTTTAAACCCGGATAAACCCTTTCACTCCCGGGGCTCATCTATGGTAATTTAAACCAACAACCCTATATTGTATAATTACTTATAACAAGATTGTCATGTTGTATATAGAAACACATCTATAAATAATTATATGCATGATTAATCTGTGTCATTGCATCACCATATGTAATGTACTTTGTACAAACTAAGGATGAATAAATAAAACTATGTAATAGATGAGGAGATAAGTTAAAGCAAGATTGAGCATCAAAAACGTCTAAATTCGAGACAACCCTGAAAAGGAATTCGGCAGCCCGTTGCCATCTGGTCCAAAGGGTGCAGAATGCCCCAGACGTTCAAAGTTCAAATTCGCAGATGTCTCCCCCCCTCCTCGGGAATGGTATATAAACACCTCGGTTTTAGCCGATAAAAGTTAGTCAGCAGTCACCCCTTCCACCGTCAGCGTGAGCCCTTGTCAGTCTTAGCCAGGACTACATCATCGTCATGTAAACAGTAAGAACCCTTCTAACTCCATCTTGCTTAGCTCAACTCCTATCTGTTCATGGAACTTTCTTACTACAACTGTGTCTCTTCGTTTTGTGTGTGTGTGAACATTCCCAAGCTTTCCACTCTGCCTCGACCACGACTGCCTGTACTCTGTGAAAACTGTTAAAGGTCTTCCAAAGTGCAGAGAGGTACTGGAAAACTCTCCACGCCCTGACTGTCCCTCTCGGTTACTACAGGTTTGACCCTCGGTTACCACATATATTTATTTATATCACTTTTATCTCACATTATAGTGTAGTAGTATTAGAGAATAACACTAAAATATTTTATATTTACATGTTTTATGTATGGAAACAGGCCAAGCTGAGTGAACTCGCTACGTTGACCTATATTTACGTAGTATTAAAACATTGAAACAAAGACAGTGGACAAAATTCCCCGCAGTACATGGTCGAGCAGCAACATTCAGAGGAACATTCAATAGCTTCTGGAGGCCAAGAAAAACAAATCAGACTTGCGAAATCAAAGATTACTAAGGGTATATGTAAAATAGTATCTGATTAAATAATAGCTCATGATCTATTGGCGATTCATTGTATCGTGATTTCTCCTGTAGAAGGGCTTTCTTGTCTATAAGATAGAGAAATAATTTACATTAAAAATAATATTATTCATAGAGAGGAATATAGCTTTAACTTTAATATAAGTATTTTATATCATATAAAAAAAAATTCACCTGCCAGTAAATGTGAATATTTTAAAATACTGACGAATCATTTCATATTTTCTAAATTTTTTTAGAAATTGAAACTATAATTACAACTTCTCCCAAGGTATTCAAAAATACAAGGTTTCAAAATTGATATATTTATCTTTATTGTTAAATTTATATTTATAATTGAATTTTTGCATTAATTTATTCTCTATTGCTCCTTAACAATTATATAATCAATGGTAAATAATTTTATTATAAAATTACAGAATGTATGCATACATGAGCGAATATTCAAGAAACCTGGGAGAAGCCCAAATGGTCGAATACCACTCAGGTTTTATCTTATAGTTTCTTAAAATCCACCATATTTATCGTAAAGATCAAGTAGAGCAATAGGTAACTATAATTCTTTCAATTTAGGATTTTTTTAAGCCATGGCGCAAAATGCTAGAGCAGCTGAGGAAAGCTTTCATATACGTTGAATATTGCTTGAGAATTTAAATATTTTATATAGAAATAATTTTTTCAAAAATATAAATATTTGGTTTCATTTTTTTCTTCTATTATACTAATAAAAAATACCTAATAAAATACTTTATATCGTAATACTATATATTCATATATATTTTTATTTTCTTATATTTATACTTTTATTTTTCATTTTTATTTTAATATGAGTGTAATATATTATTTTATTTTTGTTCGTGATATTTTGATACATTTGCGAAATTGCATCTTTTATTTTGAATATAATAAAACATATTCTAATTCTGCGGTAGTAGGATATCATTAAGATAAATTTGGGACTCGTGTATAAAATTTCTACGCAGTTTTCAGCAGAACATTTAAAAAATTTATTTATTTATCACCAGTTGCAAATAAGACACGCTATATCCGATCTGGATAATTGCGCGTGAAACTATTTACAATAATTTATATTGTAGAAGAATAGGTAACAGAATTGTCAAAAATAAAATAAACAATTAAGAAAAAGAGCATTAAATATAAATTCTAATTATCCCTATATATAGTCACGACCGTCTTTCCTCATCGGCCTTCACGGATGCGCGCGCATCACCATTATGATCATTATCATTATCTAATGATAATTATAATAATAATTATTATTATTATATTATTATTATTATTATCCCTATATATAGTCACGACCGTCTTTCCTCATCGGCCTCAGTCACGGATGCGCGCGCATCATCATTATGATCATTATCATAATCTAATGATTATGATTATTATTATTATTATATTATTATTATTATATATATAGTCACAACCGTCTTTCCTCATTCCTCATC
This sequence comes from Cordylochernes scorpioides, assembly GCA_030710605.1. Taxonomy (NCBI): domain Eukaryota; kingdom Metazoa; phylum Arthropoda; class Arachnida; order Pseudoscorpiones; family Chernetidae; genus Cordylochernes; species Cordylochernes scorpioides. The sequence continues at coordinate 157,711,805 of CP092864.1, forward strand.
GGCCGCCTCTGTCACGGATGCGCGCGCACAGGGAGGTCACGTTTTCGCCGGCAGCCAACGGGCGCGCGCCGCCGGCATTACGTCATCTATATATATAAAATTCAATGTCTGTCTGTCTGTCTGTACTCTATAGATTCAAAAACCATACATCCAATCGCCGTGAAATTTTGGGATATTATTAAGTATATCGCCGGGAAGGTTTTTGAAAAATAATTTCATGAATATCATGAATATCCTTAGAGTTATTTGCAGATTTGTAGATTTAACTCGCAAGCAGCGCCCCCATTGTGACGATGTTAACAAGTTTTCTAATCACTAAGTTTGTTATCTTAAATATTATTTATCAAAAGTAAGATTATCTCAGGATGACACGGCAATTTATTTGAGACAAGAATAATGATACAATTCCAAGGCGAAGATACTATTCCTTTAACTTCCAATTACCGAGGGAACCAATTAATATTGATTTTATTCAACTTATCGAGTATTTTTCAAGGGACCGGGAAAAAATGTTCACTAGATAAAACTATGATTTTCTAATGTAAAAAATTAGGAAAGACAAAATTCAGGATGACACGGCACACAGGGACCGGGAAAAAATGTTCACTTTATCGAGAGATTCAAATTTACGAGTTTCAAATTATCAAAATATATCTTTTTTTTAATAAGTTTTTAGAGAATTGTTTTAACAAATGTTCGCTAGACAAACCTTTACTCGGGTAAAACATCGGGCGAAGCCGGGTACGTCCGCTAGTTATATTATAAACACATTTGTGAAATATCTATGACCCAATTATGACTTGGAGCGAACTGGGGGTATATTGCCATGGGAAACTACACTGGTGTCCAAAAAATAAGAAACTTAACCAATATTGAAATTTCTCAGAAGCTAATTTATTAATAAATTTAAAATTTAGTATACAAATAGTTTAAACTATGGAGAATTTGACTAGCTATATGAAAATAAAAAAATATTTGAAATTATGAAATATGCAAATTATTACCAACATACCCAAAGCTAAGGTTCCAGATCTTAAATAAATAAGATATCAATAGGGAGTATGATCACCTCTAACAGCTATCAAGGTCTCACAGCGAGCCCTCATACTGTTTACCAGGCTTTGGAGGAGGTCCAGGGGTAGTAAACCCCACTCCTCCAATAGAGCAGTTTTTAGCTCAACGAGGGTTCTGGGAGAGGGGTGACGAGCTCCAATACGCCTTCCTAGAGCATCCTACACATGCTCTATTGGATTCGGGTCCGGAGATCTGGCTGGCCAATCCATCCTTCGAATATGCTCACTCTGGAGATATTCATTGACTAGCCTAGCCCTATGCGGACGAGCATTATCGTCCATAAAAATTAAATTGTGACCAATTTGATCTCTATAAGGTCTTAGATAAGGCTCAAGGATCTCGTCCCTGTACCTTTGGGCAGTTAAAGTGCCCCCAGAAAAAAATGTGGAGGAGTGTGCGTCTGCTAGAAATGATGCCAGCCCGACTAAGAGACTGCCCCCTCTAAAACTGTCTATTTCCCTGATGTTACTGGGATGATAGCGGGTTCCAGGCTCCCTCTAGATGAAAACTCGTCGAGAATCTGTGTTTAAAGTAAATCTTGACTTGTCACTGAAGAGAACATTGACCCACTGATCATGAGTCCAGGCGTGATGTTCCAAGCACCAATTCAAGCGGGCTCTACTGTGAGCAGAGGTTAAAGGGATACAGACCATTGATCGTCTTGCATAAAGAGCACCTTCGTGAAGCCTTCGGTAAACAGTTTGTCTTCAAATTCTCGTTCCATTAGCACTTGAGAGTTCATTAGACAGTTGAATAGCTGTCATCTCCCTATGGCGCTTGGCAGTTACGACCAGATAACGGTCTTCAGAGATAGCTGTTTTCTTTTTCTACCAGAACCTTCTTTTCTTTTGATGGTTCCTGTCTCAATGAACTGTTTCCATATTTTTCTGACCACAGATTTATTCACATTTAGCCATTTTGCTACTTCAACTTGTGATTGCCCTGCCTCCATTCTTCCAACAGCTCTCCATTTTAAATCATCTGCTAAAATATTTCGTAAACTCATAATTACCTAAGGATTAAATAAAATTATAATTGGACAATTCTTAGATGGGGTAAACGACAAGCCAAATAGCACACTTATAAAGACAAGCAAATATTTGCATATTTTCAATTTTACCGAATCGAATGGTTGCGATAAATAAATTCTACGACTTAAAATGCCTAATTAAATTACTTTTTAGCTTTTAGCGCTGTATATTTTAAAACATATTATTAAAAAACAAAAGTTTCTTATTTTTTGGACACCAGTGTATAAAGGTATCAGGAACCGGGATACAGGCTGGATGTTGAAGCCACTTATTTCCTTGAGGAATCCATCAAAAGGCGCTCCTGGACATGAATGACATAAAATGGACTCTATAATGATAAATGTGGTGGAAATAAGTTCCATGAACTTGAATCGAGCTTCGTATGTAGACATTGTATGGGATTTCTCGAAAGAAATCAATTTATTAGCTTTACCTCTCTTTCTTAATATTAATTTATTTCGAACAGAGAGATAACGATTGTTATAAAATGTTTTCGTAGGTTTAGCCCCAAAATTTCGTTAGTATTCTGGTTTTTGATTGTATACGAATCGGCTTTTGGCATGCTTTAATGGGACGTGTTCATCCTTTCTCGCAAACATCAATTTAAGAGAGGCGCAAGTAAAAATCCGGTCCAGAAATGTCCTCACAAACGTTACTTTTCGTATTATTCTTTATTTTCTTAAATATCCGTTAATATCTTAACTTTTCTGATAAATAGTATCCTTGTGAGTCCTTGAAGTGGGGGCACATGTCTGGCAAATTTTCAACCTGTTATAATTAATTATTCTCTTTTAATAAGTATAAGCATACTTATAATAATTATTATTTATGGTGATGGTAAACAGTTCTCTGTAATTGAAACATCAATTCATGACGAGTTCGCCAGCCTGAGCACAATCATCAACTTGTGGTCGCGTGTAGCTTTTACTATCGTTGACCTGTTGTCATTCAGATGGCCATCGTTCCTTTGTGACTCGATGTTACGGATATCTGTAAGCTCTGGAATCAAAATGGGGATTCGGAGAAAATCTGATAGAATTTGGTTAATTTTGTTGAATAAATATACACATATGAAAAAAACTAATAAATTAAAAATGTAATTAGAAATAAACTAAATGGAATCGAAAAACAAATATACATTTTCCCCCCAAAATATAATTGACACCTAAAATAAACTATTTGAAATTTTAAAATGTTATTTTTCTGCGTTACTTCGTCTATTTTATATTGATATTTTAATAATTGGATGTTATCATAAATGATATTTCGGGGCTCTGGCACATTTGTAAGTCCAAAAGTGAACTACTTTTCACATGTGGTGCACTAATAGTAAAAGCATTCGCCAACTTTTACCCACCATGATTACCATGGCCTGTATCACGTGTGTACTAGGAATAATAAAAATATTCATTGATTTTCAACTATAAAATATTCTAAGCAACTTCAAGTAATACAGCTTCGATAGATGCAATTTATCTCTAGTAAAATAAGGAACGTATTCGAGGACATTTCCTGTGGACAATCGATATAAAAAAGGTCATATAACTAAGAAACAAAGCGTACCTTAATAGCTGATCAGACATTTTCTATCATTAAAATAACCGGTGCATACACAAATAAAATAGGAGATAATAAATAGAGAAGAGCTCCTATCAAGGTCATGTTTTCTCCCCAAACTTTAATTACAGTCGGACAACAATCAAAATGATTCCGCAGCGGCATTTACTCGGTTTCTAATTGTAAGCTGGTAATTACAGCCGTCCTTGGCCCGGTATATCCATAACGAGGGAGACCTGCCCACACCCTGTCCCTTTGTCCTGGGCGTGCCGGCACAACTCTATGTATCGGTCGCTTGTATTTGTCGCTTGATCTACCTATTTCCTATCTTCTCTTTGCCCTAGAATATTCCCATCATACGGTAAGCTTGGGTTGATCATCATCTTTACACATCTTTACACCTCTGGCTGGTAGAAGTCAATGTACATAACGATCTATCTTTTGTTGACGTGTTGGTTGTTACAAACCCTTATAGACTTAAAGTGAAAACCTCATTTTGTGCCTTGCCGTCACTTATATTTGATATGGATCTCAGATAGATAAAGCTATTTATTTTCAAGACGTTTTGGCATAAACAACATCCAACAGTACCGGATTCAAAAATAAAGGAGGCAGTCATAAAAAAGTATTCTACAACAGGATACCACTAAATCACATACTTCTCTAACGTAGCACAAAACCTCCAGTACCTTGAAAAAAATCAAACTGTTGCCACAACCAGCACGGGACTTGTAACGTCCGAGTATTATCAGATTCTTTTGCGGGATTCAGCAAGTTGATCAGAAGGAGTTGGAAGCTGAGCTGAAATAGTTATTTGCTTTGAAAGACCAGAACTTGTATCGCCGCGGGATTGAAAAACTGGCAAAAAATGGTTTAAGACGGTTTAGCACAATAACCCATACTTAGAATACGAGGTATAATTCGCTATAAAGTTATGCATTCGAGAATGAAGTGACCAAAATATTTCAAGTCTCTCGGTTCACTTTATATAATTTGTATCAAATTTAATATTATTTTTAAAACCACTTTATTCTATATAAACTCGCGGAAGTAAAAGGAAGGTCCAACTCGAGCAAACACATCGCTCAGTTTATTCGTCTAATAAACACTATATATACAATAAAATCCTAAATAATTGCAATTAGATATTCAAGGAATGAAAGGAAGAAAAAATTGCAAAGAATTTCTTTATTCTAAATGTTGGCGAGCTTTCAGGCGTTAGCCTATCTTCAGGCCGATTTCGCAAAAAATATATATATACAAATAACACAAAATCTAAACTATATATAAGGTGTAGAACTAATCCTACCGGAAGTAAATTAAACAAATTGTAATAATATATATTGTATACAACGATACATGCAAATATGCCGAAAACTTTAAATTAAAAATAAATTCTAAAAATTAAAAATAAATTCTAAAACTATGAAATTTGAGATACGCTAAAATTGCATGAAAAGGATTAAAATAAGTCTTGGCAATTACAATAAGGCAATAAATAAACAAACCGACTATGTATTTATACAACTAACATAATTCTATTCCAACTCTCCGGGTGAGAAACCATGAATTTAGCTATGGGATATATGAAGGTACTGCTGCGGTATATCGATCCTTCTATTAATGCTTTTTTTATCGTTCGAAATCAAGGATTCAAGAATAAGTCTATTATATTTAGGGAATATATTCCGGAAGTAACACTTGACATCTTGTAAGTTAAAATGATGGCCAGTAGAATCCTCATTTAAATTTACTATGGAGACAGAAACTGAGGCTGCCTTACCTTATTTGGACATACTCATCCTCAGAACCGAACACAAATTCCATTCCACCGTTTATTATAAGAAAGGAATAGAGCCGTCATACCTCAATTTCAACTCATTTGGCCCGATAAGTCACAAAATTTCCATAGTTAAAACATTGACAAAAAGAATTATCACGCATTGCTCCCTACCAGGCTTCAAAAAGATTGAAATGAGCAACATCATCCGAAACCTCCAGAGATATGGATTCCCAGCCTCATTTGTGATGAAACACACTTATAACGGGTTCCCTCCCCAAAAACAGCAGGTATATCGATCTAATTGCTATTTGCAGTATTCCCCTACTAATCAAAGGCTAGCAGAGGTATTGAAGAAATTTGGGATTAGGCCTATTTTTGTAGGCTCTCGATCCATCGGCCAAATAGTCAGACATCCAATTACGAAATCTCAGGTTAAGACAGAACCGAGTGACCAACAAAATGCAGTTTATTCATTATCTTGCCAACAATGTACCGCTTCTTACGTGGGGGAAACCGGCCGAACAGTCGGCACCAGAGTTAAAGAACTTATCAGGAACGTAAGAAACCAAGATAGCAGATCCCTTATTTATCAACATGAGGATTCTACTGGCCATCATTTTAACTTACAAGATGTCAAGTGTTACTTCCGGAATATATTATCTAAATATAATAGACTTATTCTTGAATCCTTGATTTCGAACGATAAAAAGAGCATCAATAGAAGGATCGATATACCGCAGCAGTACCTTCATATATCCCATAGCTAAATTCATGGTTTCTCACCCGGAGAGTTGGAATAGAATTATGTTAGTTGTATAAATACATAGTCGGTTTGTTTATTTTTTGCCTTATTGTGATTGCCAAGACTTATTTTAGTCCTTTTTATGCAATTTTAGCGTATCTCAAATTTCATAGTTTTAGAATTTATTTTTAATTTAAAGTTTTCGGCATATTTGCATGTATCGTTGTATACAATATATATTATTACAATTTGTTTAATTTACTTCCGGTAGGATTAGTTCTACACCTTATATATAGTTTAGATTTTGTGTTATTTGTATATATATATATATTTTTTGCGAAATCGGCCTGAAGATAGGCTAACGCCTGAAAGCTCGCCAACATTTAGAATAAAGAAACTCTTTGCAATTTTTTCTTCCTTTCATTCCTTGAAACACTATATATATTCAAATAATAGAAGCCATATATTGTTTCTAAAAAATAATTTATTCACCAATATTTCGGTTGGCCGAAAGCCAACCATTGTCAAGAGATGCAACAGAGTTTTGTATAAGTGAGGTCAGAGACAAATAGGGTCAGTAAGCTTCAGTTAAAAATCAGTTTTGTCTATATACAATAGAGAAAATGTATTGTATGTTAAGTATTATTATGAAAAGAATTACTAACACTATACATTTTGTAACAGGTGGGTGTGAATATTTATAGAGTTTAACAATAAAGTCCATTTTATATTTTTAAATAGTTTGCCATTGTTAAACTCTATAAATAATCACACACACACCCTATTAAAATATATTACAAATATCTCTTATAAAAACCTTTCCCACAGAAGGTTTGTTAATAATGTATCGTATATAAAAATGCACATTTTAAAAGTATTTGTTTCATAATTCTACTTTCCCTATTCCTTACTGTGTAAACTGACCATTTTTAGAAAACGATTTCAGTGCTTTATTAAAAGTTCCAAAATGGTCAGCTCAGAATGCTTTTTATTTATTTCAAGAATTTACCTTCAACAGTCCCGGCTGGGATGCCAAAAATATTGCGATTTCACCGCCACTCTGTGTTGTGACGACGATCAAGTTCTATAGAGGGAGTCGTTCACCTTGGTCGGCGGGGTTGAAGGTTCGACGAAAACAGGAAGGAAAATTATTTATAATTTTTAATTAAAAAAAAAATAGTAAAGTGTTATTTAATTAATTATATATTTAAATGTATTCACACTAAAATAATCGGGGATCAGGGCAAATCTTCCCGTTCGAAAGTAGTTTACAAGTTCTTCTGTCTTTGTTTTTCTCATTCCAGCCGCTGCATCCCCGTAGCCCCCTCTGTCGGCCTCCCATTTGCTGCTTCGAACTCCTTCTTTTCCAACAGGCAGGATATGTTTCAAGGGGATGTACGATATGCCGGTTTCATCCTTTTTTTTATCGAGGTATTGACATGTTGAACGTGGAATTTGACTCGTCGACACCTGGTTACAAAAATGGAAACTCATTGTCGAATAATGGGTCAAAGAGAAGTCTTTGGTATATTTGATAATTTAACTTGAAATCTGTGTCCGTCTTCTTTATAGATGGCTTCCAATTGTAATAAAAACTATCAATAAATAAATAATGAAACATTGAAGCCCTGTAAGACTTTCCTTGCATTGCTTGACCCAAGTCTGCTAGGTGTTAATTTGAGAGATAGCGTAGTAAATGGCATGGGTTTGGTTTACAATCATGCCACGTCCATCATAACAACATTCTTCCACTTTCCCCTGCCAGATAATTTTAATAAAGGGTCCTACTGCAGGCCTTGCGTTCCTCGATAAATGAGAGTATAAACATTAGCCTTTTCACGTAGTTGAAGCCTTTTCTACTGACACTATGGTAGAAAGTAGTACTTTTTTATTCGTGGAAATGTTTCCATGAGAAAGTGGATTTTCTCTGACAATCATTTCCTTTTTCTTCTTTCAGTTGGAGTTAAATGGCTTTTCAGGCACTTTCTTTCAGAGGAACTTTCATATTAATAGCAATATTTTTTTTTTCATAATTTTAACAATTTTGGTAAACGAATATTTTTCCTTTTAAAGTATGACGACGTAACCTTTTACAAAATCACGTATACTTCAGGGACTCCAAATATTTAAAAATAATTTATTCATGAAATATGAATCAATTCATGTTCTTTCGAATAAATAAAACATCACTCGAATTACACGCATCATTTTGAGCTATATCGTTGCAAAATCGTTATTTTTTTAAAAATAGAACACCCTCTGTATCAACAAAGCTAACATATCAAGTATAACATAATGGTTGTGCTATGTGGCACCGAACCTATTTAGCTACAGACTTATTTACCAATAGAAATCTATATTTTTGTCATCCAAAATACGAAATTCCCCTAGCCGATACAGATGGTGCTTCCAGTATTCCGTAGCAAAATTTCTAAAAATATTCATGCACATTATAATTGCCACTTTGGATATTAAAACTAATCAACTGAATTTAGAGGGTAAAAAAAAATAATTTCTAGGCCTGACAAATAAAGACTCTGATTTTCAGTTTAAAAAGAAATATTTTTCTATATAATATTAATTTAATTAAAAACACTCGTTCCAGCGTTTCTCCATACATGAGTATTCTTTCTCGGAAATGAGAGAATGTAAAGCTGTTAAATTATTTTTTACAGCCCTCTAAAATTCTTCATAGGACGCAAAGCGCTTACCAGAAACAAATTTCTCCAGGTGTAGAAAGAAATGAAAGTCTGAGGGTGTGAAAATTCAGGAGAATGGGGGAGATGGCCGAGAAATTTCGACGCTTTTAGAGCAGGTGCTTTGCCTTGGTGAGAGATGATATTTTTCCCTCTAGTCAGGCTTTTTCCCGTATTTCGGCATCCAGCTGGTCAAGAAGGTTAGAGTAATATTCCTATTTAATAGTTCTGCCCTTTTCAAAGTAATCAATGAACAGTTTCCTTTGGCATCCCAAAATACACTGGTCTTGGTTCTCCCGGAATATGCGATCGAGTTCGCCTTCTTTGTCGCTGAAAGACCGGCTCCCACCCACTGATTCGACTGGTGTTTGGTTTCTGGCCTGTAGTCGTGGACCATTGTGATCATTCGCGGCACAAATTCGGTCGAATACCTCTTGAATCGATCCAAATATTTCTGCGAATGTCGTTTGAGAGTATCTTTTTATCTGCATTCAGAAAATGTGACGCTCACCTTGCGCAGAGCTTTCACATCCCTACCTTTTCGTGAAAGGTGTTCAGCACCGTATATTTCGATATTCCCACGGTCTCAGCTATCTCACACAACTTTACTCGCCTATCATCCAATACGATATTGTACACCTTTTCGATATTTTCTAGTGTGGTTTAAGTTTTTAGCCGACCTTCACGTGGGTCATCTTCGAGAGACGTGCGACTACATCTATATTCAGCTGCCCACTTTAAAACGATTTAAATTGAAGGAGAAGAGTTCACATAAACTTCTGTCAACTTCGGATTAATTTCTTTACTGGTTAATCCAACCAAAACGAATAATTTAATAACTGCACGATATATTCAAGTTAATCCGTTTTAACGAAACACGCGCAAGCCATGTACTGAAAAGACTCGTTTACACAAACTACTTTAGCGAACAAGTAGAAAATTGTCATACGAACTAATCATCTTTTTTATACGATAAATGCGATAAAATATTTAAAGTAAAGGCCAAACCTTTCTAAAAACGTTCATTTCTATACAAATAATTCCGTCAGAATAGACGCTGATTCAACGTGTCATCACCTATTGACGGTTTCGGTAGACTAGTTGTCTCAGGTCGGCGACTTAGTCGCATCACTTGTAGGTTCATAATCCAACCTGGGGACCATGGTTTCTGGCTGATGGCCTTCGTCATTCAAGGGCTGGCGTTGACTTGACGATATCTCTCCACGAAATATTATTGAAATTCTCAGAATTAATCAAAGAGGTGTTTAGAGCTGGCAGAGAGTGATCAGTCTAATGCTATTGTTAAAATAAAGATGTCAAGAGTAAATTCTCCGGCACATTATAGTTTTTCAATAGTCAGAGAATCATTGAAGAGTAAATTTCACTTTCAGCCAATTCTTTGGTTCTTAGAAGAAAGATAATTCGAAATGTCTCCGAACAATTACTAAAGAAACGTGTTGCGTTCTGTCCTTTATGATGGCAAAGTTAATTTGACCGATGCAATTTCTTTAAATCTCTCTCTCCACGGGGACAATAGATATTTGAAGGTAAACTGTAGCAATGGGTAATTCGACCTTTTATAACTCCCCCTCCTTGCTAGGTACCGGCCTCCGGGGAACAATGGACCCTCACTTTTTGGCCCATTAGCGCCCGTGCAAGACTGTCCTTTGTTGGAGTTTGCCTTGTAAATTGGCCATGCTCATTGCTTCCCCGTATTACTTCCTCTTGGAAAGTTTATAAACATAGATTTTTCAATCAAATAAAATATTTGTTATTGTTGAAAGTAAGAATTCGTGCAAATCGCCATCATATTTAACATCGTATACCTATTTGAATTTTATAAATATATATATATATATATGCCTTCTGTAAAGCACATGTGCTCCTGGTCAGGATATGCCATTTTAAATATATATATATATATGTTATATAATTTAAAAACTCAAATATTTCTATTTTTAAAAATATATATATTTTTCATTTTTTATTCATTGATAATTTTACTTTTGTTATAATCGTTTTTAGAAAGACTTTCAGTTTTGTTGTATAGTTTTGTTGTAAATATGCGTAGTTAACATATCTATCCTTTTAAATAACTAATATAGGATTAACTTTATAAATTTTATATAATGTGAAACTTACTAATGTGTAATATTTCCTCAAGTAATTGAAAATAAAAGCTACTTGACGGTAAATAATTATATTTTTTTATCACGACTGCACCTCAACCCTTTATCTTATCGATCCTTTGTCTTGTCAACCCTTTATCTAACAACAACAACAAAATATTCATAACAATAAGTCGACAGGATTACCTAAATTTTCAACCTAATTGCTCTATAAATTATTCAAATTTTATAAAACTATTTTTACAAAATGTCGCGCAAACAAAGGAATGTAGAACATGCCATGACGCCTAATCCAAGTATTATAGAAATACCGAAATTTAATGGTCAAAATTTAGACATAATATCTTGGCTCAAATTCTTTAACAAAAAAAAATGTTTACAGAAACATATTGATGAAGATTTTAAACTAAATAATATATCAAATTATCTCGGGAGAATCATTCAGTTATTATATAGAAGAGTTACAAGATATAGATAATTGGGGGGATTTAGAACAAAAATGTATAACATATTTCACAATAAAGGATTCAAATATATTTGGTAGGTTTATAAATTTAAAATATAATGGTAATAATGATCTTGAACAATATTTTAAAGAAAAATCTGCCTTAGCCAATAAACTTAAAATCTTGAAAAAAACACTTTTACTAGAGGCACTTACAGATGGAATGCCAGATCACCTAAAAAATATCTAATAGCTGCAAGAGTACAAGAACTTTCAGTCTGGTATAAAATCACAAGACAATTAAAAGTGGAAGCAATGGTCGCCTCTCCCGTCAAAATAAACGTCATAATCTGACGCCATCTATTGACCGTCGCCGCAACTAGCAGCATCGGGTCGGTGACAAAGCCACAACATCAACTTTGGCAAACTGATAAGCGTCCACCTAGAGACCATGGTTTCGGGCTAATAGCCCTCGTTAGTCTAGGGCGGACTTTATCCCATGAGATCCACACGGGATCTAATGGAATCCTCACAACCTACCAAAGAGGTGTTTTGCTGGCAATGTGGCTGGGCCAAATCTATTGGCAAAACATAGATGGAAGATTTGCCGGGAGGAAATTAATCCATGGAAGCAATGGTCGCCTCTCCCGTCAAAATAAACGTCAGAATCTGACGCCATCTATTGACCGTCGCCGCAACCAGCGGCATCGGGTCGGTGACAAAGCCACAACACCAACTTTGGCAAACTGATAAGCGTCCACCTAGAGACCATGGTTTCGGGCTAATGGCCCTCGTTAGTCTAGGGCGGACTTTATCCCATGAGATCCACACGGGATCTAATGGAATCCTCACAATCTACCAAAGATGTGTTTTGCTGGCAATGTGGCTGGGCCAAATCTATTGGCAAAACATAGATGGAAAATTTGCCGGGAGGAAATTAATCCATGGAAGCAATGGTCGCCTCTTCCGTCAAAATAAACGTCAGAATCTGACGCCATCTATTGACCGTCGCCGCAACTAGCGGCATCGGGTCGGTGACAAAGCCACAACACCAACTTTGGCAAACTGATAAGAGTCCACCTAGAGACCATGGTTTCGGGCTAATGGCCCTCGTTAGTCTAGGGCGGACTTTATCCCATGAGATCCACACGGGATCTAATGGAATCCTCACAATCTACCAAAGAGGTGTTTTGCTGGCAATGTGGCTGGGCCAAATCTCTAGGCAAAACATAGATGGAAAATTTGCCGGGAGGAAATTAATCCATGGAAGCAATGGTCGCCTCTCCCGTCAAAATAAACGTCAGAATCTGACGCCATCTATTGACCGTGGCCCTAGACTGACGAGGGCCATTAGCCCGAAACCATGGTCTCTAGGTGGAAGCTTATCAGTTTGCCAAAGTTGGTGTTGTGGCTTTGTCACCGACCCGATGCCGCTAGTGCCAAGCAGACCTCCCCAGCACCCTCCAGCCCTGCCACGCCTGCGTCCGTGGCGAACTTGCCTGTCCGTCCCTACGAGACTCCAGCCCCCGAGCTTCCTGCTCCGGCGCCGAGCACCAGCCAGTTGCCGTCACGACCAGAGCCCTCCCCGACCAATACTGAGCCATCTGCGGCTCCTTAAAAGGAGAACCAAGACATGACTGACCAAGTAGAGAATATTTTCATAGAGCAAAACGCTGACTCTATTTTGGCCCCTCTCTATGATGAGGTTGATGATGATGAAGTAGTGGTCGCGGTTATACACCGCTCTGACAGAGAAGCACTCCCCGATGCACTCTCCTATGAAAACAGGAAAATTCTGTACGAATTCCTCGGCGATGCAATGAGCACGTTGGGGACAAAAAACCCTCCATAAGCACGGGCCTTTCCGATAACTGGGCGACCTTGAACATTTGACATAGTCTAGACATCTCTTCAGAGAAGGCTGATGTAAATATTTATTAATTTTTATATATATTTTACTTTATTTTATAAATATGTAATATAATATTTTTTCTTGGTACTATAAAATTTTATATGGGCGATCAATAAAAGTTGTTTTAATCTCAATCTCTCTCTCTCTCTCGGCCGTGCGGCCACGCGGCGCGCGAGCTCCGCGTTCTTCGGGCATGGAGGGCGAGAGAATGGAAGTCAGCAATATGTTTTTGGTATTGGCGGATAGCCAATGTGAAGGGGAACAGGATTGTGCTATTTCTTTCGTTGTTACACCAACGAATGCCGAAATATCGGCGAAAAACAATTCAGTGAAGAATGTTTCCAATTCTGAAACAAATGAGAAGTATGCAAAATCTCCCGTGACAAGCGGCGGATATGCAAATTCGCCTCAAACAAGCCGAAATTGGGCCGACATCGTTGAAAACGAATCGGTTTACTTCGAGCAAAGTAAAAAGAGGAAACGTTCGCCTGCTTCAGAAAGGGTACGCCAGCCTCAACCTGGTCCATCTCGCCAGACTGAAGCCAACCGGGACAACACTGCGCAGCGCCAGCCATCGCGCCCCAGGAACATCATTGAGCAAATCAAGGTCTCCAGGCAAATGCTGGATCAATGCCGGAGCAAAGCAGCTGACGGAACATTTGACAAGATGGTCTATCTGGAGTACTCCCCGGAGTTCACTCCGGTGGACTACATCAAGGCCCTGGAAAATAAACTGGGGAAAATCTACGTTGTACAGCTGGGAAAAGCTTCCGGGCAGGTCAGGGAGCCCTCCTCAAAGCCCTTCCTTACCAAAAGAAGGCAGAAAAAAAATAACAATCAGCGGGCTTCCATACGTCATTGAAGACGCTGACATCATCAGGACCCTGAGGTCTCCATCGTACCTGCCGTGAATTCTTCCGGCGGCTACACCTGGCTTGACCTGAAAAAGACGGCGTTCATCCTCATGAACAATGGGAAAAAATCACAGATCTTCCTAAGAAGATTGTCGTGACTTCCAAGTGCGGCTCTGCACTGGCCTACTTGGAGTACGGCTTCCGATGCTCCAAGTGCTACAGAATGGGCCACAAGAGAATAAATTGCCCCCGGATCATCAGGGAGGCAAATACCATCCAACCCTCGAGTCAGAAGAGCAGTGTAAAACCGGCGCCTGCTCCTAACAACACTGCAGCTGCATCGCCACCTGCAGCATTAAACCACCCTGCGCCAGTGGCTGTTCCGGCACAGACATCTTCCACACCACCTACTCAAGAGGCCAAAGCTCCGAGACTGAGCCCACCACCAGGACTCCGGAAACATCCACCCAGACAGACCTCAACATCAGTAGAGGTAGAAAATCTAACCATCGCAAGAGCTAGGATAGAGCTAGATCCTTGTCTCCAAAAGCTGGATCAACGGCCCTATTTCAGCTTAACACTCTGCTCGAGCGCCTCCAAACATCATCCTTTAGAGAGATTACACTCCTAGGCTTGAAGGAAGAGGAAGTGAAAGAGGCCATCGTGTCCCTTCCTAACCTGAGGCTGCTAATGAAAAAAATCAGCGCAGAACAGAAGCTGGCCCTGTACCTACTCAGCGAGCAACTCATAAAGGGACTTGGATCCTCCAAGTCAACCATTTACAAACGGCTCTCTGACATCAAAACATGGACAAGAAGCCCGCAAGAGCTACCGCCTTGCGTGCCTTAATGTGCGCGGCATTGCCGCTCGACACAGGAGCATCGAATTGTGCTGTTTCCTGGGGCAGCATGCAGTTGACGTTGCCTTCATTCAGGAGACTAATGTCACCACCCTGGACAGCGTCGAAGACCTCTGCTTGGGATACAGGGCAGAGGTTGTTCCAGCATCTGGCGCCAGAGGATCCGGCCTCGCCTGCATCTTCTCATACGACGTCCAGGTCATCGGGCAAAGGGTCCTGTCCCCTGGCAAGATCGCCGTCTTCGACGTCACCATCCGGGGAATAAAGGCGACATTTATCAACTGCCACCTCTCTAATGCTCCTGAGGAGCGGCTAGAGCAGCTACAGGCCATCGCAGCTGCTGCTGCCAATGAAGACGCGTGGGTCCACGCGGTCGGTTGGAAACATCGAGGACATGCAAAATGCGTAAATCTGGAGGAGGTGGGGACAAATCAAGGCGCATCTGGCCTCGGCCATCAAGTCCCTCCATGACCTGGGCAACAATGACGACGACTACATCTCTAGGGCAAGAAAATATATCCAAATCAAGCTCGAGGATGTATCCATCAACTCGGACTATCCCTCCCTGCCGGACCTGGGGCGCGCTCTTCGTCTTCGTTTCAGGGGAACGTCGTCGACAACATTCTACGACAGCGCAGGTCGAGTGATCACGGGACCAGCGGTGAGAGACTTGGCTTTCGCCAACCTAAAAGAGCGCTTTTCCCACCCTACGTGTTCACCGGAGGACATCGATGGTTTCCTGCGTGAATTTACCCTAAGGGTCACCATTGAGGAAAACGATCCACTCCACCGCTATGGGATCGGCGAAGAAGAGATTGTTACTGCCATCGGCCGTCTGCCAACTGGGAAAGAGGCCGGGTGGGATGACTTGTCCTGCGAGCTCTTCCGGGGCTTCGAGGATTTCTTCGCGAGTGCGCTCCGTCGGGTCTTCGAGGCGTCCCAGCTCTGCGGGGCTCTGCCCTCTTCCATGCGGCGCAGCGAAATGCCCCTGATAGCAAAACCGCACGGTGGTCTAGGCCTAGCTGGACTTCGACCTCTCTTCTTGCAAACGACGGACTACAGAGTCCTCAGCGGGGTCCTCTACTGGCGACTGCGACCTCATCTCCGGGACATCGTACCTGAATGCCAGAGCTACGCCGTTCCAGGTAGAACACCAGCCTGGAACATATCCCGCGTAGCTGACGAAGTTACCACTGCCTGCAGAGAAGAAACCCCGCTGGCAGTGGTCGCCACCGACTTGGAGTCAGCGTTTGACACGCTGGACAGAGGCTTCCTGATGTCCGTTCTTCTCTCCGTCGGTCTGCCACCAGTCTTCGTGGGGTGGGTTCTTCTGCTTCGCCTGGAGCAGCTACTCGGCCGGGATAATGTCCCTGGCGTACGCCGACGATCCGCGAGGATGGGCAGCTAGAGGTCGTCAAGAAGATCTTCGAGGACTTTAGGCGTGCGTCAGTAATAAGAGTCAACTTCGGCAAGAGCCAGGGCCTCTGGTGCGGGAGATGGAGGAACCGCACCGACTTCCCGTTGGACAACTCCTGAAACAGGGAGAAAATCAATATCCTAGAGACCATAGTGACTCCTGGTGTGGGAACTTTGGCCCAAGACCAACATCTGCAGAAGTTACTGGAGAGGGCCATTGCTAAGTGGTCCCCCTTTGTCTGCGGTCTCTCACTTGCTGGTCGAGCAAAAGCGGCCAATAGCCTGGTGCTCTCGGCCATCTACTATCACCTCCAGGCTTACCTACCCAGCGAGACCACCATCGCAAGACTGCTGGAAAGATTGGCTCGATTCGTGTGGGTCAGCATCCTAGAGCGGCCGATCTCCGTGGGAGGCATGGGACTTCTCGACGTCGGCACTCAGCTCCGGCTGTCGTGCCTCAAGGGTGTCCAGTCAGCACTGCGTGGAGGTCGCAATGCTCACTCTTGGCTCGCCGAGAGCGAGATGTGGCTGTCTCCTGCGTCCACTCCTGGCACCTGGCTCCCCCCGCGGCGTCGTAGGAGTCTTCACCTCTTCGAAGCTGCTGCGAAGATCCTAGAGCTTAACCATCGGATCCTACAACCAGCACTCCTTCAGGCTCTTCGAGTCGTGGGCGACTGCCGTTTACTGCGGCCCCCTGAGCTCCTGGCTCCTACAAGATGGCTGGGATGGCGTATTGGAAAACTGACTGGGCCTCCTTCAAATATCACCCTCGCTACGCGTGGCGCCCTCGCGGACGCCGCTGCTCTGGGGAGCTTTTGCTCACGCCTGATCACCCAGAATGCCCGGGGCCGTCATCGCGTCGCTAGCCTTGTGGACGCAATCGTGGTGCGCGGGACGACCACTGCCTTCCAACGCCTAACAACCCGCACTGCTCGCCGCATGCTGGAGCCTCCACGCCTGGCTGCACTGCCCATCACCCAGCTGCTGGGACGGTGGCTCCCCCACGTTGGCATCCCCATATCCATCAGCTTGTCTTCTCTCCGGCGATGTGCCTTCTCGGGGCACAATGCTGACGTTGCCGTGCGGCTGGCCCTGCACGCCCTTCCCCATCCAGCACATCAGGCCTCAGCCCGGGAGTCTTGCATCGCCTGTGGGTCCGGAGACTTGTCACTGGCTCACCGATACTGGTCCTGTAGGCGGATCAGGCAAGTCATCGTGGAGGCCTTCACCTTCATCCAGCTGCCCCCTGACCTGCAGAGCTGGATCTAAGGGCATGGCCTGGAGGATGACGCCTTGGCCATCATGGCATCTGCCAAGACCCGCATCTACAAGCACTTCCTGGGCCTGGAGATGCGAGGAGTCCAAGAAGACCCCATCCTCGTCTGGAGGAGGACCTTATCAAGGTGGTGGAGCCTCCCTAGCTCCTAAAATCATTGTACATTCTCATCATTTATCCATTTATATTATCATTATCATTTTTTTTTGTAAAAATTGACTAATAAAATTGACTATAAAAGCAATGGGAATATAGAGCATATATTGTGAATATATTAGAGGTTAAATATGGGACTAACTATTTTAAAGAATAGAGAGATACGACATGAGTGCACCCCATATAATGAATGTACCACTCCAGTAACGGAACCTTTATTCAACGAAACCAGCAGGTTAACCTATGAACAGACATGAAATTAGGAATCCTGTGTTTCATGATAACTACATGGACTCAAATGCTGCAGATAGATTGATATATAAGGTAAACAATATCTTTAAAATGCTTATTTATTCCATTATCGTTTTATTCTGTTCTAGTAACCAGACAATCAACGCTAACTTATAAAAGGTTGAATTTGCTTTATAATAGGTTTTAATCGATTATATCAATACTGTATTTTAGAATGTTTTGAGAGAATAAAAGATACGAAGTTTCAGAATTTGAAAAAAAAAAACACACGAAAAGGCAAAACTCTGACCTATCAAAATTATAATGGATTTGTAAGATGACCAAGCTGACATTCAGAGCCCGAGGCAAAGTTTTATTTTTAATAGACATTAACTTAGGCGTCAGAAATGGATGTTTTTGGTCTTTATCATTCTTTTATATGTACTGTAAAAATGTATATCAGTATAGAGTAAATGGCGTGGCTATTGATAAAAATATTTAATTTATAGGAGATATGAGTGGACATTTCAATTATTACAGGGAAGAGAAAAGATCTTGTAAAGGCGTAAAAATAATTAGAATCTAGAAAACATTTATGGAAATAGTGAATCAATAATATATATTTAATGGCTTCTAATGGAAATACAACTAATAGAAGAAAAATGAATATTGAGGGCAGAAAAAATGAACAAGTAAGACCCTTTAATTACCTAGGAAGCCTCGTGAAAGAGGATAAAAGATGCAAATAAGAATTCAAAGTCAGAATTATAAAAGAAAAATTGATTTTTGAATAAGATAATTATAAATATGTAACTGAAAAAAAGAAAATTTAAATATTTTATTCAACCAGGCTTTTCTTGAACAATTAACAAAGAAGTGCAAGGAAAAATCAACCATTTTGACACCTGGTGTTCTGGAATAATCTTTGAGTTCAAATGGACTGATAAGGTTAAAAATGAAGTTTGGATAAGATTTAATGAAGAATACAGACTTCTAAATAAAGAAATCAGAGGAACTTGGGAAGTTAGTAGAATAGGTACTCTGAGAATCATCTGGAGAGAGAGAGAGAGAATTGCCTATCGTACATACCAGAGGGATATGCCTTGAAGAATGAAGGAGAAACAGATAAAAGAAGAAATGGTTCGAAGTTTAATAGAGTGGTGTCTGTTATCATAATATACACACACAGCTTTATTAAGACCATCTATCTTATACAGATTCACCACACGAAGAAATCATAGATGGAACTCCTATACTCCAGGCAGCGCAGAGCCCAACAGCCTTCAGGTCCGACACCTGTCCAGTGGCCACAGCATCTACCGTGCATATGTTAGCGTATCACTGGAAATTTTATTAGAATATATGAAGAAATAACGAGAATTGCTCCGAATAGAGCAAAATGACGTTCCATGATGACCCAAAATTATGATGATAATAAATAACGGATTAATAAATTAAACAATAATTTTATTATTTTGTAATATGGAAAATAAATATTAACTGGGCACAAAATATGAAAAAATAAAATTCTATAATCTTTTGTCAACTAATAGAAAAAGTTTAAAAAAAAAAAAAAAACGAAGTATTCTATTGGGAGACTTATTATTGTTAAAGACTTAAATCTACTTCAGATATATAAAATAATATCTTAAAAATGAAAGTTTGAAACATTTCACGAAAATATTTTTCTTTCCAAGTTCTATGGTATATTTTAGATATCCCCACACCTCTCTCTCGCCAAAGAGTTGCCAAATCATGCAAAGTCGAATTCCCTATGCGGAAATTGTAATTCTTTAAATTAGTCGCAGCGTTCACAAGGGGTTATTCATTATAATTCAAGTATGCGGTGAAAATACCATGGTTCTATTGTAAGGGGCTGCATTTATAGGATCGAGAAACCTTGAAAGGTGGTGAAATATCTCTTTGCTGATATTTTAGCAACCAGACAATAGATAGAGTTGAAAGATTACCCATTTGTGAAATTTATACTGCAAATATGCCTCATTGCCACCTAAATGATGTGATGCTAATGAAATGCTATTTATCCTTGAAATAAATAACAAGAAGAACGAACTTTGAATTTTTCTCTGCATAGTCCTACAAGAAGGATTTTTATTTATTTTTAAAATGGTGTTTTTGTCTTGAGGTACATTTATGTACGTAATTACATTCCTTATGCAATTCTGGGATGACATTTTAAATAAAAATTATCTCTCTCAAAATAATAGTCAGTAGAGAGAAGAAAAGGAAATATTTACAGAATTTATAATTTGAAACTAAATGGTCGAGCTGCTAACACATTGCAAAACGATTGGCGTTGGACGTTAATGTACTTTAATTTGGTTTCTTTCAGGTTTCAGCATCTGTTGATATACAAACCTATTTGCCTCTTATAGACCTAGCCAATTTAAACGAGCAATCTTCGTATCTTTATTTTATAAATTAAAAACATATATTTACCAAAACATTATTTTCTACGGCATTTTTACACTTTATTCCTAACACATGTGATCAAAATATTTGTAATTTTTATTGTTTTATACATTTATATATTTTTCGAGGTGATATAATTATTTTATTCACAGGTTCTTTCAATTTATAATGGGGAAATTAAATTAAGAAAATCTCCTTATCGTGAATCTGAAAGTTGTTGACCAGCTTCGCCATCTATAAGAATAAATATAAATTTTTCGTTGATTTTTAATTATTCCTGAATTCGCCAAATTCAATTCTTGATTAATCAAGAAAGACTAAAATAAGTATTTGGCCAATTATGTAATAATTAAAAATCAACGAATAGTTGATATGTATTCCGATAGATGGAGCAAACCGTCAGCAACATTTAGTTGCACGATAAAGAGATGCCTTTCTTCTTAATCTATTCACCTTGTCCCAGTAAAAATTCACATTTGTACTATTTATTCAAATAAAAGTCAATACACATGTTCAATGGCAAATTAAGAGTTTAATATTATATTTAAATTGTATAAATGAAATATAAGTTAAAACATTAATAATAGCCATGCACTTTAAAAACGAACCATAATAGAAATTTTAAATAACATTTAAAATGAAATCTATCTATAAACGCACTAGATGACTTCGAATTTTATAAATTCACCAAGTTCCAGCGCAACCAATCTATTGATCAAAACGGTCTAGTAACCTATGATTGAACACTGTATTATACATTCTTTCTATATATATTTTTACATTAAGAGAAACTATATAAAACTAAATATATTTATTTATTTATTTATTAATCAACAAGGCACGATATTGAAATATTTGTGCCTAATACAAAGGAAACAAAACAACAAACAAATTGAAACTTAGAATTAAATATTTAAAAATTTACATGTATTATTCTACAGAGTTCATAAAATTTATATAGACAAAGTGGCTGAGGTAAAATAGTTAATCATTTAAATCAGGGAACAAACGATGTCTCACTTCTGCAAAGTTCGGACAGTAGTAGATGAAGGCTCTAAAGTGTGTAACAGTTTTAACGGTATGTTTATTTTTAAAAACAAGCAATCATATACGTTTCATTTAGTAATACAATATTATCTCTCTCTCTCTCTTTGAATTTTGGCGTTAATAAAATATTTATATAATACACTATCAGAGTTTTCAATTACAAATTTTGTATCTATATCCTCTGAATATATATGTAGCTATCTATAGGGGGCTTGCAATTTCAAGCACACACATATTTCAACCTTTAATAACATTTAAACTTTATATCAACACACACACACATTGTACACTTCAATAACATTTTTCACTTCACAAAGAAAACAACAGCATTCTACTATATTATAACAAATTTCTCTTTTTAATATAACAACATTTTACATTTTAAAAACAACAATTCCAGTATAAATTTGAAAGGTTATCTGATAGTTTAACACACACACACAACACAACTATAATTATAAATATTTTTTCGAGGTTTAATAGATTTCTTTCTGTTTTAATTAGAATTGTTCTGTTTTAAACATCTAAATATGCATCATCAACATTCAGTTACACGATAAAGATATGTATTTTTTATTTTCTCAATTTATTTATCCGTTTTATATTAAAAATCAATAGAAATACAATTTATATTTCTTTGAATCAAAGTTGATTGATGTTTAATTAATATAGAATTGTTTTTCTTATATTCCCGCTACAAGCTGCTTCCCAACTCAAACTTCAGCTGTTTCCATAACTATTGTTTTATTTATATTTTTTATGCTGAGAATAAAACAGCTAGCATTTTGGTTTAGATATTTCTCCATCGTATGTGTGACAAGCTATTGTTCTAGTTAATATAATACCATTCTAAATTGAATATATTATCCAAACAAGCAGAAGTCTGAGGGTGCTAGGTCAGGGCTGAGAGCATGTTAAGGCATCAAAGTTCACCCGTACCCTGAAAGGGCATCGTGTGGAAGTCTCGAAATGAAATTTTATTTTTGTGTTTTAAGTTGACTTTTTGTTTCTGTTTCTATTTTCAGATCTCAAATGATACACAATACCTTTCCATGAAAATTTTCTTTCAAGAGAGTCTATGAGGATCAGCCTTCTTAATTCCTAAATACAGAACTCGTAATTTTGTCCTTGGAAATGGAAAGCCTTTATTTTAAATGGCGATATTTTATGGGTTCATTGCCCTGATTGACGCTTTAAAGAAGGATCAAATGATTGAAAGTCTCATCACATGTTATAACCTTTTCATACATTTTAGAAGATTGTTCTGAAAAAGTATCCACGGAGTAAAAACGAACATATTTTCAATTTGCAACATTTTGAATGTCAGAAGTTTTAACACCCATTTTGAGCCTTCTTTTATATACCTAAAGTTTACTTTAGACATTAAAAGTTTTTTTTCCCTTTATTTGATAAATCGTCATCGTCCGGTTATCTTTGATCAATTTCTCCGTTTGGGGCCAAATTTTGATCCGTCACTACAGAGGTTGGTCTACCTGGCCTTTCTTTATCACTAATATCACCGAATTATCAGTCTGGAAGTGATGAATCCATCTTTGTATTGTCTTCTATCCATGCTTCCGTTTTCTTACACAGACTTTAGCTTGAAGTGAAGTGGCTGAGTTATCTCATAGTTAAACTGGAACTCCATCACTGTCGGATTTTTGTTTTTACTTCAGGCCGCATAGAAAAAATACAAATATATAATATTTATATTTGTATATATTAAATAAGGTATGCTTATTTAATTCTAAAACGCTAATTTTAAGATGATAAATTATTATAATGTTTTCTACTGGCCAGTGTAAATATACATTAATAAAACAAATATAAAACTAGCAAATATTACTGAATTCTTCGAATGAAGAAAGAGCCTATTATTAAAAAGGTAATAACTCCAATGAAAATAAATATTAACGAGAGTAGAAATATATAATAGATTTAGAAATAAAATAATTATATTGAGACGTTACAAAAAAACAATTTTCATTGTACAAAAATTCCTTTAAAATGTTACTTTAATTTTTCATATGTTTATTTTCAATTTCTTTTTCTCATTCATTAAAAGTCAATGATGTACATGCAAAATAGTAAAAACTCAATAAAAACGATATGTAAAAATATACATAAACAAATGGCTTGTAAAAGAAAGCGGCAATAAAATGAGTTGAGGTAAAATGTCTATTCCATTAACAAACATTTCACTTTTAAAATAATGAACTTTAAAATTAAAGTTTTACAAAACAGAAAATTAGCGTTTTAAAAATAAAAACGTGGCATTCTGCGAAGGTTTGATAATCACCAATTACTGATGAATATGCCAATAAAATCAACCCTTACATCATGATCCGTAAAATTATAATTCCGAATATAGGCCGATATTTCACAAAACGGCCGTACAGCATGTATGTATTACATTGATTCACACAGAGCATAAGTTTTAGAGATCCTTCATCAGACGTTCTTACCAGAAATACTTACGTGTGAAAATGGTCTATATGTATTTTACTCTATTTGTATACAGAAATGTAGATATGTAT
The DNA here is from genome assembly GCA_030710605.1 of Cordylochernes scorpioides. NCBI lineage: Eukaryota > Metazoa > Arthropoda > Arachnida > Pseudoscorpiones > Chernetidae > Cordylochernes > Cordylochernes scorpioides. The sequence continues at coordinate 157,735,983 of CP092864.1, forward strand.
AGTGGATATAACGTCTGAGTGAGAGCATTGAAACCTGACAAAACTAAACTCGTCACTTACAAACTAAACAAAGATATAAAACATATTGGAATATCGAATAAAAATATTTATTAAAATATTTAATACTTTTATATCCATCATGTTCAAATTACATAAACCACAATTGAAATTTAACCTCATGGCATCAGGCATTAACTATACTGCCATTGTGATTTTTCATATTTAAAAAATAGTCACACGATTAAACCACTTCTTTGATTCTGAAAAAAGGTGATTAATTTTTAAATAATAAAATAATGATTATATAATTTTTAATCATAATCTCATTTTGAAGAACTTGATATTAAGCCTGCAATGTTCTTAATAGAATATAGTATATATTTATTGCAAATCTAACACAGATAAAATAATATGAAATACCTCTTTTGAAATAACCAATAAAGGCATCAACATAAAAACTTTGTAAATTATATCTCTTTTTATAGTTAATTAAATTCTAAAATAATATATATAATTTCACACAAAATTAATGAATTGTCATGGAAACTAACTTACAAGCTCTTTCTAGCTAACTTCATATTAGAAATCGTTTTCATTTTCTGTGTTATTATGGATAGTAACTATTATACCAAACGTACTACGTTTAATGGAGTGGGGCTACAAACTTTCATCAGGGAAGTAGAGCTGAAAGCTAACATAGGTAAATGAAATAAGGAAGCATTGCTTATGTTCAAGGCTTTGTCGCCTAAAGTTCGGGCTAGCATAGAAGAGATGGATATACAAAATGACAGTAGTGTAGCGAGCATTATAGAGAAATCAAACATTTTATTTCTTGAAAAAACTCGCGATTTCAGGGAATGTTTAAAAGAGTTAGAGGGTCTTAAGTAACATGTAGGAGAAACTCCTAATGTGTTTAGGGAAAGATTCATAACCACTAGGAGAGATATAGAGTTCGATCTGGACAGCAGTTTAGTGTTCGATATTTTCGTATACAATGTTCTTGATAAGGAACCTGTTGTCCGTCAGCTGTATTGACGAGGCATTATCGCCACGGAGGATAGTGTAGAGAACCGTTGCCACTTTACAGCTGCCGCAGCGTACATGGAAAAGGTTAGCAGTCTAAAGGGAAGGTTAGACACGAAATATTACATTTACTGATATATTTTCAGATGATATTCTAACTAGCCGTTATGTACAAGAGCTATAAAGAAACTATATATCCACATTATATCAATATTGTCAGCGATGAAATAGCGTCCCCCTCAATGTGATCTTACTATATTAAAGAGTAAACTCAAAATAATAATTTTTATCTTTTTGAAAAAAAATAATCACAATTAATGGATATCGTGTAACCTTTCTAAATAATTTTCATCAATGGTAATTATAAACATATTATACAAGGTATGTCCCATAAGTTCCCGGACTGGGTCCATAAAAAAAATAAATAAATGAAAATGTAAATATATTTGACTGTTTATTATAGAAAAAAAGATCTGGCAACACGGTGGTACCAATATTGAGGCTGTACGTGCGCGCGCGCCAAGGTCATTCTAATTTATTTAAAGGTCACACTTAGCGCTGGCGGCGATTTTACGATGGAACATAAATTGAATCAAAGGCTTTGCATAGAATTTTGTGTGAAACTTGAAATATCAGCAACCGAAACTTTGAAATGCTTAATAAAGCATTCCCCAATGACGCCCCAAAGAGAACAACTGTTTTTGAATGGCATTCTAGATTTAAAACTGGCAAATTTTCCATTGAAGATGATCCTCGTCAAGGACGACCAAAATTTTAAGGGACTGATGAAAATGTGCAAAAAATCACCGATTTGATAAAGGAAAATCCTCGAACTAATTTGCTGGAGCTAGAGCAAGACAAAGGCATCTCTAAAACAACAATTGGAAGGATCGTAACGGAAGATTTGAAGCTCAAAAAGACTCCTGCAAAATTCATCTCAAGATTCCTCACTAATGAGCAAAAACTGTGTCGGCTTGCAACCTGTGAGGACATGTTGGAAATGACAAGAAGGGATCCGGAATGGAAAGACAAGATAATCACAGGCGAGGAGATATGGGTCTATGGCTATGACCCTGAAACCAAGCGTCAATCTGCCGAGTTGAGAGGTCAGGGTGAGCCTAGACCAAGCATGTCAAACTCGCGGCCCGCGGGCCTCATGCGGCCCACAACGAATAAATTTGCGGCCCACCAGATAATATATATTTCGTTTATTTTTGGCGTTTCTGAATTTTACAAATATTTGCCAGCCAGATTTGAAAACACTCGAAAATTAGCATATGAAATTATGTCCATGTTTGGAAGTACTTATCGGTGCGAGCAGTTATTTTCACTTATGAAAGGAAATAAGTCTCCAATCAGATCGAGAATTACTGACGTTCACCTTGGGTCAGTTTTAAAATTAATCACTGCGAACAAGATTTCCCCCGAAGTAGGAAAGATGGTAGCAGAAAAGAGATGCCAAATATCAGGGAGAAAATATTAACTTTACTTTCTTTTTTCTTATTAGTATTTTTTAAATGAACCTACATAAATGTTACTATAAAAATTTAATTACTTGTTTTCTTTTTTTGCCGCCCACATAATCTTATTACTTTTTTATTTGGGCCGTGTTAGGATTTGAGTTTGACATGCTTGGCCTAGACCCAAAAAATCCAGGATATTGAAATCCAGAATCAAGGTGTTTCTGGTCGCCTTTTGGATAACAAGGGCATTGTTCATCACGAGTATCTTCCTGCAGGCCAAACAGTTATTAAGGAAATATATTTGGGCATTCTTCGCCGTCTAAGGGCAGCGATTCGATAAAAAAAAGGCCAGAAAAATGGACTAATGGTGACTGGATCCTACACCATGACAATGCCCGCCCTCACATAGCGCACTTGGTGACGAATTATTTTGGCCAAAAACGGGACACACGAATCCTACCTCAATCACCCTATTCCCTAGACATCACACCAAATGACTTTTCCTGTTTCCCAAACTTGAAACAGTTCTAAAAGAATGGCATTTTGACACCAGGGATGACATAATAGAAAAATCGCTTTTGGCATTGAAGAACATTCCAAAAGAGGCCTATAAAAACTGTTTCGACAATTGGGAGAAACGATGGCGCTGGTGCGTTGAAGCAAGAGGGGATTACTTTGAAAAGTTTTAATAATTAAATATATATATATATCTCACCTTTTTTTATGGACCCAGTCCGGGAACTTATGGGACATACCTTGTAAATACCTTTCAATTGCATTGCTAAAAATATCCGAAAAATAGCCATAATATTTTTCCAAATTTCAATTTTTCTAAAATTAAGTAGAAAGAAATGTAATTTTTCGAACAAATACTTCATAAAAATTATTGAAATTGATACTCTTAATTGATAATAATAATTCCCTGTATATTGAAACGTTTTATTTTTGCTTTAACTTTAAAGAAATGTTTTATTTTAAATCTTTATCTAATTTGTTTGTTTGTTTTAAATAAAGAGGCAAATTTACCATGTTGTTGTTCTTTTGTTTATTTATTGTTCTTTTTTTAATGATGATAAAAGTTATTGATCACACATTAAAAATCAATGAAAAACCAATTACAAAATTAATTACAAAATTCAGAAACGTGTCATATCCCTCGGCTTGAAAGATTTATTTTCGCAAAATAAATGGTTTCAATTGTGACACATGAACTTTAACCAAGGAGGAATCATCTTTCAATAATTCACACGTAACACTAGATATTATTCTTGTTATTTGAAAAGGACCCTCATACTTTGGGGATGTTTTGACCATACTTGGATCATTACTATCTATTTTACGAAGGACCAGATCACCAACTTTGAATGACGACTGCGGATGTTTTGCATCGTGTCGTGCTTTCCACTTTTCTCTATGCTTTGCGCTATTTTCTATTGCTTTCTTCCTTGCATTTTCTATGGTGAAATGTGGTGATTCAGAAAATTCTGGTATTGCACAATCACCAAAAAGTAGGAAATTTGGAGAAAACCCAGTGACATCATGGGGTGTGCTATTATAATCTTTCACAATTTTGGCAAGTAATGATGACCATTTTAGTCTTGGATTCTCTTGAAGGTAGGTTTGTTCTTAATTTGGTGAGTATAGTGTCATTCATCTTTTCACACAGTCCATTACTCTGCGGATGATATGGCGTCGAATAGGTGTGTTGAACTTGATGCTCATTCAAAAACTTGTTAAATTCTTTTGATGTAAAATTCTTTCCGTTGTCGGTTAAAATACATTTGATTTGGGGAACAGTTTTGTTGATTTTGTCTAAACATTGAATTACTGCGTGAGAAGTTTTTGTTCCACTAGATGACACTCTGCCATCTAAAATCCGCATGTAAGTGGTCAGGATAGGTTTCTTGTTTTTATATTAATATATGCCACAACATTTGCCCATGTCTGTGATTGGGAAAGCCCAAACAAATCTTGTTAGGTGGTCAATTATTACTTGAATGTATTTGTGCTTTGGTTTCATTTGCTGCAGAGCCTAGCACAATAGTATCCATTGATATTAATTCCAGTGGTTTCAGATCAGAGTTTGGTGCAACATATTCTCCAATAAATGGTTTATGACTGCATTTAGTTATTTGACATATTTTACATGAGCGAACATAGTCTTTGATGCATCTGATAGCATTCGGCCACCAATAAAATGGTGTTATCAATCTTACTGTCTTGTTAATTGAGGGGTGAGAATGATTATCGTGGTATTCTTTGAGAATTTCTTCTTGGAATGATTCTGGAACAACTGTTTTTAGAACTCCATTATGTTTCACCATAATAAGATCTCGATGAATATGAGAGTTCTTTACAAAACTGAGATCCGCTTTTTGTTGGTGTAGTCGAAGAGTGGGGATTGATATATGAAATGACACTGGTGATCTTGACAATGCATCAACATGCGTTTGCTTTGATCCTGATCTGTGAACTATTTTCAGTGACTTGGTTGATAATTCAATTATCCATCGGAGATATTTTGCCTTTGGTTTCTTTACGTTGAAGAGCCATTCCAAAGCCGAATGATCTGAATTGACTTCAAATGTATTGTTCTCAAGATAAACTTCAAAGTATTCAACTGATTGAACTACAGCAAAGCATTCCAACTCAAATGCAGAATAGTTCTGTTGATGTGGTAGAAGTTTTCTTGAATAATAGGAAATTACATGTTCTTGATTATCATTTCCAATTTGAGCTAAAATAGCACCAATTCCCAGTTTAGATACATCTGTATAAAGCTTACATGGTAATGAAGGATCATATGTAGAAAGAACTGGATCTGTGGATAAATGAGACTTTAGTTCCTGAAATGATTTGTTAACTTCAGTAGTCCATTTGAATTACTTATTTTTTCTTGTGAGGCTTGTTAAAGGATCTGCAATTTCACTAAATTTAGGAATAAATTTCCTGTAGTAACCTGCTAAACCCAAAAACTACCTTACTTGCTTCACTGTTTTAGGTTGAGGGAACTCATTTATTGCCTTTGTTTTTTCAGGGTCAGGTTTAATCTTGTTATGTCCTATGATATGACCTAAATATCTTATTTCTTGTTTTGCAAAGGAGCATTTCTTCAACTTGAGTTTGATATTGTTTTCTTTAAGCTTGTCAAATATTTTCTTCATGAGTTCAATATGATCTTTAAAAGTACTGCTGTAAATTAGAATATCATCTTGATAATTACAAACATCGTTCCAAAGAAGATTTCCAATAATATGCTGAATTATTCGCTGAAAAGTACTTGGAGCATTTTTCAAGCCAAATGGCATAACCAAAAATTCATAATGCCCGTCATTTGTAATGAAAGCAGTTTTCTCAACAGAGTCTGGATGTATTTCAACATGCCAATAGCCCCATGCTATGTCAAGTGTTGTGAAGTATTTCGCATTATGTAAGCGATCAAACATATCTTGGATGTATGGAAGAGGCTGCTTGTCATCAATTGTAATTGCATTCAGTTTTCGGTAATCTATGTACATCCTTTGTGAACCATCCTTTTTAGAGACCAACACTACGGTGAAGGCCCAAGGTGACTGAGATTCTCTTATTCGTCCCTTTTTACTCAATTCTTCAACTTGTTTTTTTTTTTCATCATATTCGGCAAGTGGTCTTCTATATGGTCTACAACTGATGGGTGGATGTTCAATTGTATGGATCTTGTGTTGAACAGCAATCCTTCCGATGTCAGTTTCATGCTGGCTGAACAATGCTTGATTTTCTTTAAGTAATTGATTAAGCTCTTTTTGCTGAACAGATGGAACATGCGTTTCAGGAGATATATAAAAACATTCATTTCCTTTAACATACACCGCTTTGTCTTTTGTGTCAATTATTAATCCAATTTTTCCTGCTACATCAAGTCCAATAAGCAATGGATAGCTAAAGTTTTTCACTACATAAAGCTTACACCCGACAAGTTTAGAATGGATTTTCAAAAATACTTCTACTGATCCTAAAGTATATGCAAAACTATCTACTTGTTTAATTTTGATTCTATCGTCTACATTCAATTTTAACTTATGTTGTTTTAAAAGCGAACAGCTCATTAATGAAATAGTTGACCCGGTATCAATAAAAGATGAAACTGGAATATTATTAAGTAAAACTTCAACATTAACAAATCTATAAGGAAAATTGGTATTTGCTATGCAAAGTGAATCAGCTATGGTTTGTTTAACATCTGTGGTGATTGATGTATATAGTGGTTCATTTGTTTTAAATAAATATCAAATTGATGTATATATTTGTTTAGTTATTTTGCATATTTTTCATCTGTGAATAAATCTTATAATTTGGTCTATGAAAATAAAAATATTGGACCAGTGACCAAAACAAACTGTAAATAGATCGCTTAATGTTATATAGATAGTATAGAGAATGGTTAGGCAGGATATATATATATTTAAATGTTATGCTTGTGTAATTATAATCTTAATTGAATAAAAATATTTAAATTATAAATGTATTCTAAATCTTAAATACCAAGCATTAAATCACCTGGCGACGAGGAAAAGCAAATTTTGTAAAGAAAAAAGAATTTAAATAGTGAAAAGCAATTATACTTTAAAAATGTCTTCAAGTATGTTTGAGAGATTTGACGAAAATCTAGAGAATGTTGAGAATTATATTTTTCGCTTGAAGCAATTCATGCTGATTTCTAAAACAAAAGAAGATTTTAAGACGCCATTTCTGATATCAAGCATCGGACCTAAATATTTTGGTATCTTGCGAAATTTGGTTTTTCCGGAGGAAGTTGATCAAGTTCCCTTTGATGAATTATGCAAGATCTTATTGAAACATTTCAAGCCTAAGATCAATATAATATATGAAAGATTTGTATTCCAGAAAATGGATCAAAAATCAGGCGAGGCAATTTCGAAATATATAATACGCCTAAAAGAACAGGCTCAAAGGTGTAACTTTGGAGATTTTCTGCAAGAATCCCTAAGAGACAGATTTGTGGCGGGCATCATTGACACACCGACCCAAAAGAAGCTACTACAGGAAGAAGGATTAACTTTTGAGGGAGCATTAGACATCGCTCTGTCTGCGGAGTCTGCAGATAAAGACCTACACAACCTCAAGAGATCTGAAGATGCCCATCGGTCCCCACAGCATCTTCATGCCATCAATAATCCCTGCAAACACTGTGGTAAGACCAACCATCTACACTATAATTGTTTTTTTAAATCAGCTAATTGTAGAGTTTGTGGTAGGGTAGGGCATATTTCTACAATATGTTATAAAAAAGACAAATTTGCCTCCACTCATTGCAAATAGACTTCATAGATGGGCTCTAACTCTTTCAAATTATAGTTTTGAAATTAAGTATAAAAAAGGAAAGGATAATATTATTCCAGATTTCCTTTCTAGATTTCCGGAGTTTCAAGAGGATAATTTGGAATATAATGATGGGAGTGGTGAAATTTTACTCTTAAATACTTCCATCATTGACCATGTTCTTGTGGCTCATGAAATACAATTAGACAGGACTTTATTCAAATTGTATAAAATTATTGAGACAGGGGAGTTACCCTCAAGTCCCAATGATGATCTCATTCCTTATTTAAAAAGGATTGATGACTTTACCATTCTCCAAGAATGTATTTTTCTGGAGAATAGGATGGTTATCCCAAAAAGTCTACATAAAAGGGTACTTCAAATTTTACATGAGAGCCATGCAGGAACTAATAAAATGAAAATGATGGCACGTTCATCTATTTGGTGGCCCGGCATGGACTCTTCAATAGAAATAATTACAAAAAATTGCAGAACTTGTCTTTCTAATGAAAGTTTGCCTCCTCAAAGGACTGAGAGTTGGCCTAAATATGCAGGACCATGGAGGAGGGTTCACATGGACTATATCAATTTCAAAAACAAACTGTTTTTACTAGCAGTAGATTCATTTTCTTCATGGGTTGAAGTTTCTGAAGTACCATCTACCAGTGCATATTTTTGTATAAATTTTATGAGAAATTGTATTGCTCGCTACGGATTTCCACAAGTAGTGGTTTCTGATAATGGTCCTCCTTTCTTTAGTAGTGACTTTGGTGATTTTTTGTCTAAGAATGGCATATCCCATGTGACATCTCCCCCATATCACCCACAATCGAATGGACAGGCAGAAGTCTCTGTAAGAGAGGTAAAGAAATTGCTAAAAAAGCAATTATATGAAAATGAGCAGGTGGAACTAAATTTGGCTCTGTCCAGGGCTTTGTTCTTTATAAGGACCGATGTGAATATTAGGAAAGGGACATCACCTGCGGAACTGTTTCTTGGAAGAAAGATCAGATCAAGACTTTCGGTGTTATCAAAAGAAGAAGTAAAAGCCTCCAAATTCAATAGTCAATATGTTAACAGTAAATTTAAAGTGGATGAGACTGTGAAGTTTAGGTGGATTACTAATGGGCATCCCTCTTGGTATACAGGAAAGATAATTGAAATACTAGGAAGGAATGTTTATTTAATAAAACAAGGTGACAGTATAAAAAAGGTTCATCAAAACTACATTAGAAAAATGTTGCCTGGTAAATCACATCCCACTAATATGAATGATGCTGAACGTGTGCCAACTCCAATCTCGGAGAAGAAAAGTATTACAACCCCCAGGTATCCTCAGAGGGAGCGCAGATGTCCGCAGAGATATGGAGAGTAAATAAATAAATAAGGGGGGCCAAGCCTAAGAAGGGGGAATTGATGTATATAGTTGTTCATTTGTTTTAAATAAATATCAAATTGATGTATATATTTGTTTAGTTATTTTGCATATTTTTCATCTGTGAATAAATCTTATAATTTGGTCTATGAAAATAAAAATATTGGACCAGTGACCAAAACAAACTGTAAATAGATCGCTTAATGTTATATAGATAGTATAGAGAATGGTTAGGCAGGATATATATATATTTAAATGTTATGCTTGTGTAATTATAATCTTAATTGAATAAAAATATTTAAATTATAAATGTATTCTAAATCTTAAATACCAAGCATTAAAACAGTGATATTAGTTGCTTGGTGTTTAAGCTTGTCTTTATAATTAGGATCATAATCTTTGCAATCACTTATCCAATGTTTAAAATACAATCCTTTTTTCTTACAAATAAGACACCAATATGGGCAATTTTTTGAGATTGTAGGTGTAGTTATATTAAAAACCTTGGTTTTACTTCTCTGTTGTTGCCTTATTTGATTATTGTTTTGTTCAATCTCCATGGCAATCTGCATCCAATGTGATGGATCTTTAGGCTGGGCTGTTACGAGATAATTTTTCCAATCTAATGGCAATCCATCCGTTAACATTTTTAGCTTCTCGAAATTATTGAGGCTTGTTTGATTTAATAATCTAATTTTATCTCTAAAATAATCTTCCACGGTTTCTTCTTTTTTAAGTCTTCTTTTTGATGCTGCAACTATAGGGCTTTCAACTTTATAACCAAAGCGCTGAATTAATTTGAGTTTAACAGTATCCCATTTTTTAATGGATGCGTTGCTCAATATTTCATCAGCAAACCATTCTAAAGCATCTTTTGATAAATAATAAATTAGATTATTGATTCTATCGACTTCATCTAGTTTACTAGTTTCCAATTCATATAGTTTAAGCCATGATTCAGGCCGAATTGAACCTTTATCACCGCTAAATTTCTCTAATTTGTTTACATTTACTGCCATTGTACTTACTTTTTCTTTCGTCCAAGCCTTTTTTGATTTATATTTTAATCCTTTCGTAGCTGCGCCAAATATTTTATGTACGTTTTATTTTTGCTTTAACCTTTAAAGAAATGTTTTATTTTAAATCTTTATCTAATTTGTCTGTTTGTTTTAAATAAAGAGGCAAATTTACCATGTTGTTGTTCTTTTGTTTATTTATTGTTCTTTTTTTTAATGATGATAAAATTTATTGATCACACATTAAAAATCAATGAAAAACCAATTACAAAATTCAGAAACGTGTCAATATATAATTGGAAATAAATAAACATAAAAAGAAAAATATTCATTTCATTTCAAATATAATAAATAGTCAAAATATATAGGTAAAAAGAGTTCTTAAAATTGAAAAAACACTTGGCCAGAATATTTTTAATTTTCTCGACGTATCAAAAAATATATATATATTTTTGTCCTCTTTGTTGCATATTTTAATAATCTGTGTAAGTATAAATATCGGGCAACACCTAATGCAAACAATGGCGGTATAATAAAATATTAAATTGTTCTAGCACGGTGCCATATATCAATTGGCCATATATAAAGGCTGTAACTATATTAAATATATATCAATAATAAAAAAAGACCAAAAAGGTAAGATAGAAATTGTATAAAAATACGACACTCTTCAGGAAAAAATAAAAGTATTTGGCAAGGCGTTACAAATGTATCTATGATTTAGCCGAAGGGTCTTTATTTTAAAGAACTACAAATGCCGGCCAGTGGCAACCTCTATCTTTAATATATGTAGAAAGAGTTTATAAAGGAAGAGAGTGACCTCTAAAAGCCATAACAACTTGAAATTTAGTTGTTTTTCATGCTGATTAACAGAGTTTAGGGAATATATTATGAACAATAAATCTTAATAAACTATAAAATAGTAGATTGTAGTTTGAGGAGAACATGGACATAATTTCATATGCTAATTTTCGAGTGTTTTCAAATCAGGCTGGCAAATATTTGTAAAATTCAGAAACGCCAAAAATAAACGAAATATATATTATCTGGTGGGCCGCAAATTTATTCGTTGTGGGCCGCATGAGGCCCGCGGGCCGCGAGTTTGACATGCTTGGTCTAGGCTCACCCTGACCTCTCAACTCGGCAGATTGACGCTTGGTTTCAGGGTCATAGCCATAGACCCATATCTCCTCGCCTGTGATTATCTTGTCTTTCCATTCCGGATCCCTTCTTGTCATTTCCAACATGTCCTCACAGGTTGCAAGCCGACACAGTTTTTGCTCATTAGTGAGGAATCTTGAGATGAATTTTGCAGGAGTCTTTTTGAGCTTCAAATCTTCCGTTACGATCCTTCCAATCGTTGTTTTAGAGATGCCTTTGTCTTGCTCTAGCTCCAGCAAATTGGTTCGAGGATTTTCCTTTATCAAATCGGTGATTTTTTTGCACATTTTCATCAGTCCCTTGAAATTTTGGTCGTCCTTGACGAGGATCATCTTCAATGGAAAATTTGCCAGCTTTAAATCTAGAATGCCATTCAAAAACAGTTGTTCTCTTTGGGGCGTCATTGGGGAATGCTTTATTAAGCATTTCAAAAGTTTCGTTTGCTGATATTCGAAGTTTCACACAAAATTCTATGCAAAGCCTTTGATTCAATTTAGTGGTCTAACAAGCTCAAATGCGTCTCCCAAAGCCATTCTAGATCTGGCTGGCCAATTCTTCTTACAAAATTCTCACTCAAGAAGAAATAATTGACTAGCACTGTCCTGTGTGGATGAACATTTTCATTTAAATAATTGAAGTGGAGCCATTGGCATCCCTTAATGATTTCAAATAAGGCTCGTGAATATTGTTCCTCTCTTGTTGCGCAGTTAACGGGACTCCTTTAAACACGTGAAGTGGTGTACACTTAACCATGAAAACCCCTTTCCCAAAAGGGTCTTTCACTGATAGTAATCGGAAGGGATTGGGTCCCAGGTTCTATCCAGAGAAAAGACTCTACAGGAATCAGCGTCTGCATTAAATCTTAAGTCGATTGCTGGAAATGCTTCTCCTGTGTCCAGGAATAATCTTCACAGCGATAAATAAAAAATAGTTGCGGCGATATATGATTCCTTCTTTCTAACTTTTTCTTTGATAAGAGAAAGAAGAGGTACATATGGCTGTAATGTAAATATTCGAGAGAGAGTTTTTAAATTATTTCCCGCTGCTAATGTCGAGATGTTTTATATTATTGTGCTTATATATATTGAAACCACTGATATTACTTCCCACTGCCTCGAGCAGTAGAGCGAGGAGGGAATAACTTTGAAAGGAGCCTCTGGCAATACCCTTAGATAATAACCTTTTAGGGGAAAGTTAAGAAACTTGTATACTTTAAAAGGTAATTTCACTGCTAAATTTCCTTTTTTTTCTTTGGGTTTTATTATGTACTCTAAAGTAATGTATTAAACATGAATAAGGGAGAGAGAAATATCGACCAACAATTCAACGTAGTATGATTGTATTCATACTAGTATTACTTGTCATGCATCAAAACCACCTATCTGGATATTTAGTTGACAGCTGATCTTGAAGCTGTCGGTATAGAGGCACACATCATGCTTGGCTATCTACCTCTATGGTTTAATGGAGTACGACAAAGATATTCTTGGGTAGTAATACATCTTTGAGTCCTGTCCTGGATCTTTGGGATAGTTTCGGTTTTATTGAAATGTTTCCAGAATTGGTAGGTACGTTTCGGTGTTAAGATTATGCCAAATTGGCGACTTCTAGTTCTCCATAAAAAAGTATGCGATAAACAATTATATCTGCCTGCTATCTCGTTTAGTCTCCTTCTCGAGTGCATAACAATGATGATAACGTTTTGAATTTTAGCATTCGTTATTATTATTTATGCATACACTATACACACGAAGTGCTACGTTTCACATGAATATAGTATATAACCCGGAAATATGAAGAAATATTTATTATATAAGTGTTATTTGATACAAGGGCTGCTATAAGGTTAGCTGCAATTTAAGTACTTCAACCATTTATTATGGAGATATATTTTAGGGTTAAATTTATTGTATCTAATCATATTACTTTTGAATGTATTGAAGTCATTTGAAGCTTGACATTAGTATTTATTTATATAGTAGGAATCTTAGAGTATTAAGAAAATAAATATCCTCAAATAACCCGAAATTATTTTGTGAAATTTATGGCGCACTTATGACAAAAAAAATCGACGCACCAAGATGGAATTGTACGATTTATATGAAATTACGTATACAAAGAAGTTTCGACCAAGTGTGCAAGTGATTGAAATTTGTTTGCCGATTTATGCAAAGCAAGAGCTCCAGCGCATTCAAACTGCGCATCCAGCACGAGTATTCTCGACTCAATATTCGGCGCGACACGAGCTGATTTTCAAAATTTCTGTTCGAATATTTTGCAGTAAACCGATTTCTACTGTATCAATGCTTCGCCGAAAGCGCTTTTATATATGATCATTAAGGAACATATATTTCAGCAAGAGGGGGTCAACAGTAGAAGAATGAAACGTCAGCACGGCAGCGGTCGACCAAGGGACACAACAGAACGTGAGGACAGAGCGATTGTCATACTGGCTATCGCAAAACCGGATTCGACTTTATCTACCATCCAACGTTAGACTGGTAGACAAGTGTTCAAAATGACAATCAACACACGACTGAGAGAACGAAATCTAAGTGTTCGCCGGCTGTTAGGATGCCTTACATTTAGACCCGCACATCGACAAGTCCGAATACAGTGGTGTGGGAAACGAACAACCTGGAACTGCGCTCACTGAAGACATAGTCTTAAGCGACAAGTCCCGTCTCTTACTGTGTCCTGACGATTCTCGCAAATGTTTCTGGAGACGTTTTAGACCTCGTGTAAATTTTGACCTGACTTTCGATCACCACACAGGTCTATAACAGGGCATTATGGTCTGGGGTGCCATTTTATATGATAGCAGGACTCCGTTTATAGTCATTCCTGGCAAACTGATAACACAACGGTACGTAGATTACATTATGCGGCCTATTTTGTTGTCGTTTATCTCACATCACCCCGGGCTTGATTTTAAACAAGAAAATGCCCGACCACACACGATACGTATTACGATGAATTGTCTTCAAACTTGCCGAACTCTTCCGTGGCCAGAAAGGTCGCCTGAACTCTGACCTAAAGATCACATCTTGGACGTGATGGGAAGGCGTTTGCAACTATCCCGGAATGTTGACTATTTATCCCGACAATGGTAGACAATTTGCAAGAAACCCCGCAACACACCCTCTGATATCTTTGTCATTCAATGAAACGTAAGAGGCACCTGAGTCCAGGTCAGTGGGGTTCCAACGACATATTGCCTTTATTAAAATTTGTGACGATAAAATTCTTTGAATAAAATAACAGTTCTGAAATTTTAATCGTTTTTTTTTTTTCCTTTATACATGTTCTTCACATACGCCAAATTTTGTCCCAATCAGACAACTCTTCAGTGAGTCGATATTTTTGCTATACAGTGTATTTTATTACCTTTTTCATATTTTTTAATATTATAATCACACCATTTTTTAAAAATTATTCTTGAATATTCGTAGATTCCGTGATGGGATTACATTATAAATGTGTGCTACATAATATATTTATTAAACAAATTTCTCTCTCTCTCTGCTACAGGACCAGTAGCGGTGGGCCAGCGACAGGCGCTGGAGCCGCAGGCGATGCAGACAGGCTGACTTGACGCCGCGTGCCCCGGATGGGGCAGTGCGTGCATGGCCAGCCGCAGAGTGATTTCCGCTGCATGGCCCCCGAAAGAGCAGCGAAGGAGAGATGAAAACGCCTGGCTGGTGGAGGGCACGTCAACGACAGGAGACAGTTGGAGATTAGTTGGCAGCGGTGGCAGAGGCGCCATTGTACATAGTATATATTTTATTGTATTTTTTATTGTCTTTCTTTTTTAAAATTATTTTTTCGTATCTACTTGAATAGTGCGGACTGTGCACTTTTGTCTATATTTTGACGGGATGTAAATAAAACTATGTTATATGTCTCTCTCTCTCTCTGCCGTGCGTCCTTGGTGCGCGAGCTTCGCCTTTTTCGAAATGGATATAGATGTTATCGACCTGGATATACCCGGAGAGTCAGGACTCTGACTTACATAATGATATGTAAACCATGCGAAAAGAACTTGAATATTCAAATAATTCGGCAGAAATATTGAGAATGTGAATAAATGGCGGAAATTATTGTAAAACTTGCTAATCGGGCGGAACAACAGGTGTAACACTATATATACAAGAATCGGTGAATAAGTGAGGCATAGTGTCCTATCTATATAGATAATACACTAACAGAGTTTTCAGTTGTAAAGTTTCAAGCTTGCTCCTCCAAAGATACTGAACTATACATAGCGATCTATATACTGGAATCTCCGTTATTTTTACTTCATGTATCACACTTATTTTTATTTTACAAATATTAAAAATTATATTAATTTTTTAATTTATTCAATTTTCCAATCGTCATTTTTTTACTTCAAATTTTACCCTATTTATTTATTTATCAGCACCACAAATTTCGTAGTTTTAAAAACATGTGCATTTGAATTATTGAATTATATTAAATTCTAACCAGCCGAGTGACCCGGGCAACGCCCCGGGATTACCCGAAGGGCCCGCAAGTGAGAAACTATAGGCATTGGTGCCTATGCATAAAAAAAATATTTAAAATGAAAAAAGAGGAAAATTTTAACAAATCGGAAAATAAAATTGCAAACAACACAACTACACTACTTCAAGGACATGAGAGCACATGCACTGTATCACCATACGTTTGTCATTGTAAAGACCCTGCTTAGGATTAAAACTTCTCAGAAGCATAACAAAAAAAAAAGCTCCAACCTAGAGTATAACTGGTGTGGAGGCATTCCTCTGGGAGTATTATCTGGGAGTAAGGCTATTGAGAAATTCAGTAGGGAGTTACAGTATAACCTCGTTAATTCGACACACGCCAATTCGACACTCGGCATTAATTCGACCATATTCTGATGTCCCGACCTCCAGCCTATCAAATGACAAACCGTAATTCGAAAATATCGACAATAAGACACTTCCGATAGTTCGACCATTTTAAAATTTGAATTTCGCAAGTTTATTGTTTTTTGACATACAACTTTACCGCTAAAAAGGTATTACGATGGCGGCAAGCGGCGATGAATAGTGGGCACCGATAGGATCGCGCCTGTGCACTTTTTGTTAGTTTAAGTTTCACTTTGCAGTGCTATTGCGCAATGTCGCGAGTGTTAGTGTTTTTTTTTTTTTTTTTCACGCGGGAATTTAGGCATCGTGCGCTAATTGATAATATTATTTTATTTTTAATTTTCAGCATTAAAATATTTTAGTTATTTCAAAATTTACAAATAATTACCTTTTAAATAAATAAATCTATATAAAATGAAGCTACAATGATTATGATAACATTTTATTTCAATATTCCACTTCCGTGTTATTATAAAAGATTTAAACACAAAATCAATAACACCTGCAGCAGCAGTGGATAGCTTTTTTTCAATAAAATCTCTTTGTTATTTAAAAGATATTTTAGAGGAAGAAATACATGCATGTCTTTTGAAAATAGACCATTTGAAATACATCCTGAAAAGAATTTCAGGGCAAAAGCAGACATCTATAAAGGAATTTTTTAAAATATCATGATTCTTTTTAAATAATATTTTCAAATTTTCTTTTTATTTTCCACATTTATTCTCTTTCAATTGCTCTTCTTCAATTAGAATAAATATTATTTGTAATTATATATGTTTCAAAAATATGTATTAATGCTATTTTGTCGCTGATACTAAAAGTAATTGTGGTGTTTTGCATAACAATAGTTATGTTTTAGATAAATTGTCGAGATATGCAAATAAGGTTTTGCATAGTGTTTGTTTGTTGTTATTATGTTAATTATTTTTATGTATATATATGTATCATTAAATTGTACATATTCAGTCAGATTAGTGTTATGAGCGAATAAAGATTTTATCTCAGACCTAGTGGATCTCGGTGACCTGGTGTAGTGTAGAGACACAACAGTGGCGACGAGTATAAAGGACGTAGACACAACAGTGGACGAAGGAAAAGTAAGCGAACAATGATGAATATTGAACAGTTCAACCCAAACAATGGAAATGAAATCTCAAGTTATTTAGAACGCTTTGAATCCTATTGCATAGCGAATGATATAGTAAAGATCGTTAAAAAGAAGGCAACATTTTTCTCGCTATGCGGAAGAGAAACGTATAATATAATACGGACGTTGACCTCTCCCAAGAATCCATTGGAGACAGAATGGGAGGAGTTGGTAACAAGGATTAAAAAATATTTTGATCCAACGCCAAATATAATAGTGCAGCGTTTTAAATTTACGAAAAGGCTTCAAATGCCAAATGAAACAATATCTGAATTTATAACAGCTCTAAAGAAAATTGCCGAGAAGTGTGAATTCCCTGATGTGGAAGATAGGTTGCGTGATGCCCTAGTATGCGGCATTCTAAACGAAGAGATACAATCAATGCTGTTAATGAACAGTATGCTAACATTTAAAGTAGCTCAAGAAATGGCATTGGCACATGAAGCTGCGGTAAAGAACGTTGCAGAAATCAAGAATGGAAAACCTCAGGAAGAAATTAATGTAATGGGAAGAGCTGTTAAGGTGAGACGGAGGAATGAGAAGATTTTTAAATGTTTCCGCTGTGGATACACAAACCACAGAGAAGAGCAATGTTTCTTTAAAGATAAGAGATGTTTTAAATGCCAGAAGTTAGGGCATATATCTAGGGTCTGTAAGAACGGGAACTGGAGGAGCGATCGTAATAATAACTGCTCGATAGATGAGGAGGCAGAGGCAACTAATGGCCTTTTTAATATAAATCAAGTGAAGGACACCAGTAACATGCGGAATTATATGGTAAAAGTACGGACTAGCGGTCGAGATATGAATATGCTCATTGACTCAGGAACAAGAAAAAATATTATTTCTGAGAAGACGTATATAAGAACTTGGGTGAAGTCAGAAAGGCCTAGAATAGAGAAGGATTATACCAAGTTGGTGCAATGGAACAGGCAGAGGTTATCGATTCTGGGTAAAATAAAAGCCGACGTAAAAGTAAACAAAAGAAGTATCACAATGGAATTTCTTGTGATCGAAGGTCCGGGCCCAAATCTGATTGGAAGGGAGGCTTTTGACCAGATTGGAATTGGTCTTGAATGGATGAATTATGGCGACAGTGTATGTCAAATCAATGAGGTAATGAATGGAAATGGTATGGCCGCTGCGATGAACGGTAATGGAATGGCCGCGGCTATGAATGGAACCGCCAATGGAATGATGAGCGGAGCTAATGGAATGGGCGCGGGTTACATGAACGGTGGGGAGGGCATGTACAGTGAGGGTGACGGGCTGAGCGCGTACGGCAACCCCGGCGTGGACTTCCCACTTTTCGCCTCGGTGCCCCGAGACCAGCTTCCAATGCGGACAACGGGAGCTTCCTGGATACTATGCCGATCAGGAGGGACCCACCAAGGCTAGGGGAAACACCTGGGCCAAGTAGACCAATAAGAAACCGGAGACTCCCCGAATACTTAAAAGATCGTGTAACAAATTGGGGGAGAGAAGATGTGGTGTTTTGCATAACAATAGTTATGTTTTAGATAAATTGTCGAGATATGCAAATAAGGTTTTGCATAGTGTTTGTTTGTTGTTATTATGTTAATTATTTTTATGTATATATATGTATCATTAAATTGTATATATTCAGTCAGATTAGTGTTATGAGCGAATAAAGATTTTATCTCAGACCTAGTGGATCTCGGTGACCTGGTGTAGTGTAGAGACACAACAGTAATCATGAAAATTCAAAAAAATAATTAAAAAGTACCCACACAATGGTTTCAATTAATATCATTAATTTATATTACATTGCTATTTTAAAAAAAAATATTATTTCAGCGAGTTATATGAATAGCTAATCATCTAACTTTAATTCAACACTTCCTTTATTTCAAACGAAAGCTCTGATCCCTTGGGGTATTGAATTAAAGAGGTTCGACTGCATTTTGCTCCTCCACATTCTAACACTCCAATTGTTAACACTGAGGAAACACTGACATATATTTGGCAAGCAATTTCAGGGAAGAAACTATAGACATTGGTTGTAAAGTTTGCATAAATATTATTAGAGTGAAAAAAAGAAAAAAAGATTAACAAATCAGAAAATAAAATTTCAAACAACACAACTATATTGCAGATAAGACAACATATAAAAGGAATTAATTTATTTAAAGGACCTTTTCGACACTATCGATAATTCGACACTTCCGATAATTCGACCATTTTAAAAATCAAATTTACGCAGTTGATTGTTGTTTAAATACAACTTTACCGGTAAAAAGGTATTACAGAGGCGACGGCAGCCACTGAAAATGTACAAAATTTATATATAGAGAAATGGGAAAAATTAGTAAATAAAAAAGTCCAAAATTAAAATAATTGATAATAGTGTATTAACAAACGACTAATACAAAGAATTTCTTTGAGGTGAAAAACTATTGACATTAGTGAAAAGTTTATATAAATATATTTTAAATTAACAAAATATAATAAAATAAAACAAAAAAGAAGTTGCCAACTATATTGCAGAGGAGACTAATTATAAAAGGAATTAATCTAAAAGTCTCATTAAAAATAAATTTATATTTTTATTTATACATGGGTTCAACTTTATATGTATTTTGTCCAAAGTTCGAACACGCGAAAAAGCCACATAGAGCTGTCCATTCGTTAACACAGGCTCTTGTAGCAAGAACCCAAATATTATTTTTAGTCATAGTAAAAGCCAACTCTAGTGAAAACTGATATCTCTTCAGAATGAAATGAAGGCTGATATCTGAAGGAGCAAGAGATATTTTTGGCAACAATACAGTGTGTCCAACATTGGTCCTTTTCAGTATTTGTGCTTCAAATTTACTTGCATGTCATCCAAAGTTCACACACGTGAAAAAGCCACATAGAGCTGTCCATGCATATATACAGGCTCTTGTAGCAAGAGACCCACTCTAGCAAAGGTTTAGCCTTGAGCCTTATTTATAGTCATAGGAAAAGCCAACCTTAGTGGAAACTCTTGCCTCTTCAGAATGAAGGGAATTTTGATATCTGAAGGAGCCAAAGATGTTTTGACACCAATACAGTGTGTCCAACATTGGTCCCTGTCAGTATTTGTACTTTAAGGACGTGAGAGCACATGCACTGTAAAGACCATTGTAAAGACCCTGCTTAGGATTAAAATTTCTCAGAAGCATAACAATAGCACCACCCTAGAGTATAACTGGTGTGGAGGCATTCCTCTGGGAGTAAGGCTATTGAAAAATTCAGTAGGGAGTTATTTTGCTCCTCCACAATCTTACACTCCACACTGTTAACACTGAGGAAACACTGACTCATGTTTGGTAACCATTTTAAAGAAAGAAACTATAGGCATTTGTGAAGAGTTCAAATGAATATATTTAAAGTTAAAATAATTACACAAATCAGCAAATAAAATTGCGAAAAATACTACTATATCGCAGATTAGATAACATATAAAAGGAATGAATTGATTTAAAGGACCTCATTAAAACGACATTTCCAGTATTATATATACAATATAACCTCGATAATTCGACCTTGTTTTGTTGTCCTGACCTACAGCCTATCATATAACAAACTGTAATTCGACACTATCGATAATTCGACCATGTTTTGTTGTCCTGACATACAGCCTATCATATAAAAAACTGTAATTCGACACTATCGTAATTCGACCATGTTTTGTTGTCCTGACCCCTACAGCCTATCATATAACAAACTGTAATTCGACACTATCGATAATTCGACCATTTTAAATTTCAACAATTGATTGTTGCTTAAATATAATTTCACTGCTAAAAAGTTATTACAGAGACAACGGCTGCCATTATAAATGTAGAAAATGTAAGTATAGAGAAGGGGAAAATTAATAAAGACCAAAATCAAATTAATTGATAATAAATAGATTATTACCAGAAAAAATAAAAATTATTTCCTAAAAAATATAAGAAAATAAATCAGAATATAAATTTACAAACTATATTTCAGAGGAAACGATTTATAATAGGAATTCATTTGAATGACCTCTTTAAAATTAACATTTTATATATACGTGGGTTCAACTTTACATGTATGATATCCAAAGTTCGAACATTTTAAGAAGCCAAATAAAGTTGTCCATGTATAAACACAGGCTGTTGTAGCAAAGGTTTGGCTTTGAGCCCTATTTATAGTCATAGCAAAAGCCAACCTCAGTGAAAACTAACGCCTTTCTAGAATGAAGCGAAGGTTGGTATCCGAAGGAGCCAAAGATATTTCAGACACTATACAGTGTGTTCAACTTTGAGCACTGTCAGTATATGTGTTTCAAGGACATGAGAGCACATGCGCTGGAACACCATACGTGTTCCATTGCAAACATCCTATAGGCCTTGGTGAAAAGTGTAAATAATTATTTTGGAAATGAAAAAATATATACATATATAATAAAATAAATTAGAACATAAATTTACAAACTATATCTCAGAGGAGACAAATATATTTGAAAGAAAAAATACAAACAACACAACTATATTTCAGATATGACAATATATTAAAGGAATACATTCATTCAAAAGACCTCATTAAAAACTACATTTCTATTTTATATATATACAATATAACCTTATTAATTCAACATACGATAATTCGACCATTTTTGATGTCTCGACCTACAGCCATCATATTATAAACTGTAATTCGACACTTTCGATAATTCAACTATTTTGAAATTCAAATTTCAACAGTTTATTTTTGTCGAAAAACCCTATGATTAACAACATATTAGACTGAACGGTGCAAAAATGTAGAATATTTTATGTATATAGTTGTATGCATATAATTGTATGTATATAATTGTATGTATATAATTGTATGTATAGATCAATGAGTAAAATATAAGTAAATAAAGAAAACACGAAAATAAAAATAATTGATAATAGTTTAATATTAAAAGCAAACCTTGTTGTAACTGAAACCTCTTCAAATTGAAGGGAAGGTTGTAATAAACTTACCTGTTTGGTAAGCAATTCTGTACTTTATCATCAATCTCTAATGTTAATGTTTAATGGTAGCTCTACCAACTGATTCCAATCGAAATGCAGGGCTGAGCAGTTAGGGCAGATTATTTCCTGGCCCCCAATAATATATTCAGTGAGAACGAGAGAAATATGATTAGGGGTGTTGTTCCTGCGGCGAGTCATATAAGCACGCCTAGCGGTTTGGAGAGTGAGTCTTCCACGGCCTTTTCGAGGCCCGACAGAAGACGCCGAAAAAAAAAGGTAAAATAAGAACCAAGCAGAGGAAAACTATAAGACTGAATGCCAAGACAGGCATAAAAAGGAAATACCAATCATATGAGGAAACAATTGATTGAAAAAAAAAAAAAAGAAAACCAGACACCAAAATGTAGCTGAATTCAAATAAGAAACTACAACAAATTAAGCAATCAACAATTGATTATATAAATACAGCATCAACCTATTTTTGAGAAAAAAAAAAAGATGTAAATGACTGTGACATTAACTTGTCTTCGTAGTTAATTAAAAAACTAACAACAACATTAAGCAGACTAAAACTTAATGTATTTATTGTATTACAAACTAAACAACATATATTTATGCAAAAGAGTTATTCCTTTTGTTTATATATGCGCCAACTTGGCTACTGATTATTATTGACTTAATATTACTTTTATATTTACATCTCCCCCTTTTTTTCCTTTTTCCTTCTTTTTTCCTTTTTTTTTTCAAAGATTCAGCTGGGAGACTGGCTTGATGAGGCGTCCAGACTTTGTTCTTAAAGGGTTACGGTCAGTGGACGGTAAAGTCTGTGATGGCTCCATGGGCTCCGTTGATGGGTGGGGTCCCTTGTCAGTCTTGTCCAGCAGAGTCGGCACAGGTGGGGGTGATGCGTGCTCACTTTCAAGTGGAGGAGGACCATTGTTCTCCATTTCCTTATGATAGTCCATGGATGAAGTTTGAGCCTCTGGCTCACCGTGAAAAGGTCTCAAGAAGGCTTGATTACGACGCAATATCCTATCTTGAGATCTCACTGCATATGACCTAGGACTTAACTGCTTGACTACAGTAGCAGGAGTCCAAACTCTTTCACGCTCTTTCAAGAACACTGGTTGATTTTCAGAGAGTTGCTGATGTGATGTAGAATGCATGTCACCATAAGAATTTTGTCTTGCGCGAGCGTTTCTAAGAATTTCACTAGTTTTCTCCAGTACAGATGGTTCCAAAAGATATTCTTTAATTGGCAACACGGTTCTGGTTCGGCGACTGTAATGTCGTTGCACAGGTGAACCTAATCCTTCTCTTGAACAATAGTTGGTACCAATGTCAGTTTCTAGAACCTTTGGGATCCCATGTTGGGCAAACCATTCCTTCAAATATACTATTGTTTCTTTAGAATTTAATGATTTAAGTTCTTTAAAATCAATATATCCAGAATAACTATCAGTTACCAGTATATAATTGTGGTCATTATACATAAAAACATCCGATGTTACAATCTGCCATGGAATTTAGGGTATTTCCTTGTTAATGATTGTTTGTTTTTGATTACTCCTGGAATTAGAAATGCAAATCATACACCTTTCTCCTTGGTTGTTTATATCTTTTGTTACTCCAGGCCAATAAATTGATTCCTTGGCTCTTTGAAGAGTGCCGTTGATGCCAATATGTCCGATGTGCAGACTCTTTAAGACCTTGACTCTAAGAGATTTAGGGATTATATATATATATATATATTATGCGGAGTCCTTTGAATATTAAGCCTTCATGCAAAGAGATTTCTTCTCTGAAGGGCCAATATAATCTGCATTCAATTGGAACTCCAGACTTGTGTTCCGGCCATCCATTTATTAGAAGTGACTTTAGTTGCGATAGTTCTGGATCAGTTTCTGTTGCCGTCACCAGTTCATTCTTTGTTAGGCTTTGTGGCATAGAAATACATAGAAGAATTTCTAGATGCTCGTTTTCAAATTTTTCTTCTTCAACACAATCTCTGCTTAGTAAATCAGCTATAAACATATCTTTATCTCTAACATATTTTACCTTTAGATCATAGAGCTGTAGCTCTAATAATATTCTCTGCAAACGGAGTGGCGATTTGCTAAAGCATTTCTTAAAAATGGTTTCGAGAGGCTTATGGTCAGTTTCTACCAAGATAGGTCTACCAAAAATGTATTCATGAAACTTTCGGCATCCAAATTTCATTGCTAAGGCCTCTTTCTCAATCTGGGGATAGTTAGGCTGGGAGTCAATTAATGTTGCTGAAGCAAAGGCAATAGGACGGTTGTCCTGCATAAGTACAGCTCCAATCGCATGCGAACTAGCATCAACTGACATTGTCAGTGCCGCATTTGGATTAAAGAATTTCAAAGCAGGTGCCTTTAATGCAATTTTAATTTCTTCTAGATCATTATCAAGGGAAGGGTCCCAGTTCCAAACAACATTTTTCTTAAGGAGCATCCTCATGTTGCTGGTCTTTTCCGATGCATTAGGTATGAAACTCTGCAAGTATTGTATCACTAGACGAATGACCCGGGCAACGCCCGGGTTTACACGATTAAATGTATTTTACATATGGAAGATGGACGTAGTTCCCGGAGGTCACCCGCAAGGCTTTTTTGGCACTTGGCACAGCTGTGTCACCAACTCTGCCCCCGCGCGCCAGGACCGCGCGCGGTGAACTGGCCAACCTTGGCAGCCGGGCGATTCCATTTTCACGGAGGGGGGGGGGGGGGCAGGGAGGTGTCAGTGGATTTACCGTGGACAGGTGTATGTATCACACAGCTGATAACAGGGTTGTCTAGAGTGGCCGCTATAGACAGGGTGGCCTGTATAGACAGGTGGATGTAGCACACTGCTGATAACAGGGGTGTCTACAGTGGCCGCTATAGACAGGGTGGTCTGTATAGACAGGTGGATGTAACACACTGATGATAACAGGGTTGCCTAGAATGGCCGCTATAGACAGGTGTATGTATCACACAGCTGATAACAGGGTTGTCTAGAATGGCCGCTATATACAGGGTGGTCTGTATAGACAGGTGGATGCATCACACAGCTGATAACAGGGTTGTCTAGAGTGGTCGCTATGGACAGGGTGGTCTGTATAGACAGGTGTATGTATCACACAGCTGATAACAGGGTTGTCTAGAGTGGCCGCTATAGACAGGGTGGTCTGTATAGACAGGTGGATGTAACACACTGCTGATAACAGGGGTGTCTAGAGTGGCCGCTATAGACAGGGTGGTCTGTATAGAAAGGTGGATGTAACACACTGCTGATAACAGGGTTGTCTAGAATGGCCGCTATAGACAGGTGTATGTATCACACAGCTGATAACAGGGTTGTCTAGAATGGCCACTATAGACAGGTGTATGTATCACACAGCTGATAACAGGGTTGTCTAGGGTGGACGCTGTATACAGGGTGGCCTGTATAGACAGGTGGATGTAACACACTGCTGATAACAGGGGTGTCTAGAGTGGCCGCTATAGACAGGGTGGTCTGTATAGACAGGTGGATGTATCACACAGCTGATAACATGGTTGTCTAGAGTGGCCGCTCACGTGTTCGCCGGCAGCTAATGGGCGCGCATTCTATCCGTGAACTTCAGACAGACAGAATAAGGCAATTATATAAGTAGATACCAAGTAAGCGCTGAAGCTCCTTGCGATTTCTAGGACTCTGGATATCATTTATTGCTTTGACCTTTCCAGGGTCTATTTGTATTCCTGCTTTTGATATCAAATGTCCTAAAAATTTAACTTGTTCTCTTTCGAAGACACATTTTTCTTTGTTTAATTTGATTCCTGTTGATTTAAGCAAAGAAAGAACCTCATAAGTTATTTTTCTCAATGTATCCAGGTCAGGTGCATGGATCAGGATATCATCCATTGAGTTTTCTACTCCCTTTAGGTCACTTAGTAAATCAGTCATAATTTGTTGCATTATTTCTGGGGCAGTTTTAATACCAAATGGTACCCGTAAGAATGAGTATCTTCCCCATGGTGTTGAAAAAGTTAAGTATGGTTGTGTTTCTTCATCAACTGGGAGTTGCCAAAAGCTTTTCTTTAAATCCAGTTTGGTGAAGTATTTGGACTTGTGCAAGGTGACTGCAATGTCCTCCAGTCGTTTGAGAGGAAACTCTCTTCGTAACAAAATCTTGTTTAAGTCTGAAGGATCAAGACATATCCTTATCTTTCCGTCCTTGCGAACTATCACCATATGACTGGAGATGGGAGTGGGGTGATTCACTTTTTTGATTATGCCCAATGCTTCCATTTCATCAAGTTCCTTCTTGACATTAGCTTTAATTGCAAAAGATATCTTGCAAGCAGGTTTAATGGGCAATTTTTTTGGAATTTCTGAAAAGTCAGCTTTATATTTATAGTTCCTTATGAGCCCTATACCTTTAAACAATTCTTCAAATTCCATTTCTGGACAGACTTCATCAACCCTGTAGATCAAGCCTAACTGTGAGCAGGCATCTCTTCCCAGAATCGGAGTGATTCCTTTTTCTGATATTATAAATCTGAGAACTACTGCCTTTTTTACTTTTTATTGTGCAAGTAACATTTGTCTCGCCCATTACCCTTATTGATTCACCAGAGTAAGTTAATAACTTCCTTACTCCACTTGAATTAATTTTTAGTTTAAGTTTTTTAGAGAGTGTCAAAGGTATGACATTGCACTGAGCTCCAGTGTTCAATTTAAAATCAACTGTTTGATTTCCTTTGAACGTTACTCTTTCCGACCACTCTTGTCCAATTCGGGTCTTTATTTCATTTATTGAGAGAGAAAATTCATCCCATTCCACCTCAGTATCTTCTACAAGGTTTACCACTCTTTCCCTTTTGGCAGTTTTGCATAATTTTGAAAAATGGTTAGTCTTTTTACATTTATGGCATACTTTACCATATGCTGGGCATTTGTTTATTTCATGTTTAGCTCCACAACGTGTACAATTATTTATATGTTCCTTAAAGCTTGTGGTATCTCTAGGATTAAAGGCTTTCTGTGAGAAATCTCTACTAATTTTTCTTTCGATTGTGGAAATGGATGGCTCACTTTCGTTCCTATCTTTAATTTCTCTTAGTTGTGTGTTAGCATTTTCAGCAGCTACACATATTTGAATTGCTTTAGTTATATTCAGATCTGGATCAGAAAGTAATTTTTCTCGAATATCATTATTTTGTATACCAACAACTATTCTATCCTTAATTAGTTCATCCTCCATTTGATCAAATTTACATTTTTTTAGCTTGTAATTTAACTCAGTTAGGAATTCTTTAAAAGCCTCATTACACTGCTTTATATTATTAAACTGATACCTTTCTACAGTATAATTTAATTTAGGGGTAAAGTATTCATTAAACTTAACCTTGAGTTCTTGTAACTTATTTTCTTCACCTTCATTCAACTTGAACGTTTTATAAATTTTCTGGGCCAATTGTCCAATCGAAGCCATAAAGATCGCTACTTGGACTTCTTGTGGTTCCTTTCTAATTGTACAGCTTTTTCCTACCATATAAATGCTTCTATCCACTCGTCCCATGCTTCTTTTGATGATTGCTCCAAAGGCTTAGGCGGCTTTAAGAATTGGTCAGCCATTTTGACACGAACACTAAATTATTTTAATTATTAATTTATGCGATTACCGCTGCCACCATGTGACATTAACTTGTCTTCGTAGTTAATTAAAAAATTAACAACAACATTAAGCAGACTAAATCTTAATGTATTTATTGTATTACAAACTAAACAACATATATTTATGCAAAATAGTTATTATATACTATTGTTTTGCCTTCTACATGCTTCGGTAAGCATTTTAAGGCATCACTCATAGTTAGGTGTCTCCAAGCGCCCGCCGCAGTGGAGGGCCAAGGAGAGGGCTGGAGAGGCGACGGCGAGGCCGTGAGCACCCCGGGGGGCAAAATAGTTATTCCTTTTGTTTATATATGCGCCAACTTGGCTACTGATTATTATTGACTTTAATATTACTTTTATATTTACAATGACATTAGGAAAGATACTGCAAAAAAAGAAAACCAGAAAAAAAAGGAGCTAAATTCAAATGAAAAACTATAACAAATTAAGTAATAAACAATTTATTCTATTAGTAATTTAATTGCCATCTATCGTTAAAATTTATTTGAAGAGAATTTTAACAATTGATTATACATATACAGCAACAGCCTATTAATGAGAAAAAAAAAAGATGCCAAAGACATTAGGAAAGACACTGCAAAAAAGAAAACCAGAAACCAAAATGGAGCTAAATTCAAATGAAAAACTATAACAAATTGAGTAATCAGCAATTGATTATACAAATTCTGCAAAAAATAAAACCAGACACAAAAATTGAGCTAAATTTAAATGAAAAACTATAACAAAGTACTTACAAATTGTAATTATAATCAAATGAATCTGAAATACGAAATATATATTAGAAATTAGTAAAACGTAATAATAAAAAAACGCGTTTTAAAAATAAACAATTCGATGATGAAAAATAACAAATAAGATAAACAACATTCGAAGGCAAAAAATATACAATTGCAAAAGCAAGCAAATTAAAAATAATTAAATCTTTTAATATTTGGAAAATAAAAATAAAACGGTCATGTGAAACAAAAAATAACGAAAATTTGGTATACAGATGGCTATTTATAGTTAAGTATCTTTGGAGGAGATAGCTTCAAACTTTATATCTGAGAACTCTGTTAGCCTATTATCTATATAGATGATAGATATTTCGTATTTTCAATTTAATTATTAATTACCTTTATCTGGTTGTTAGTATAGTTTTGTTTCAAATTTTTATTTTTTTAAAGCAAAAAGTTAATAAATAGTTTAATATATCTTATATATTTCAGAGAGAGAGAGAGAATAATCGGATTCCAATATCATCACGCGTTTATCTATATATAGATAATACACTAACAGAGTTTTCAGTTGCAAAGTTTCAAGCAATCACCTCCAAAGATACTTAACTGTTCATAGCGATATATATACCAAAAATTTATTATTATTTGTTTCGTGCTTCACACGTTTGAAAGTGATGCAATTTTACCTCAAGCTGTTAGAGGGTTGTTCATAGAGTTGGATGAGGCGTTTTACCGAAAATCTTTTGCAAGTTGACAATAATGATGGATAAAATGTGCACAGAAAAATGGTTAGGAGTTCTTATATACAGAGTTTCACTTTTCCATTTTGTCAATAAAAAAATCTATTATTGGTTGGAACAATATATGTATTGACTGAACCTTGTATGATAAATATTATAAGTTTGCATTATTCGTTCAAACTAATATTTTTGCGATTTTGTGCGATGAAATTAATAATGAATGTCAAGTGAACTAATAGAGACAATGCCCAGGTTAAAATATGGAGATAGTAAACTTTCCTTGGCATGGGCCACAGAGGTTGACTGTGGTGAACCTATCACTTGGAGACAACGGACGGTCTGGCACAACCTAGCGATAAATAGGCTCGTTTGAGGTTTCGGACAGTTGGTGTCTACACGCAATGGGGTCTGTCTGGAACTCGAATACCACTTGTGTTTATCTGGTTCACCCTTTCCATTGTCCTTTTTACGTCCATCAAATGGCTTCCTTATTCTATATGCTCCTTTCCTTTAAGATACATTGTGGGATCTCTTCCACCAGCTTAGACAACACCTCGGCGTGTCTGTTATATTTAGTGGGATAATTCGTGTCTGTAAATCAATATTCTTTTCCAGCACCCTAATTTCGAATTTCACTACAGATATATGGTGTGAAATATATAGACATCCTTATGATCTTCATCGATGATGACAATCTTACCAATTGGAAAAAAGGCACTTAGGGTCCCTCTACCGACAAGGTTCCTTAAACATATTTCTTATAAGGGTTCTTAGAACTCTTTATTTGCAGAATATTTTACCTCAGATACAGATTTGCCACTTTAGATTAGCGTGGTATATTTTTCCACAGACGATTCTTCTGAGACATCATTCCAACTCGAGTTTGAACTAACTAGCGTCAGACGATAAAGAGAAAAGGGGAAGTTCAAATAGCTATCGAATAATAAATTTCTCATAGAAAAAATAAAAACAAAGAAGACCAGGAATAAAGAGAAACGATTATATATCAAGTATATATTCCTCGTTAGTTCTTCTTATAATCCTTAGATTGAATATACAATTTTATAATTTGATAAAAAATTATTAATTTTATACAGGTGCAAAATTTATGTAAGAAACTTATCCTTGGATTCATTTTTCCTTAATTGATATGAAACAAGGGATCATAATTTTTCGAAATGACAAGCTTTGATAAAATATTTTATTGGTACCTTCTGACCAGACCAACTACTTCTAGGATCACTTCTCTCTTTGATAGAAAGGCGTTAGAGATGTCATCCTGTATGATGAACGATCAGCCTTGTCAAAATAGCGTGAGATATCAATAAAATATTTATTCAAAGTAAGCTCTATCTCTTTCGATCATTACTTTCTATTTGAAGTAAACGAAAAATTGCGCTTCAAAATTTTAAAATAATAAATAACATCTACTTATATAATTGCCTTATTCTGTCTGTCTGAAGTTCACGGATAGAATGCGCGCCCATTGGCTGCCGGCGAACACGTGAGCGGCCACTCTAGACAACCCTGTTATCAGCTGTGTGATACATCCACCTGTCTATACAGACCATCCTGTCTATAACGGCCACTCTAGACAACCCTGTTTTCAGCTGTGTGATACATCCACCTGTCTATACAGGCCACCCTGTATACAGCGTCCACCCTAGACAACCCTGTTATCAGCTGTGTGATACATACACCTGTCTATAGCGGCCATTCTAGACAACCCTGTTAACAGCAGTGTGTTACATCCACCTGTCTATATACACCACCCTGTCTATAGCGGCCACTCTAGACACCCCTGTTATCAGCAGTGTGTATAGCGGCCATTCTAGACAACCCTGTTATCAGCAGTGTGATACATACACCTGTCTATAGCGGCCATTCTAGAGAACCCTGTTAACAGCAGTGTGTTACATCCACCTGTCTATACAGACCACCCTGTCTATAGCGGCCACTCTAGACACCCCTGTTATCAGCAGTGTGTATAGCGGCCATTCTAGACAACCCTGTTATCAGCAGTGTGTTACATCCACCTGTCTATACAGACCACCCTGTCTATAGCGGCCATTCTAGACACCCCTGTTATCAGCAGTGTGTTACATCCACCTGTCTATACAGACCACCCTGTCTATAGCGGCCACTCTAGACAACCCTGTTATCAGCTGTGTGATACATCCACCTGTCTATACAGACCACCCTGTCTATAGCGGCCACTCTAGACAACCCTGTTATCATCAGTGTGTTACATTCACCTGTCTATACAGACCACCCTGTCTATAGCGGTCACTTTAGGCAACCCCGTTATCAGCAGTGTGATACATACACCTGTCTATACAGACCACCCTGTCTATAGCGACCACTTTAGACAACCCTGTTATCAGCTGTGTGATACATCCACCTGTCTATACAGACCACCCTGTCTATAGCGGCCACTCTAGACAACCCTGTTATCAGCTGTGTGATACATCCACCTGTCTATACAGACCACCCTGTATATAGCGGCCATTCTAGACAACCCTGTTATCAGCTGTGTGATACATACACCTGTCTATAGCGGCCATTCTAGGCAACCCTGTTATCATCAGTGTGTTACATCCACCTGTCTATATAGACCACCCTGTCTATAGCGGCCACTCTAGACACCCCTGTTATCAGCAGTGTGCTACATCCACCTGTCTATACAGACCACCCTGTCTATAGCGGCCACTCTAGACAACCCTGTTATCAGCTGTGTGATTCCTACACCTGTCTATACAGACCACCCTGTCTATAGCGACCACTCTAGACAACCCTGTTATCAGCTGTGTGATACATCCACCTGTCTATACAGACTACCCTGTATATAGCGGCCATTCTAGACAACCCTGTTATCAGATGTGTGATACATACACCTGTCCACTGACAAATCCACTGACACCTCCCTGCCCCCCCCCCCCCCCCCCGCTCCCCCCCCCCCCCCCTCCGTGAAAATGGAATCGCCCGGCTGCCAAGGTTGGCCAGTTCACCGCGCAGAGTTGGTGACACAGCTGTGCCAAGTGCCAAAAAAGCCTCGCGGGTGACCTCCGGGAACTACGTCCATCTTCCATATGTAAAATACATTCAATCGTGTAAACCCGGGCGTTGCCCGGGTCATTTGTCTAGTATCATAATAAAAGAAACTCATTGCGAAAGGTTGTATTTTTATTTTAAAAAAGAAATTACTTTCTATAACAAAAAGTTTAAACACAATGGTAAAATATTCTTCTTTGTTATATATCTCCAAGGTGATAATTATTTAGAAAAAGATGACATCGATATTATATTTTCCGAATTATATATATCGATTGATTGTTAATAGAAAGTTCGCGCGAGTTCAGCCTTTAAATATTTCCTACTACAATGGAAAAAGACAGTTATAGAGTGTATTTTTACATTTTATATTCACATATCATTCAGTGTATATCTTTAATATTTAAAGAGTATTTAGAAATTATATACCTATAGGGAAAGATTATTTTGGGTGCGTAAGTATGACTCTTTTACGGTTAGTAAATCTAATGAAATTGAAACAAAATTATGTTAGACATTTATTTCAATAATTTGCATTTTGTTAAAAGTCACATTCTTCCATATTTTGGGTAGTTTATGGATGTCATCATAAAATAAAAGTGTTGGTGCATCAAGCCAATTTCCAACTTCTTCGCGATCCTAGAAGCACTGATCAACCAGCCCAGGTGCCATCGACCACCAGAAGAGGTGATAATCCCATGGAGCGATGCCTGGAGAGAATGGCGGGTGGGGGGGAACTTCCCATTCGTAATCTTCCAGGGTGTCTTTTAGAGATTGTGCGACATGTGGCCTTGCGTTGTGAAGAAGTATCAGCCTGCCATGTCGTTGCTTCCATTCTGGTCGTTTCATTGCGATTTCTTCGCGTAACTGCGTTGATTTTTGTTATTGATTTTTCGTTAATCTTTCCCATAGAAAAAAAATACAAACGAAGTTGAAAAAGCTTATCGAGTAACGTTGAGAGAAGCCGCCCATCGTGTGTTTTAGAAAATAGTCTTTATCCAATAATACTTGAAGTTCCTCATCCTCTAACATTTTGGCGAATTTCCGTGTTCCTTGTCGGAAACGTCAAAATCTACAGATTTGAAAGGTTTAAACTAATCTTTACAGGTTCTTAATGAAGGAGCATTGCTTACATAGGTACTAAATAGCGCATTTGATGAATGCCAGTTGCGATTTTCCTGAAAGTGAAATGCAAAGATTCCCGCAAATGAGACTTTCCGTGAACAGAAGTAGGCAATTAAATGGCTAAAAATAAAAATGTGCAAAAGATTTTATATCAAGTACATATTTATAAAAAACGTCTAAGACACATAAATCGATTATAAAAAGAGCAGTGGGTAAAGGTTTGTTTATGGAAATTAATCAATAATTAATTAAATAAAAATGCGGAATTATTTTTTCGCGCCTAATATAAACTTTAGTAAAAGTACCCTTGTCTCTCTGTAAGAATATACTTTCTATTTCATTGCCATTGAGTCATTGTTTTTAGAATTCGGGGTACCGCAAAATAATTATTCTTCAAGATGTATTAATGCCTCCTGATGTGTTCTAACTGGAGAATGACCAATGCTATGGGCTGGCCTGGAGAAAGCGGGGATTTCTACGCTAAAACAATAGCTCCCAGCAGACGTCGTTATTGGACGTGGATTTATCTGATAATCAGTCGCCAACAACGTCAATGGAAAACAAACGCTTCCGCTTCTTTCTGTCCTGCCGTAACTAATTCGGGCAGCCGTCAGTGCCATAATGCCACATTGTTCGGTCTCTTCCTGATCTTCTTTCACTGCCTGGACACTGTGCTTCTATGCTGCCGGGAACATATGCTCCTATGCTATCTGGAATAGGGTCTATGTTGAATGGACAATACACCTGCTCTTTATTAATATATATATAAATATATATAAGGGCCAGGTTTGGCTTTATTTCTTTGCATCTTTTGTATATTCATTTTTGGAAATATCATATTTCCTCTCGTGTTATATGGGAAATTAGAATAGCACTGCATTTTTGAATATTCAAACATTCATTCAATCACGCGAAAAAATACTAAATGCACTCGTAAATATTTGGTGCAGAGAGGTGAGTTTGTTAAAATGATAGTTATATGAAGAATGAATAAATATTTTTCAATTATTTGTAAAAGATAAAGAAATTTCGGAAGATTTGCACAGAATTATAAGTTAACGTCAAAAAATCAATTTTTATAAAGGGAAAACAATTGAGAATGCAATTCTTCAAAATCTTCCTGGAGGATAAATTGATTTTATTCCCACCCTGAAGACTAAAAATAATTTCGCTATGGAATCCTGTATGATTTTAATTCTACAAAATCCTTTTTTAAATAGCTTTATCAAAGTAAATCTACGTTATATTTTGCATAATCTAGTATATGGTTCCTTTATACATTTTTTTTCTTGTTCTTTAAGAATTGATCACAGAACGGAACATTGCCCGTACAGCTTCTCTGGTCGTTTAATTATGGGTAATAGAAAGATTATATTTCTGGGCGACTTTTGGAAAGAATATATGGGTTGGCCTACATAAAAACAACATGAAAATATACACGCAGGGCAACTTGCACTACATTGTGACATAATGGCGCAAGTTGTGTGCCGAAAACAAAGAGACAGAAGTGATACACGCAGACAGGCCTAGACAGGACGCCAGCCAGCACCATTGCGTGACGTCAATTCTACCAAATAAAACGAAACTAATCGGGGGTAGAGCTTGAAATGGGTGCAATTAGGTAGAAAATTTTGTAAAAATGGTAGATCGAGAACACCAAGGACGGGCATTTTTCTTCCAACTGCATGGCGATTGCAGCGTCCCTTAATGCTAATAAGTGGTTATCCTGGACCGATGTTCATTTTGCTGGTTAACAAGGCATTTTTTGTACCTTCGGATGGTCGGCTCTCAGAAGTTGCCCAACGGAGTGGCGATGCGTTTTCAGCATGCGTCGTATCAAATCCCTTTGTTCTTGCGTAAATTCAACCCAAATTATAAAAAGAGGTTTAGAACTCTTCTCCAAGATATAATTACTTAGATGAAATTACTTGTTATTTCGGATGAGCAATCAAATGTACGTCGGGACATTCACGCCATTGAGGCAGCTGCCTCAGATTACCTACAAGAGGACTAATGGTAAAATTTTAAGAAGAAAACGTTGATGGCGCAGCATTTTTTTATTTCCTTTAACATATAAAAATACGGATAAGTATATAGAAGTCTGCAGTAACGGGTAACGTAGTCAAAGAATATAGAGGCAAATAGGACTCAATCAAGACAACTATATTCGACCTGGCTTCCGAGGATAGCAACCCTTGTTTTTAGGTGGCTTGGTCTCTAAGATATCCGTGTATGGTCTCCTGATCCATGGAAAATGAAAGGATTTGAGTGAACCATAGATAAATATCTCTTTAGAACAGTCCTATAAAATATTCATGACAATGAATACCAAGGCATCATCCTTGATGGCTTCAACCACGCTGCTCTTCAGTTGTAGGAACCAATACCCTGGATCTTGGCAAGATACGTCTCACTTG
The DNA here is from genome assembly GCA_030710605.1 of Cordylochernes scorpioides. Taxonomy (NCBI): domain Eukaryota; kingdom Metazoa; phylum Arthropoda; class Arachnida; order Pseudoscorpiones; family Chernetidae; genus Cordylochernes; species Cordylochernes scorpioides. Next base: position 157,772,095 of record CP092864.1, read on the forward strand.
GTTACCCAGAATGTTTGGGTTAACTAAGGTAATATTTCCCGGCCTCAGTATGGACTACCACAGGAAGATGGACCAGCAACAGAGGCAAGTCCAAGGATGAGATGATTGATGTGTAGAATTGATAATTGATGCGTTATTGTAGCGAAATGATTGATATGTAGGTTGGTGGATGGTTCATGACGTTGGACTCTTGCACAAAGATGAAGCCATCGACATGATGCCTCAAAAAATAGCAGAACTTCAGGTTTATCTGGCGAATGGCGAAGCAACGCATATTGAGTCCGCAAAGAAGGAAACTTGTTTATTTGAAGATGTTCTGACTCTTCAAATGATATGATCTGGAGAGTTATTTTCTTCCGTGTATGATGAGTGGCGTAAGGAGAATTTCTCTCTCCAACCCGAGTGGTTGGAGCACGACATGTCACAAACAGAAAGATGTTCTCATTTGTCAGACCCTTGACGATCAGGTATCTAGCGAAGTAGGAGTTTGATATGCCGACGTGGTCTTTAATTCTGGCAGGATTTTTTTTTAACCCCCAAACAGCTAATCTAGTTCTCGGAGTTAGTACAGCTAGGATGGGAATTACTCTACATAAGGCACAATTATCGAGAGAGCTCGATTGTTGTTTTGCCCTGATTTCGGCAATCCGCTGTCACGTCAACTTGTTTCTACAAAGTAATGGCTTGATGGGATCTGTCACCAGGGCTTTCGAGGCTTTGAACGGAGACAAAACGTATATTTCTTTGTTGTAACTAGAGGTCAGAGAGAACCAGGAGAGTAATACCAGCCGCTATAAATAAATAGTATAAACTGAAGTATAGACCTACCAGAAATGTACAAAACAATAGGCACAATTAAAATCCATAATTAGCCTATATTCATGTTATATAATATGATTATTAATATCAGAAGGTAGTGGGGGAATATAACTTTGGTCTGTTCTTTTTTATTTAATTTCAATTTAAAGCGCTATGTCCCCCTAGGGACACTTGCGCTGTCATACATGCATGCCGTTACATTTTTCTATACATATATGTACAATAATTTTAGGTCGTGAATAGAATAGTCATATATGTTAACAATGAGAAAGAGAGAAAAAACCGAAAAAACGAACTGTGTGCAAAGGAAGAAGTGGTCTGTCAATATTGTCGCAAAGTATGTATTATTTTATTAACAGAATGTCATTTTTTATGTTTACCAGGTCTATGAGTATGAAACGCGAAAATTTTCAGTGAATTCAAAAGTTCACCAATTCCATACAACAAAATATTTTTTATTCAAAGTAACTGCCCTGATTAGCTATACACTCGGACCACTTTTAAGGCAATTTTCGAATTCCTTGTCTGAAAATTCCTATTCCTTCTGAGTCGAACCAGTCAACAAGTCATTTTCGAAGTATGTCTGAGTTCGAATATTCCTGATTTTTTAGGGCGCGTCCTAAAGATGTGAAAAGGTGGTAGTTCGACGGCGCTAAGTCTGGTGAGTACGGCGGGTGGGGTTAGAGTTCCCAGCCCAAGTCTTTTATGGTGTTTTTGACCACCGTAGCGTTGTGGGCTGGAGAGTTGTCATGCTGCAGTATCAGGTTGTTGTGCTTTTCACGCCATTCCGGTCTTTTTTCATTCAACGCCTCTCTCAAACTGTGCATTTGTTGTTCGTAGCGACTAGTATTGACCATTTTGCCAGGTTTCAGGAGCTCGAAATATACTACGCCGGTCTGGTCCCACCATATGCAAAGCATTGCCTTTTTTCCGAAGCGATTGGGCCTAGGCGTCTGTTTTGGAAATTGGCCGGGCAGGCCCCACGACTTTTGGCGCGTATGATTGCTGAAGTGGATCCATTTCTCATCAGAAGTTACGATTCGGTGCAAAAATGACTTCTTTTCATGCCTGGCGAGCAGCCCTTCGCAGGTTACCAGATGCCATTATTGCTGCCTTTCGCTCACTCGTGGGGACCTATCTGGAAAGCTTTTGGGTCATTCCGAGGCTGTTTAAACGTAGAGAAACAGCACCTTGAGACACCTGGAGCTGTTTTGCGAATTTCTCCTGCATTTGGGTACTGTCCTCATCCAACAAAGCCTGCAGCTCAGCGTCCTCCAACTTTTGGGGCGGTTTCCATGTAGTTCATTATCAAGTTCAAAATCGCCACTTTGGAATTTTTTAAACCACCTGTAACACTGCGATTTGCTCAAAGCGTGGTCGCTGTAAACTTCCTCGAGCATTCGGTGGGCTTCAGTGGCACTTTTCTTCCAGTTGAAGGCAAACAACAAAACTTCCCGCAAATGGGCACTTTTTGGCTCGGAAATCGCCATTTTCCACGGGCTCCAGAAATTTTTCACGATTTGAATTTTTCTAAAACTGCACGCAGGCTGATGCCACGTGAGTCAAAGAACAAAACGCCTAAAACAGCGCCACCGTCGGCTCAAATAAAGTTGCACAGCGGCCACTGGCGCCCATTTTCGCGTTTCATACTAATAGACCTGGTATATTTTGATACTCTGTAAACTTCCCGCTTTTCTTATCTTTTGTTTATTACTTATAGTTTGTTCTTGCCTGAAATAAATTGCTATCTCATCCCGAAGATGTTCTTCCCTAATTTTCCACCTGGCGAGATGCTGGGTAAGTTAGGGAAGACAAACTGAAGACCGCAGAGAAGACCTTGAAGCCATGGGTGCTGTGATCTACATTTTTGGAGACTAGCTCCAGGTTCCCACCGTCGTGCTAAAGCCAAGACTTCCCTCCAAAAATGACGATGTCTCTATAGACGATACGACGACAAATCTGCTCTTCATGCCGCAAAAAAGGACGCACAGGTACTAAGGACAAAGTTCCAAGACTTCGATGGAATCCTTTAGGAAGCACCTCAGAACCTGTCAGTAACTATCATAATTGCAAATATGTATTATTTTATTAACAGAGTGTCAGTTTTTTATGTTTATATTTTTCTATTCTGTAAACTTCCCTCTTTGAATATTTTCTGTCAGTGATCATGATGAAAGGGCAGATTTATCATCTATGATTAGGAAAATTGTTTGGAAGGAGGCACTACAGCGGGCGTTAGGCTCTCCTCGAGGGGCACCAGAAAATACTACAATCGAGTATATTATTCAACAGGAAATCGAAAGGCCCTGGCATCGATATCAAAACCTACAAGCCCCCCCCCCCCCCCCCCCCAACACCTGTGTATGCCAAATCCTATGTATAATCCAACCTAGAATTAGGCTGAATCCGAAAATTACCATTTGAAACCACTGGATTCTTGTATGTACGGACTACCTGACCAAATATGCGATTACGAAGGCGCTACCAACGAGTGAATCGATGGAAGTTGCCAAATTTTAAATTGAAGATGTTATTTTGAAAACATGGTGAACTGGGACAATGATCCGTGATCTAAACAACAAATTTCGAATAATTCATCGGACGACGACTGCCTATCGACTCAGACGATTGGTCTCACGGAAAGGTTGAATAAGACCATAGCATGCTGAATATGTATGTGGACGCCAACAAGAAAGACTGGGATATCTTCCCATTCACTACTTCTGCATACAACAATGCGAGGCAAGTATTCACCGGCTTCACTCCATTTTTTCTTGTACACGGCGTGGGGCCGAGACCCCTCTGGACTGGTTATTCCCCAATTTTGTTCCTGATGGAAAATATAACTTCATCCAAACACTGGGGTCAAAAGCTGAAGAAGCAAGGCAACTGGCCCGTATATACGCCATTAGATCTCAGGAAAGCAATAAACTTCGCTATGACGCCCATCACAGAAATATAAGTTTCCATCAGATACCGTATGGATCTTCATCCCTGTACCTAAAGTGGAATACTATTAAAAACTAATGAGACCTTACTTCGGTCCATATAAAGTAACCCGAAAATTTTCCGTGTAACCTATTAAGTGGAGACATTCGGAAACCAGAATGGTCGTCGTAAAACAGAATATTTAGTTCACGTTTGTAGGATGAAGCCTTATATAAGCCAAGAAGACCAGGAGGACTATCTAGAAGAGGTACCCAGAAGACTACTCACCAAGCTCCCAGAAAGAAGACGTCCCCAATTGAAATACAACAACCACCACAGACATATGAAGAGATCTCAGGCCCTATCGCTCGTACTCGAGCTTTGAGACTGAGGATGTAAGTCTTCTGTTTAGCATCGGGTCGATGCTCTTTAAAGGTAGAGGCTATGAGGCGGAAAATAATTTATATTTCATTTTAATTATAAAAATTTAATTTATAATAAATCAATGAAAATATACTCAACAGAATATTACTCTGTATGTATGAAATCAACATTAATGTTCCATAGCTTTCTTGTCCAATATTTTCTAGATGTAGATAGTTTTTTTTTATTGTTGTTAATTGACGATTAGTCTTGCGGACGTTATCAATAAATACTTTTACATCTTAAGATATACACAGATTAGTTTTATTCGCTACAAAAGATATAAACATTTTATTTCCTCAATCTACTTTCATGTTCGCGCAGTACTGGGTTCATGAACATTGGAGCTATAAAAGAACAGCTAGATTACTTTATATTAATAATATTTTTCTACATATATTCGAATATATATGTTTATTCTAGAATTACATTCTATATTTACATGAAGCCACCGCTCACACAAAATAAAAGAACAAAGGATTTCAATAATGACATACACCAACATCAAAACAATACCCCCGTCACAGATTGCTTTAGTTCGAATAAAATGCATATATAAACAGAAATATTGAATTTTTCAAGGACAGTTCAAAGTAATTAAATAATTACTAAATTATAAAAAGTTAACATTATTTTATTGCTAATTTCAGTTCTATTTTTTAAGACAAATGTTCACAAACACTCAATAAAATGTGATTTTGAAATATTTATTTGTGTCTTAAAAAAATAATATTTCACATTATTTATAAAATATTGAAGATTTACACGTTTTCTTACTATTTTTGCAATAACGAGAGCGAATAGTCTAAAATAAACTTGAACTAGACAACTTTTATGTATACAAACAATAACATAAATATATAAATTATTGTCATTATACTTTTATATATTCATAAAATTATTGAATAAGTTGGTGTATCTATATTTCTAATATATATATTAAATATAAATTTCAACCCAGTCTTGCTAATTATTTCTACCTCAGAAGTATCCAAACTTGAAAATTAAACAGCGTCCTATTGATAGATGTTTAGGTGTCGACAAATAACAAAATTATCTAGGGTTCACACAGAAACAGGACATTTTTCCCTAAACTATTTCTTAGTTGAAGTATAAAAGTAAATTCAAAATCAATTTCTCAAGAGATTCTGAATGTACCAATGCCAAGGTTGCCATATAAAATGAAGGATATGCCACAAGATGGTTAAGGTACCCCATAGTTGGCATCGACTTTAAGAGGCACGAAAATACCTTATCTTTCACAAAGGTGGTCTGTGGAGAGTGAAAATGGAAATTTTGAATTTAAAATAAGTTTCAATTTTAAATAAAATAAATAATTCTTATCATACTGTGTGTTCTATTATTACAGTGCTTGAAGCAAGGGGATACTATTAACTTTAATGGTTGATTATAACCATTTATTTATTATACAAGATATTTTGAAGTAAATATTTATAACGGTTGGTCATAGGGGAAGGAATATAAATATAAATATAAAATCAATACCGACACGTAATTTATATAAATCTAAAAACTCAAATATTTCTATATTTTAAAAAAATATAGTTTATTTTATTCATTTATAATTTTACTTTTGTTATCATCGTTTTTTAGAAAGACTTTCAATTTTGTTGTATAGTTTTGTTGTAAATATGCGTAGTTAACATATCCTTTTAAATCACTAATATAGGATTAATTTTATAAATTCTATATAATGTGAAACTAACTAATGTGTAATATTTCCTCAAGTAATTGAAAATAAAAGCTACTTGACGGTAAATAATTATCTTTTTTTTATT
>CP092864.1:157778163-157827852 GCA_030710605.1 Cordylochernes scorpioides
AGGATCTAAGTCCCTTTATGAGTTGCTCGCTGAGTAGGTACAGGGCCAGCTTCTGTTCTGCGCTGATTTTTTCATTAGCAGCCTCAGGTGAGGAAGGGACACGATGGCCTCTTTCACTTCCTCTTCCTTCAAGCCTAGGAGTGTAATATCTATAAAGGATGATGTTTGGAGGCGCTCGAGCAGAGTGTTAAGCTGAAATAGGGCCGTTGACCCAGCTTTTGGAGACAAGGATCTAGCTCTATCCTAGCTCTTGCGATGGTTAGATTTTCTACCTCTACTGATGTTGAGGTCTGTCTGGGTGGATGTTTCCGGAGTCCTGGTGGTGGGCTCAGTCTCGGGAGCTTTGGCCTCTTGAGTAGGTGGTGTGGAAGATGTCTGTGCCGGGATAGCCACTGGCGCAGGGTGGTTTAATGCTGCAGGTGGCGATGCAGCTGCAGTGTTGTTAGGAGCAGGCGCCGGTTTTACACTGCTCTTCTGACTCGAGGGTTGGATGGTATTTGCCTCCCTGATGATCCGGGGGCAATTTATTCTCTTGTGGCCCATTCTGTAGCACTTGGAGCATCGGAAGCCGTACTCCAAGTAGGCCAGTGCAAAGCCGCACTTGGAAGTCACGACAATCTTCTTAGGAAGATCTGTGATTTTTTCCCATTGTTCATGAGGATGAACGCCGTCTTTTTCAGGTCAAGCCAGGTGTAGCCGCCGGAAGAATTCACGGCAGGGACGATGGAGACCACCTGGCAGTAAGGCCTCAGGGTCCTGATGATGTCAGCGTCTTCAATGACGTATGGAAGCCCGCTGATTGTTATTTTTTTCTGCCTTATTTTGGTAAGGAAGGGCTTTGAGGAGGGCTCCCTGACCTGCCCGGAAGCTTTTCCCAGCTGTACAACGTAGATTTTCCCCAGTTTATTTTCCAGGGCCTTGATGTAGTCCACCGGAGTGAACTCCGGGGAGTACTCCAGATAGACCATCTTGTCAAATGTTCCGGCAGCTGCTTTGCTCCGAAATTGATCCAGCATTTGCCTGGAGACCTTGATTTGCTCAATGATGTTCCTGGGGCGCGATGGCTGGCGCTGCGCAGTGTTGTCCCGGTTGGCTTCAGTCTGGCGAGATGGACCAGGTTGAGGCTGGCGTACCCTTTCTGAAGCAGGCGAACGTTTCCTCTTTTTACTTTTCTCGAAGTAAACCGATTCGTTTTCAACGATGTCGGCCCAATTTCGGCTTGTTTGAGGCGAATTTGCATATCCGCCGCTTGTCACGGGAGATTTTGCATACTTCTCATTTGTTTCAGAATTGGAAACATTCTTCACTGAATTGTTTTCCGCCGATATTTCGGCATTCGTTGGTGTAACAACGAAAGAAATAGCACCATCCTGTTCCCCTTCACATTGGCTATCCGCCAATACCGAAAACATATTGCTGACTTCCATTCTCTCGCCCTCCATGCCCGAAGAACGCGGAGCTCGCGCGCCGCGTGGCCGCACGGCCGAGAGAGAGAGATTGAGATTAAAACAACTTTTATTGATCGCCCATATAAAATTATATAGTACCAAGAAAAAAAAAATTATATTACATATTTATAAAAGAAAAAGTAAAATATATATAAAAATTAATAAATATTTACAACAGCCTTCTCTGAAGAGATGTCTAGACTATGTCAAATGTTCAAGGCCGCCCAGTTATCGGAAAGGCCCGTGCATCGTCAATCGCCAATTGCATCGCCGAGGAATTCGTACAGAATTTTCCTGTTTTCATAGGAGAGTGCATCGGGGAGTGCTTCTCTGTCAGAGCGGTGTATAACCGCGACCACTACTTCATCATCATCAACCTCATCATAGAGAGGGGCCAAAATAGAGTCAGCGTTTAGCTCTATGAAAATATTCTCTACCTGATCAGTCATGTCTTGGTTCTCCTCTTCAGGATCCGCAGATGGCTCAGTATTGGTCGGGGAGGGCTCTGGTCGTGACGGCAACTGGCTGGTGCACGGCGCCGGAGCAGGAAGCTCGGGGGCTGGAGTCTCGTAGGGACGGACAGGCAAGTTCGCCACGGACGCAGGCGTGGCAGGGCTGGAGGGTGCTGGGGAGGTCTGCTTGGCACTAGCGGCATCGGGTCGGTGACAAAGCCACAACACTAACTTTGGCAAACTGATAAGCGTCCACCTAGAGACCATGGTTTCGGGCTAATGGCCCTCGTCAGTCTAGGGCCACGGTCAATAGATGGCGTCAGATTCTGACGTTTATTTTGACGGGAGAGGCGACCATTGCTTCCACTTTTAATTGTCTTGTGATTTTATACCAGACTGAAAGTTCTTGTACTCTTGCAGCTATTAGATATTTTTTAGGTGATCTGGCATTCCATCTGTAAGTGCCTCTAGTAAAAGTGTTTTTTCAAGATTAAGTTTATTGGCTAAGGCAGATTTTTCTTTAAAATATTGTTCAAGATCATTATTACCATTATATTTTAAATTTATAAACCTACCAAATATATTTGAATCCTTTATTGTGAAATATGTTATACATTTTTGTTCTAAATCCCCCAATTATCTATATCTTGTAACTCTTCTATATAATAACTGAATGATTCTCCCGAGATAATTTGATATATTATTTAGTTTAAAATCTTCATCAATATGTTTCTGTAAGCATTTTTTTGTTAAAGAATTTGAGCCAAGATATTATGTCTAAATTTTGACCATTAAATTTCGGTATTTCTATAATACTTGGATTAGGCGTCATGGCATGTTCTACATTCCTTTGTTTGCGCGACATTTTGTAAAAATAGTTATATAAAATTTAAATAATTTATAGAGCAATTAGGTTGAAAATTTAGGTAATCCTGTCGACTTATTGTTATGAATATTTTGTTGTTGTTGTTAGATAAAGGGTTGACAAGACAAAGGATCGATAAGATAAAGGGTTGAGGTGCAGTCGTGATAAAAAAATATAATTATTTACCGTCAAGTAGCTTTTATTTTCAATTACTTGTGGAAATATTACACATTAGTTAGTTTCACATTATATAAAATTTATAAAGTTAATCCTATATTAGTTATTTAAAAGGATAGATATGTTAACTACGCATATTTACAACAAAACTATACAACAAAACTGAAAGTCTTTCTAAAAACGATTATAACAAAAGTAAAATTATCAATGAATAAAAAATGAAAAAATATATATTTTTAAAAATAGAAATATTTGAGTTTTTAAATTATATAACATATATATATATATTAAAAATGGCATATCCTGACCAGGAGCACATGTGCTTTACAGAAGGCATATATATATATATATATTTATAAAATTCAAATAGGTATACGATGTTAAATATGATGGCGATTTGCACGAATTCTTACTTTCAACAATAACAAATATTTTATTTGATTGAAAAATCTATGTTTATAAACTTTCCAAGAGGAAGTAATACGGGGAAGCTATGAGCATGGCCAATTTACAAGGCAAACTCCAACAAAGGACAGTCTTGCACGGGCGCTAATGGGCCAAAAAGTGAGGGTCCATTGTTCCCCGGAGGCCGGTACCTAGCAAGGAGGGGGAGTTATAAAAGGTCGAATTACCCATTGCTACAGTTTACCTTCAAATATCTATTGTCCCCGTGGAGAGAGAGATTTAAAGAAATTGCATCGGTCAAATTAACTTTGCCATCATAAAGGACAGAACGCAACACGTTTCTTTAGTAATTGTTCGGAGACATTTCGAATTATCTTTCTTCTAAGAACCAAAGAATTGGCTGAAAGTGAAATTTACTCTTCAATTATTTTCTGACTATTGAAAAACTATAATGTGCCGGAGAATTTACTCTTGACATCTTTATTTTAACAATAGCATTAGACTGATCACTCTCTGCCAGCTCTAAACACCTCTTTGATTAATTCTGAGAATTTCAATAATATTTCGTGGAGAGATATCGTCAAGTCAACGCCAGCCCTTGAATGACGAAGGCCATCAGCCAGAAACCATGGTCCCCAGGTTGGATTATGAACTTACAAGTGATGCGACTAAGTCACCGACCTGAGACAACTAGTCTACCGACACCGTCAATAGGTGATGACACGTTGAATCAGCGTCTATTCTGACGGAATTATTTGTATAGAAATGAACGTTTTTAGAAAGGTTTGGCCTTTACTTTAAATATTTTATCGCATTTATCGTATGAAAAAGATGATTAGTTCGTATGACAATTTTCTACTTGTTCGCTAAAGTAGTTTGTGTAAACGAGTCTTTTCAGTACATGGCTTGCGCGTGTTTCGTTTAAAACGGATTGACTTGAATATATCGTGCAGTTATTAAATTATTCGTTTTGGTTGGATTAACCAGTAAAGAAATTAATCCGAAGTTGACAGAAGTTTATGTGAACTCTTCTCCTTCAATTTAAATCGTTTTAAAGTGGGCAGCTGAATATAGATGTAGTCGCACGTCTCTCGAAGATGACCCACGTGAAGGTCGGCTAAAAACTTAAACCACACTAGAAAATATCGAAAAGGTGTACAATATCGTATTGGATGATAGGCGAGTAAAGTTGTGTGAGATAGCTGAGACCGTGGGAATATCGAAATATACGGTTCTGAACACCTTTCACGAAAAAGTAGGGATGTGAAAGCTCTGCGCAAGGTGAGTGTCACATTTTCTGAATGCAGATAAAAAGATACTCTCATACGACATTCGCAGAAATATTTGGATCGATTCAAGAGGTATTCGACCGAATTTGTGCCGCGAATGATCACAATGGTCCACGACTACAGGCCAGAAACCAAACACCAGTCGAATCAGTGGGTGGGAGCCGGTCTTTCGGCGACAAAGAAGGCGAACTCGATCGCATTTTCCGGAAAGACCAAGACCAGTGTATTTTGGGATGCCAAATAAAACCTGTTCATTGATTACTTTGAAAAGGGCAGAACTATTAAATAGGAATATTACTCTAACCTTCTTGACCAGCTGGATGCCGAAATACGGGAAAAAGCCTGACTAGAGGGAAAAATATCATCTCTCACCAAGGCAAAGAACCTGCTCTAAAAGCGTCGAAATTTCTCGGCCATCTCCACCATTCTCCTGAATTTTCACACACCCTCAGACTTTCATTTCTTTCTACACCTGGAGAAATTTGTTTCTGGTAAGCGCTTTGCGTCCTATGAAGAATTTTAGAGGGCTGTAAAAAATAATTTAACAGCTTTACATTCTCTCATTTCCGAGAAAGAATACTCATGTATGGAGAAATGCTGGAACGAGTGTTTTTAATTCAATTAATATTATATAGAAAAATATTTATTTTTAAACTGAAAATCAGAGTCTTTATTTGTCAGGCCTAGAAATTGTTTTTTTTTACCCTCTAAATTCAGTTGATTAGTTTTAATATCCAAAGTGGCAATTATAATGTGCATGAATATTTTTAGAAATTTTGCTACGGAATACTGGAAGCACCATCTGTATCGGCTAGGGAAATTTCGTATTTGGGATGACAAAAATATAGATTTCTATTGGTAAATAAGTCTGTAGCTAAATAGGTTCGGTGCCACATAGCACACCCATTATGTTATACTTGATATGTTAGCTTTGTTGATACAGAGGGTGTTCTATTTTTAAAAAAAGAACGATTTTGCAACGATATAGCTCGAAAAGATGCCTGTAATTCGAGTGATGTTTTATTTATTCGAAAGAACATGAATTGATTCATATTTCATGAATAAATTATTTTTAAATATTTGGAGTCCCTGAAGTATACGTGATTTTGTAAAAGGTTACGTCGTCATACTTTAAAAGGAAAAATATTCGTTTACCAAAATTGTTGAAATTATGAAAAAAAAAAATATTGCTATTAATATGAAAGTTCCTCTGAAAGAAAGTGCCTGAAAAGCCATTTAACTCCAACCGAAAGAAGAAAAAGGAAATGATTGTCAGAGAAAATCCACTTTCTCATGGAAACATTTCCACGAACAAAAAAGTACTACTTTCTACCATAGTGTCAGTAGAAAAGGCTTCAACTACGTGAAAAAGCTAATGTTTATACTCTCATATATCGAGGAACGCAAGGCCTGCAGTAGGACCCTTTATTAAAATTATCTGGCAGGGGAAAGTGGAAGAATGTTGTTATGATGGACGTGGCATGATTGTAAACCAAACCCATGCCATTTACTACGCTATCTCTCAAATTAACACCTAGCAGACCTGGGTCAAGCAATGCAGGAAAGTCTTACAGGGCTTCAATGTTTCATTAATCATTTATTGATAGTTTTTATTACAATTGGAAGCCATCTATAAAGAAGACGGACACAAATTTCAAGTTAAATTATCAAATATACCAAAGACTTCTCTTTGACCCATTATTCGACAATGAGTTTCCATTTTTGTAACCAGGTGACTCAATATCTGTGTGGCTGCACCAGGATAAAGCTACGAGTCAAATTCCACGTTCAACATGTCAATACCTCGATAAAAAAAATGGATGAAACCGGCATATCGTACATCCCCTTTAAACATATCCTTCCTGTTGGAAAAGAAGGAGTTCGAAGCAGCAAATGGGAGGCCGACAGAGGGGGCTACGGGGATGCAGCGGCTGGAATGAGAAAAACAAAAACAGAAGAACTTGTAAACTACTTTCGAACGGGAAGATTTGCCCTGATCCCCGATTATTTTAGTGTGAATACATTTAAATATATAATTAATTAAATAACACTTTACTATTTTTTTTAAATTAAAAATTATAAATAATTTTCCTTCCTGTTTTCGTCGTGAATTTTAAAAGTGCTCTAAGCAGCGACACCTCAATTTTGAACCTTCAACCCCGCCGACCAAGGTGAGCGACTCCCTCTATAGAACTTGATCGTCGTCACAACACAGAGTGGCGGTGAAATCGCAATATTTTTGGCATCCCAGCCGGGACTGTTGAAGGTAAATTCTTGAAAGAAATAAAAATCATTCTGAGCTGACCATTTTGGAACTTTTAATAAAGCACTAAAATCGTTTTCTAAAAATGGTCAGTTTACACAGTATGGAATAGGGAAAGTAGAATTATGAAACAAATACTTTTAAAATGTGCATTTTTATATACGATACATTATTAACAAACCTTTTGTGGGAAAGGTTTTTATAAGAGATATTTGTAATATATTTAATAGGGTGTGTGTGTGATTATTTATAGAGTTTAACAATGGCAAACTATTTAAAAATATAAAATGGACTTTATTGTTAAACTCTATAAATATTCACACCCTCCTGTTACAAAATGTATAGTGTTAGTAATTCTTTTCATAATAATACTTAACATACAATACATTTTCTCTATTGTATATAGACAAAACTGATTTTTAACTGAAGCTTACTGACCCTATTTGTCTCTGACCTCACTTATACAAAACTCTGATGCATCTTGACAATGGTTGGCTTTCGGCCAACCGAAATATTGGTGAATAAATTATTTTTTAGAAACAATATATGGCTTCTATTATTTGAATATATATAGTGTTTCAAGGAATGAAAGGAAGAAAAAATTGCAAAGAGTTTCTTTATTCTAAATGTTGGCGAGCTTTCAGGCGTTAGCCTATCTTCAGGCCGATTTCGCAAAAAATATATATATATACAAATAACACAAAATCTAAACTATATATAAGGTGTAGAACTAATCCTACCGCGCGCGCGCGGAAGTAAATTAAACAAATTGTAATAATATATATTGTATACAACGATACATGCAAATATGCCGAAAACTTTAAATTAAAAATAAATTCTAAAAATTAAAATAAATTCTAAAACTATGAAATTTGAGATACGCTAAAATTGCATAAAAAGGACTAAAATAAGTCTTGGCAATTACAATAAGGCAAAAAATAAACAAACCGACTATGTATTTATACAACTAACATAATTCTATTCCAACTCTCCGGGTGAGAAACCATGAATTTAGCTATGGGATATATGAAGGTACTGCTGCGGTATATCGATCCTTCTATTAATGCTCTTTTTATCGTTCGAAATCAAGGATTCAAGAATAAGTCTATTATATTTAGAGAATATATTCCGGAAGTAACACTTGACATCTTGTAAGTTAAAATGATGGCCAGTAGAATCCTCATGTTGATAAATAAGGGATCTGCTATCTTGGTTTCTTACGTTCCTGATATGTTCTTTAACTGTCAAGTGTTACTTCCGGAATATATTCTCTAAATATAATAGACTTATTCTTGAATACTTTATTTCGAACGATAAAAAGAGCATTAATAGAAGGATCGATATACCGCAGCAGTACCTTCATATATCCCATAGCTAAATTCATGGTTTCTCACCCGGAGAGTTGGAATAGAATTATGTTAGTTGTATAAATACATAGTCGGTTTGTTTATTTTTTGCCTTATTGTAATTGCCAAGACTTATTTTAGTCCTTTTCATGCAATTTTAGCGTATCTCAAATTTCATAGTTTTAGAATTTATTTTTAATTTTTAGAATTTATTTTTAATTTGAAGTTTTCGGCATATTTGCATGTATCGTTGTATACAATATATATTATTACAATTTGTTTAATTTACTTCCGCGCGCGCGCGGTAGGATTAGTTCTACACCTTATATATAGTTTAGATTTTGTGTTATTTGTATATATATATTTTTTGCGAAATCGGCCTGAAGATAGGCTAACGCCTGAAAGCTCGCCAACATTTAGAATAAAGAAACTCTTTGCAATTTTTTCTTCCTTTCATTCCTTGAATATCTAATTGCAATTATTTAGGATTTTATTGTATATATGGTGTTTATTAGACGAATAAACTGAGCGATGTGTTTGCTCGAGTTGGACCTTCCTTTTACTTCCGCGAGTTTATATAGAATAAAGTGGTTTTAAAAATAATAATAAATTTGATACAAATTATATAAAGTGAACCGAGAGACTTGAAATATTTTGGTCACTTCATTCTCGAATGCATAACTTTATAGCGAATTATACCTCGTATTCTAAGTATGGGTTATTGTGCTAAACCGTCTTAAACCATTTTTTGCCAGTTTTTCAATCCCGCGGCGATACAAGTTCTGGTCTTTCAAAGCAAATAACTATTTCAGCTCAGCTTCCAACTCCTTCTGATCAACTTGCTGAATCCCGCAAAAGAATCTGATAATACTCGGACGTTACAAGTCCCGTGCTGGTTGTGGCAACAGTTTGATTTTTTCAAGGTACTGGAGGTTTTGTGCTACGTTAGAGAAGTATGTGATTTAGTGGTATCCTGTTGTAGAATACTTTTTTATGACTGCCTCCTTTATTTTTGAATCCGGTACTGTTGGATGTTGTTTATGCCAAAACGTCTTGAAAATAAATAGCTTTATCTATCTGAGATCCATATCAAATATAAGTGACGGCAAGGCACAAAATGAGGTTTTCACTTGAAGTCTATAAGAGTTTGTAACAACCAACACGTTAACAAAAGATAGATCGTTATGTACATTGACTTCTACCAGCCAGAGGTGTAAAGATGTGTAAAGATGATGATCAACCCAAGCTTACCGTATGATGGGAATATTCTAGGGCAAAGAGAAGATAGGAAATAGGTAGATCAAGCGACAAATACAAGCGACCGATACATAGAGTTGTGCCGGCACGCCCAGGACAAAGGGACAGGGTGTGGGCAGGTCTCCCTCGTTATGGATATACCGGGCCAAGGACGGCTGTAATTACCAGCTTACAATTAGAAACCGAGTAAATGCCGCTGCGGAATCATTTTGATTGTTGTCCGACTGTAATTAAAGTTTGGGGAGAAAACATGACCTTGATAGGAGCTCTTCTCTATTTATTATCTCCTATTTTATTTGTGTATGCACCGGTTATTTTAATGATAGAAAATGTCTGATCAGCTATTAAGGTATGCTTTGTTTCTTAGTTATATGACCTTTTTTATATCGATTGTCCACAGGAAATGTCCTCGAATACGTTCCTTATTTTACTAGAGATAAATTGCATCTATTGAAGCTGTATTACTTGAAGTTGCTTAGAATATTTTATAGTTGAAAATCAATGAATATTTTTATTATTCCTAGTACACACGTGAAACAGGCCATGGTAATCATGGTGGGTAAAAGTTGGAGAATGCTTTTACTATTAGTGCACCACATGTGAAAAGTAGTTCACTTTTGCACTTACAAATGTGCCAGAGCCCCGAAATATCATTTATGATAATATCCAATTATTAAAATATCAATATAAAATAGACGAAGTAACGCAGAAAAATAACATTTTAAAATTTCAAATAGTTTATTTTAGGTGTCAATTATATTTTGGGGGGAAAATGTATATTTGTTTTTCGATTCCATTTAGTTTATTTCTAATTACATTTTTTAATTTATTAGTTTTTTCATATGTGTATATTTATTCAACAAAATTAACCAAATTCTATCAGATTTTTTCCGAATCCCCATTTTGATTCCAGAGCTTACAGATATCCGTAACATCGAGTCACAAAAGAACGATGGCCATCTGAATGACAACAGGTCAACGATAGTAAAAGCTACACGCGACCACAAGTTGATGATTGTGCTCAGGCTGGAGAACTCGTCATGAATTGATGTTTCAATTACAGAGAACTGTTTACCATCACCATAAATAATAATTATAATAAGTATGCTTATACTTATTAAAAGAGAATAATTAATTATAACAGGTTGAAAATTTGCCAGACATGTGCCTCTACTTCAAGGACTCACAAGGATACTATTTATCAGAAAAGTTAAGATAGTAACGGATATTTAAGAAAATAAAGAATAATACGAAAAGTAACGTTTGTGAGGACATTTCTGGACCGGATTTTTACTTGCGCCTCTCTTAAATTGATGTTTGCGAGAAAGGATGAACACGTCCCATTAAAGCATTCTAAAAGCCGATTCGTATACAATCAAAAACCAGAATACTAACGAAATTTTGGGGCTAAACCTACGAAAACATTTTATAACAATCGTTATCTCTCTGTTCGAAATAAATTAATATTAAGAAAGATAGGTAAAGCTAATAAATTGATTTCTTTCGAGAAATCCCATACAATGTCTACATACGAAGCTCGATTCAAGTTCATGGAACTTATTTCCACCACATTTATCATTATAGAGTCCATTTTATGTCATTCATGTCCAGGAGCGCCTTTTGATGGATTCCTCAAGGAAATAAGTGGCTTCAACATCCAGCCTGTATCCCGGTTCCTGATACCTTTATATGTAGTTTCCCATGGCAATATACCCTCAGTTCGCTCCAAGTCATAATTGGGTCATAGATATTTCACAAATGTGTTTATAATATAACTAGCGGACGTACCCGGCTTCGCCCGAGGTTTTACCCGAGTAAAGGTTTGTCTAGCGAACATTTGTTAAAACAATTCTCTAAAAACTTATTAAAAAAAAGATATATTTTGATAATTTGAAACTCGTAAATTTGAATCTCTCGATAAAGTGAACATTTTTTCCCGGTCCCTGTGTGCCGTGTCATCCTAAATTTTGTCTTTCCTAATTTTCTACATTAGAAAATCATAGTTTTATCTAGTGAACATTTTTTCCCGGTCCCTTGAATACTCGATAAGTTGAATAAAATCAATATTAATTGGTTCCCTCGGTAATTGGAAGTTTAAGGAATAGTATCTTCGCCTTGGAATTGTATCATTATTCTTGTCTCAAATAAATTGCCGTGTCATCCTGAGATAATCTTACTTTTGATAAATAATATTTAAGATAACAAACTTAGTGATAAGAAAACTTGCTATCATCGTCACAATGGGGGCGCTGCTTGCGAGTTAAATCTACAAATCTGCAAATAACTCTAAGGATATTCAAGATATTCATGAAATTATTTTTCAAAAACCTTCCCGGCGATATACCTAATAATATCCCAATAATAATAATAATAATAATCATTAGATAATGATAATGATCATAATGATGATGCGCGCGCATCCGTGACTGAGGCCGATGAGGAAAGACGGTCGTGACTATATATAGGGATAATAATAATAATAATAAATTTATTTTCCAAAAGGTTACAAGTTTTTCTCTAAAAAGTGTAGCGAATGGTCAGTCTATTTACATATTTTTATTTACAACTTCAATAAATGACAA
Organism: Cordylochernes scorpioides; assembly: GCA_030710605.1. Classification (NCBI taxonomy): domain Eukaryota; kingdom Metazoa; phylum Arthropoda; class Arachnida; order Pseudoscorpiones; family Chernetidae; genus Cordylochernes; species Cordylochernes scorpioides. The sequence continues at coordinate 157,790,248 of CP092864.1, forward strand.
CAGTAAAAGTAAACAAAGATATTTACATTTGCTATCATGACTCCTGGTCAGTGCTGTGGCCCTTGCCGTTATGGTCCCCTGATGTCCTGCAGCTCTCCAGCAGTCTTTCTATGGCCTCTACTTGTGGCTCCTCGATAAGATGGTCCCCTGGCCTTGATCCATTCTTGTCTGTCAGGTCTCCTGTCATCTGCTCTAGGTCGTTCTCCTGGATCTCTTCTATGGTCGTCGTATCCCTGTGCTCCATGTCCGGTGTTCCACCTTCCTCGTCATCACATGCCAGCTCCCTACATCGTTCCAACAATCTATCCATGGCTTCCATTTCTTTATTTCTCTGTAACTTATCGTAAGGTTCATTCTTCTTTTCTGTTGAAATAATTTCCATCGTCTTTTTTAGCACCAGGGATTGAATATATGCAAAGTCCCTTATGTTTATTTCCTTCCTGTATTGTTTGTTATATTTGGTTACTATTCCATCCCATGTTAAGACTATCGGCACTACTTTTACGGGCATTTTTTCAGTTTGGGCCATTTCCCTCGCCAGTAGCTGGAATTTTCTTTTCTTTGTCAGCTCCGTAGTTTGGATATTGTCTTGGGAGGTAACCCCTATCTCTATGATTGTTATGTCTTTTTTTATTTTGTCATATACTATTATATCAGGTTTGTTAGCTCTGATATTGATATCGCTTATCATTGGCAGGTCCGTTATTATCTTGGCGTATGAATTTTCAATCTTAGTCGTTATTTTGTGGAGCTTTATCTTCTTGTTCTCTGTGAAATTATATTTTCTTGCCAAGTTGAAGTGGACGCATCTCACTACTTCATTATGCCTCTCAGTGTAGTCGTAAGGAAGCAATCTTCCACAGTTTGTAGCAAGGTGGTCCACCGTCCTCTGTACCTTTTCACAGTGAGGGCATTTCAGGTTCTTATCCTTCGGGAACACGTTTCTATCTTGTATGAACATGTAGAATCCTTCATTTTGTGGTGTGTTGTTTCCCGTTTTGAGCCACTGTGAGGATTCTATCATGTCCAATAGCGGTTGGTCTTCATTTTTAAAGAATGCTCTGTGGATTATTTTCTGGCCAATAATTTCTCTTAGATTTTCAATCTGTTTTTCTTTCAGAGTTTTCATTGTGATGTTTTGGGCTTCTATTTTGTACTTGTTTTCTATAATTAGTTGGATGTGCGTGAGCATTGTGTTTTCGCCCTGTTCACACGCTTTAATGGCTTCCTTTCTTTTTGTTGTCTCCCCCCCAAATATATACTTGTAGAGGCTTAGCAGAATTCTTTCGTTTTTTTGGACCAAGTTCACCAATCCTCTTCCCATTTCTTCGCGTTGAAGATATAATCTTTCTTTATTTGCTGGCTTAAGATGGATTTTGAATTTGCTCAGCGTTGTTCTCACATTTTGGTCCAACATTTCTAGTTCTCGCTCACTAAACTCCACGATTCCCACGTAGTAGTTTATGAGCGAGAGCGAAAATTCGTTGAAAGCAGCGAAGAGGTTTTTAGCGTTCAGCTTGGTTTCCGCTAAAGATTCCATTCTGGATACTATTTCTCTTTTTATTCTCTCTTTATTTTCTGAGACGACTGCGCTGGTGTTATCCTCTAGAACACCTAAATATTTATATGTTTCTTTTTCTGCCAGTGTCCCAAATTCCTGAATTTCTGTGGAGTTTGTCGCTGTTTTTGTCGGGTTGATTTTGAAGCCTATATTATTCAAAAGCTGAGTTGTCTTGTTCGCTAAGAGCTCAAGATCCTTGTCGCTATAGGAAAATATTTTTATGTCGTCTATAAACAATAGGTGATTTATTTTAATTTTTTCCTCTCCCACTCTCATCTCCACTTGGGGACTGTCTTCTTTGTTGAGCTCCCTTGTTATCGGCTCGAGGCACATGACGAAGAATAGAGGTGATAGCCCATCTCCCTGCAATATTCCTCTTTCTATTTTCACTGTTTTGAGGCACTGCTTGCCATAGTACAACTGTGCTTGCCATTTGTCTAGGGCAATTTTTGCGAATTGTTGAATTTCTTTTGGAACTCTTGATGTTTCCAATATCTTAAGCAAGTATTTGTGGTCAATGCTGTCAAAAGCTTTCGCTATGTCGATCCACATGGTTTTCAGTTTATTTGCGTGTTCTTTGCATATAGCTTTGTTTAATAAGACCTGTTCCTTGGCGCCTTGAGTTCGCTGCGTCGTTCCTATCTGATTGATAGACAGATATCGTTCCTTATCTATGTATTTGTTCAGCTTTCTAGATAATATCCGCGTGATTAATTTGTACAGGTTGCTCATGCAACTTATGGGGCGGTAGTTGCTGGGGGTGTTCTCTCCTCCTTTAGGAAACAAGAAGGTTTTTGCAGTAAACATCCAATCTGGAATTGTTTCTGGATTCCTTATAGCTTGAACAACGGCTTTATATAGATCTTCGTGTAGCGGGGTCAATTTTTTTATAAAGAAATTATAAATTTTATCTATACCGCCTGCTTTCCAATTTGGCAAATTTTTCAATGTTTCCTCGAATTCTTCTTTTGTTATTTCTATTTGCTCGATAGGTTTGTTTGTTTTCTCAATATTCTGGATGAGGTATTCCGGAATATCGAGGTCTTGATTCTTCGCCCAAGTTTTGGACCAGAAATTTGTTAAATCTTCTTCATTAATGGGGCCTTCATTTGCTTTTTGTGGCTTTAATTTTCTGTAAAATGCTCCCCTATTCAGTTCAAACATATAATTTGTCTTATTAAATTCACTTCTTTTTTCTGATACCTCTATTCTTTTCTGTATTACTTTTATTTCTTGGTTTATTTTTTCTTGAACTATTTTTAAATCTGATATTTTCCTGGGGTCGCTTCTATATTTCTTGGCTACTTGTTTTACCATGTGGTTTTCTTTGCTGTTCATTTTTCCAGATTCTATTCGTTTTTCAATTATTTTCATCATATTTTCTTTCTCTTGGATTGATTTGTTCAATGGATATTTCCAGTCCCCCGCTCTTTGCGGCTTTTTGGTTAACTGTTCATATGCCATTTGCGCTGCATAAATAATTTTGCTGATTTTTTCCAAGTTCAGATTCCCCATTAGGTTTTCCTCAATGTAATTGTTAATTTCCTCTAGAATATGCTTTTTATATTTTACGTATGGGATTTTGAACGTCGATGTCCACTCATTAACTGGTTTGTTCGAGCATTCTTCTGTCGCTTTCTCCATTGCCCTTGTTACTCTCAGCCGCAATTCTATGTTTACTGGGTTATCGCTGTTTGCCTCTTCATTTGTTTCTTTTTCCTTATCTGGTTGGCTTACTAGTTCTGATGAATCCCTATCTTCCCTTTCGTTTGTTCTCTCACCTTCCTCTTGGCCTATTTGGTTATTGGTGATTTCACTATCGCAAGTTCTACTGTCACTGGTTTGCTCGCCGTTGTCTGGAACATTTGAGGTACTTTCTCTTTCGTCTTCTTCCTGGCTTTGGCTTACAAGAGGTGCAGATCCGTTGGATGTCCCTCTGTATTCATTGACGATATCTATGTATCTTTCGTCCTTGATAAGCTTGTAAACCTTTATTCTTAGAGTACCAAGATTTATTGCGCGTCCAAATCGGCTTTTTCGGTATTCTTCTTGGATTTTAGGCCAAGAATTTCTTCCTGCCCTTCCCTTTCTATCGGCATATTTATAAAATGATTGGATAAGAAAGATATTCTCACTTCTCTCTATATCTTCATCTGACTGGCTGGAGTGACCATTCTGCCTCCAAGTTAATGTAGGATTCAAGTTGATATTTTCTTGAAGGTTGTTTTCAGCCATTCACAATCTGATAAAGAAGAAAAATGGAAATAAAATTTACACACACAAATCCTACCAACATGAACACACAAAAAAAAATTCTAAATAAAATAAGGCTTAACAATACTATCACGTTTGTAAAAGCACGTGTTTGCAACTCTCTAAGACACTAATTGATCAAATTTTCGAAATTTCTCATTTTTTGATACAGATTTTTACCTTGCCCTTTACTATTTCGAAAATGTTTGTTTTTAATATTGAAAAATTATCACTTTGGCGCTATTTTTGATCAATTTTCCAGGTTTTATTGGGAGAGGGAAATAAAAGTGTTTACACTTACCCACGTCGTGATGATGATATTAATAATAATAATATAATAATAATTATAATTATAATTATCAATTAGATAATGATAATGATCATAATGATGATGCGCGCGCATCCGTGACTGAGGCCGATGAGGAAAGACGGTCGTGACCATATATAGGGATAATTAGAATTTATATTTGATGCTATTTTTCTTAATTGTTTATTTTATTTTTGACAATTCTGTTACCTATTCTTCTACAATATAAATTATTGTAAATAGTTTCACGCGCAATTATCCAGATCGGATATAGCGTGTCTTATTTGCAACTGGTGATAAATAAATAAATTTGTTTAAATGTTCTGCTGAAAACTGCGTAGAAATTTTATACACGAGTCCCAAATTTATCTTAATGATATCCTACTACCGCAGAATTAGAATATGTTTTATTATATTCAAAATAAAAGATGCAATTTCGCAAATGTATCAAAATATCACGAACCAAAATAAAATAATATATTACACTCATCTATATATATAAAAATGAATGTATGTGTGTCTGTTTGTTTGTTTGTCCTTTATGCCTGACCAAACCACTCATTGGATCGCCATGAAACTTTGGGAAGTTATTTAGTATAGTACTGGGAAGGGTTCTAGCAAATAAAATTTTTGAAATAACTTTTCGCCTAGAAATAATCAAGATAAATATTCTAATTTATCTGTTATAATTCAACAATCTGCTCTAAATATTATCATGATGATACGATGATTTTGTAATGTAGAAAATTAGGAAAGACAAAATTCAGGATGACACGGCAATTTATTTGAGACAAGAATAATGATACAATTCAAAGGCAAGATACTATTCCTTTAACTTCCAATTACCGAGGGAACCAATTAATATTGATTTTATTCAACTTATCGAGTATTTTTCAAGGGACCGGGAAAAAATGTTCACTTTATCGAGAGATTCATTAAACAAACCTTTACTCGGGTAAAACCCGGGCGAAGCCGGGTACATCCATACAAGAATAATGATACAATTCCAAGGCAAGATACTATTCCTTTAACTTCCAATTACCGAGGGAACCAATTAATATTGATTTTATTCAACTTATCGAGTATTTTTCAAGGGACCGGGAAAAAAATGTTCACTTTATCGAGAGATTCGTTAGACAAACTTTTACTCGGGTAAAACCCGGGCGAAGCCGGGTACGTCCGCTAGTATTAAAATAAAAATGAAAAATAAAAGTATAAATATAAGAAAATAAAAATATATATGAATATATAGTATTACGATATAAAGTATTTTATTAGGTATTTTTTATTAGTATAATAGAAGAAAAAATTCTCAAGCAATATTCAACGTATATGAAAGCTTTCCTCAGCTGCTCTATCATTTTGCGCCATGGCTTAAAAAAATCCTAAATTGAAAGAATTATAGTTACCTATTGCTCTACTTGATCTTTACGATAAATATGGTGGATTTTAAGAAACTATAAGATAAAACCTGAGTGGTATTCGACCATTTGGGCTTCTCCCAGGTTTCTTGAATATTCGCTCATGTATGCATACATTCTGTAATTTTATAATAAAATTATTTACCATTGATTATATAATTGTTAAGGAGCAATAGAGAATAAATTAATGCAAAAATTCAATTATAAATATAAATTTAACAATAAAGATAAATATATCAATTTCGAAACCTTGTATTTTTGAATACCTTGGGAGAAGTTGTAATTATAGTTTCAATTTCTAATAAAATTTAGAAAATATGAAATGATTCGTCAGTATTTTAAAATATTCACATTTACTGGCAGGTGAATTTTTTTTTATATGATATAAAATACTTATATTAAAGTTAAAGCTATAGTCCTCTCTATGAATAATATTATTTTTAATGTAAATTATTTCTCTATCTTATAGACAAGAAAGCCCTTCTACAGGAGAAATCACGATACAATGAATCGCCAATAGAACATGAGCTATAATTTAATCAGATACTATTTTACATATACCCTTAGTAATCTTTGATTTCGCAAGTCTGATTTGTTTTTCTTGGCCTCCAGAAGCTATTGAATGTTCCTCTGAATGTTGCTGCTCGACATGTACTGCGGGGAATTTTGTCCACTGTCTTTGTTTCAATGTTTTAATACTACGTAAATATAGGTCAACGTAGCGAGTTCACTCAGCTTGGCCTGTTTCCATACATAAAACATGTAAATATAAAATATTTTAGTGTTATTCTCTAATACTACTACACTATAAAGTGAGATAAAAGTGATAGTAAAAGATGTAGTAATCCCGACGTGGAATGTATTGAGCAGTCGTAGTCGTGGGTGTGTGATGGGATTCCCGCACTGGGACAGCAAGAGACAGAGGCAGGTCTAGATGGTAACTCCAAGAGGTAGAGGTAGACCACGGACGAAGGCAGCGGACCACGGGCGCCGCGGATAGAAGGGGGGTGAGAGGTCCAACTGACCGTATAACGGCGTCGCTCTGAAAACAACTTTGCTTTGTCTAATTTCTGTGTCTTTTTATATTGGATGCCCGCATATGGCGGCGAGTTCTGATTGGCTCCCATAATCACGCCACCTGTCAGGCGCCGGGTTGTTTATCACGTCTGGCCACCTGTTGACGGGGTGATTGAACTCATTAACATGAACACCTGTTCGTCTGGTCTTTGTCTCCGTCTAGACTACCTTTACCTCTTTGTTTATTTGTCAATTTGCTACAAGGTCGATACATATTTTTATATAGATATGGGGTTATAATAATTATCAGAAGGAGGTTGTGATCTATCTAGTTCAAAATATACTACATATATATACTTTATTTATTTAGTTATACATTTATCTAATACAAAACACACGCTATATCCTATGTCAATATTTTCGTGTAAATGTACAAACCATTTTACGTACATAGGTTTAAAATCTATATTAATAAAATGCAAATTTCATAAGTGTACATCACTAAAAACTTTCGTTACAATGCATCAATTTCGAACAAATTTTCAACATTTATATAAAACGAGATGGAGCAGGTTTTGCTTAACATCAAAATATTTTTCCCTAACATTAACATGCGTAACTTCGCTGTTATCGAATAAATACAAAAAAAATCAACAGAGTTAATTTTATTTATATATAAATACAAAATTAAATTTCAACAGAGTTAACTTTTTTACATACTAGCTAATAATCTCAATCTAAAAAAATATTCAAAACAAGCAATTTTAAGATAACACCATATGTAAAACAGTCGGCCAAGAAAACAAATAACGTGTAATATATATATAATATAATATATATAATAAAATCTTAAATATTATTTATCAAAAGTAAGATTATCTCAGGATGACACGGCAATTTATTTGAGACAAGAATAATGATACAATTCCAAGGCGAAGATACTATTCCTTTAACTTCCAATTACCGAGGGAACCAATTAATATTGATTTTATTCAACTTATCGAGTATTTTTCAAGGGACCGGAAAAAAATGTTCACTAGATAAAACGATGATTTTGTAATGTAGAAAATTAGGAAAGACAAAATTCAGGATGACACAGGACACAGGGACCGGGAAAAAATGTTCACTTTATCGAGAGATTCAAATTTACGAGTTTCAAATTATCAAAATATATCTTCTTTTTTAAATAAGTTTATAGAGAATTGTTTTACCAAATGTTCGTTAGACAAACCTTTACTCGGGTAAAAACCCGGGCGAAGCCGGGCACATCCGCTAGTATATATATATATCTATATTAATAAAATGCAAATTTCATAAGAGGACATCACTAAAAACTTTCGTTACAATGCATCAATTTCAACCAAATTTTCAACATTTATGTAAAACGAGATGGAGCAGGTTTTGCTTAACATCAAAATATTTTTCCCTAACATTAACATGCGTAACTTAGCTGTTATCGATTAAATACAAAAAAATCAACAGAGTTAATTTTATTTATATATAAATACAAAAAAAAATTCAGCAATTCATTCAACTCAATCTAAAAAAATATTCAAAACAAGCAATTTTAAGATAACACCATATGTAAAACAGTCGGCCAAGAAAACAACAACGATATTACATCTTTCTCACATATTCACACACAATCTTGATTAATAATTAAAACTAATCTTTAACATTGTTTATTATACTTCATAATTAGTAAATTAAATTTTATTGCCCTCTATCGTTAAAACTTTACACAAATAAATTTACTGGCAATGCGTTTCTTTTTTTTTAAATCTCTTATCATTGCAGTAAGGTCTGTAGAGATTAAAAAAAAAAAAGAAACGCATTGCCAGTAAATTTATTTGTGTAAAATTTTATACTTCATAATATATAATATTCGTTAGGCAAACTTTCACTCGGATAAATGTAATATAAAAAGCCAACAATGAAGAATGAATGTAAGATAAAAATCCAACAATGAAGAGTAAATATAATATAAAAAGCCAACAATGAAGAGTGAATGTAAGATAAAAATCCAACAATGAAGAGTAAATGTAATATAAAAAGCCAACAGAGTGAATGTAAGATAAAAAGCCAACAATGAAGAGTGAATGTAATATAAAAAGCCAACAATGAAGAATGAATATAAGATAAAAAGCCAACAATGAAGAGTGAATGTAATATAAAAAGCCAACAATGAAGAATGAATGTAAGATAAAAATCCAACAATGAAGAGTGAATGTAAGATAAAAAGCCAACAATGAATAGTAAATGTAATATAAAAAGCCAACAATGAAGAATGAATGTAAGATAAAAAGCCAACAATGAATAGTAAATATAATATAAAAAGCCAACAATGAAGAATGAATGTAAGATGAAAAGCCAACAATGAAGAGTAAATATAATATAAAAAGCCAACAATGAAGAGTGAATGTAAGATAAAAAGCCAACAATGAAGAGTAAATGTAATATAAAAAGCCAACAGAGTGAATGTAAGATAAAAAGCCAACAATGAAGAATGAATGTAAGATAAAAAGCCAACAATGAAGAGTGAATGTAATATAAAAAGCCAACAATGATGAATGAATGTAAGATAAAAAGCCAACAATGAAAAGTGAATCTATCTATATATATAAAATTGAATGTCTGTCTGTCTGTTTGTCTGCACTCTATAGATTCAAAAACCATACATCCAATCGCCGTGAAATTTTGGGATATTATTAGGTATATCACCGGGAAGGTTTTTGAAAAATAATTTCCTGAATATCTTGAATATCCTTAGAGTTATTTGCAGATTTGTAGATTTAACTCGCAAGCAGCGCCCCCATTGTGACGATGATAACAATATATCGAGAGATTCAAATTTACGAGTTTCAAATTATCAAAATATATCTTTTTTTTTAAATAAGTTTTTAGAGAATTGTTTTAACAAATGTTCGCTAGACAAACCTTTACTCGGGTAAAACCCCGGGCGAAGCCGAGTACGTTTTATAAGTTTATAGAGAATTGTTTTAACAAATGTTCGTTAGACAAACATTCACTCGGGTAAAACCCGGGCGAAGCCGGGAACATCCGCTAGTATATATATATACAAATCATTTCTAGAACTAGAGAGAGTAAAAATTATTTAAATTTACATTTATGAGCGATATATTTATATTAAAAAGTTTATCATGTGTTATATCTTATTTTTTAGTTTTCGATCAATCGCACACTATAATATTTAAAATATTATAATAAATAAAAATTATAAATTATCGATAGAAGTTTAGAGAGAGATTTTATTTAAAAACAATAAACTATATACAAATAAAAACTAGAATTTTCAATTCATTAGTGTAATTTAGGTTCAAGGTAGTTGAGATAGGGTCTCAGAGGTAACTTGTTAAATTTTATATATTACTAGCCTAATGACCCGGGCAACGCCCGGGTTTTACCTGATTAAATGTTTTTATTCAAAGACTATTCGTTACAATTATAAATTGGCACCGTGGATGTCACTTTTGTGAAACGTCCCGCTCCAAACTTTGTGTGTTTTTTAAATATAAAAATAGAAATGTAAATTTTCACAACGATATTTTAAAATTATATTATTTTGATTTCAAATATTATTCGTTACAATTATAAATTGGCGCCGTGGATATCACTCTTGTGAAACGTCCCGCTCCAAACTTTGTGTCTGAGAAGCGATATTTTTATAGAAAGACTAGCGGATGTGTACCCGGCTTCGCCCGGGTTTTATCTGAGTGAAAGTTTGCCTAACGAATATTATTGATAATAATATTCTGGAACACACAGAATATTATGATAATAATGATAATTATATTCGTTACGTCATATATATATATAATATATGAAATTTATTTTTCGAGCAAACATATCCACTCTCTACTGAATAGATTTAAAAAAAAGATAAACATAAATAAAAATATCTAGAGATATACTACATGATCTTAGCCAAAAGGCCGATAAACGATATTTTATATATAGAGATGACCTGGCTTCGTGTGTCTTCTGCTCGAGTGAATGTTTCGCTGGTAGAATTTTGTTCCTGCCAACTATTAATCATTATCTGGCTTCGCCCGTGGTCCGCTTTAGTGAATATTATCCAAAAGATTTTTTTAATGCAATCAAGCATGATACGGCAATATTGTCATCATCATTTCTGACTTAAAAAATATTGCTGCTCAGTACTTGGTTAAATATAATTTTTCTTGGTTAAAGTGCGACAAAAAAACTCTTCCAGATTTAACTCTCTGTCCTAGTCAAATTTCAGCGAGATTAGTTACATATTGAGGGCTTGCATAGCCGACAAACATGTTCCTGGATTTTTACCCGAGTAAAAGTTTGCTTAACAAACATTTGTTAAAACGATTCTAGCAAACATCCAATCCCTACTGAATCTATACTTGTCTACACTCTCGATAATTTCTTCCCGGTCCCTTGAAAAATACTCGATAAGTTGAAAAAAATCAGTATTAATTGGTCCACTCGGTAATTTGAAGTTGAAGGAATAGTATTTTGCCACAAACAAAAATTTGTAAATAACTGTATTTAGCGAATGTACCCGGCTTCGCACAGTTTTTATCTGAGTAAAAGTTTGCCTAACGAACATTTGTTAAAACGATTCTAGAAAACATCCAATCCACCTATATATTGATTTATAAACGTATATAAATATAAATATTGTAGCGTAGAAATCAAGCCTTGAAATATCCAAAGATGTTTACTCCATCTATAGGTCAGCAAGCATCAATTTGTGAGAAATCTCTAAACACGTTTTAGAAATTCATTGTTACATAATTAACGGATTTGATAATTATAGTTTCCCCTTTTTTCTGATAGAATTGACACTCAATATTGTATAACACAAATTGTACGCAGTAATATTTATAATAGATGTTAAGTACCTTTTTTTTTCAAGAGTAAGATCATTTTGGTGATATTTTCTAGATAAAATTATTGAAATTGATAAAGATGATGATAAATAAATAAAAAAAACATTTCTCCGTTGGTCTTCGACTATATATATATATATATATGTACTAGCGGATGTGTACCCGTTTTCGCCCGGGTTTTATCCGAGTGAAAGTTTGCCTAACGAATATTATTGATAATAATTTCCTGGAACACACAGATTATTATGATAATAAAGATAATAATATTCATTACATTATAAATTTATATAATATATAAAATACACTGCGTGACATTGAAAATGGAACACCAAGAAATAGTGGCCAGAAAATGATGAAAATTTCAGGGTAAACGCGCCTAACCGAGTTATGCAAATGATGTAAAATGCGCAGCTCTCGTGTAAACATGGAGTAAGATATAAGGGAAGGAACTTGCAGAAAGGACAGTATTCGTGTCGTTATTTCTTCAAGAAAAATCATTGTAGAAATTTTGTTCTTGTGTCAAAAGGCACGTGTAATAACAGAGAATGCCAGGTCATCGTAAACGGAGGCAGTTCAAGCAGACAGACGCTTTTACGAGGGGCATGGTGATCGGACTGAAAAGGGCAGGTTGGTCCATACGTCAAATCGCAGCTGATACACACCTTGGTGCGTCCACGGTGCACCGACTGTGGAGAAGATGGTTGGAACAAGGAAATGTGGCAATTTATAGGAATGTCGGTGCAACCAGAGTGACGTCAGCACGTGTGGATCGGCGTATCCTTCGACAAACAGTGGCGGCCCCACAAGCCACTTGTACCGCCATCCTGCAACATGTGCAAGACACCCTAGATCATTCCATCTCGAACAGAACCATTTCCCGTCGATTGGTTGCTAATGGCTTGCACTCATGCCGTCCGCTAAGAAGACTGCCATTGACCCCACCGAATAGGCGCCAACGTTTGGAATGGTGCCGGGCTAGATCGACGTGGATGACGGAATGGCACAGGGTCGTGTTCTCAGATGAGTCGCGTTTCTGCTTGTTCAGTGATAGTCGCCGTGTACGCGTGTGGCGTCGACGTGGAGAAAGGTCCAATCCGGCAGCAATTGTGGAACGCCCCACCGTGCGACAACGTGGAATCATGGTTTGGCGCGTAATCGCGTATGATTCCAGGTCACCTTTACTTCGTATTCAGGGCACTATGACGGCCCAACGATACGTTGATCATGTGCTGCGACCGGTGACACTCCCCTACCTTCAGGGGTACCCAATGCCCTTTATCAGCAGGATAGCGCCCGACCGCACACACTGCTCGCATTAGCCAACAAGCTCTGCAAGATGTACAGATGCTTACCTGGCCACCGTATTCTCCTGATCTCTCACCAATCGAGCACGTCTGGGACATCATTGGACGCCGTTTGCATGCCTTGCCACAGCCGCGTTCAGAAGACGAACTGTGGCAAATGGTTGAGAGGGAATGGAGAGCCATCCCTCAGGACGCCATCCGTACTCTGATTGACTCTCTACCTAGACGTGTTGCTGCGTGCATCGCCGTCCGCGGTGGTCCTACTTGCTACTAAGCCGACGCCGTTCTCGCTCTGTATTATGACTATCATTTTGAAATGAAGATCACTTATTGTTCGTACCTGTCTCTCTCTCTCTCTGCCGAGTTTCATCACTTTCTGGCCACTATTTCTTGGTTTTCCATTTTCAATGTCACGCAGTGTATATTTTTCGAGCAAACATATCCTCTCTCTTTACTGAATAGAATTTTAAAAAGATATATATAAATAAAAATATCTAGAGATATACTACATGATATTAGCCAGAAGGCCAAGAAACGATATTTTATATATAGGAATGATCTGGCTTCGTGTGTCTTCTGCTCGAGTGAATGTTTCGTTGGTATAATTTTGTTCCTGCCTACTATAATTTACTATCTGGCTTCGCCCGTTGTCCGCTTTTGTGAATATTCCCCTAAGAAATTTTGTTTATGTCAATCAAGCATGATACAGCAATATTGTCATAATCATTTCTGACTAAAAATTTATTGTTGCTCAGTTCTTGGTTAAATATAATTTTTCTTGGTTAAAGGTGCGACAAAAAACTTCCAGATTTAAATCTCTGTCCTGTTCAAATTTCAGCGAGATTATTTATATATTGAGGGCTTGCATAGCCTACAAACATATATACTAGCGGATGTGTACCCGGCTTCGCCCGGGTTTTATCAGAGTGAAAGTTTGCCTAACGAATATTATTGATAATAATATTCTGGAACACACAGAATATTATGATAATAATGATAATTATATTCGTTACGTTATATATTTATATAATATATAAAATTTATTTTTCGAGCAAACATATCCACTCTCTACTGAATAGATTTTTGGAAAGATATACATAAATAAAAATACCTAAAGATATACTAAATGATCTTAGCCAAAAGGCCGATAAACGATATTTTATATATAGAGATGACCTGGCTTCGTGTGTCTTCTGCTCGAGTGAATGTTTCGCTGGTAGAATTTTGTTCCGCCTACTATTAATCATTATCTGGCTTCGCCCGTGGTCTGCTTTAGTGAATATTCTCCAAAATATTTTTTAATGCAATCAAGCATGATACGGCAATATTATCATCATCATTTCTGACTAAAAAATAATGTTTCCCAGTACTTGGTTGAATATAATTTCTCTTGGTTAAAGTGCGACAAAAAAACTCTTCCAGATTTAACTCTCTGTCCTGTTCAAATTTCAGCGAGATTAGTTTCATATTGAGGGCTTGCATAGCCGACAAACATGTTCCCGGCTTCGCCCGATTTTTACCCGAGTAAAAGTTTGCTTAACAAACATTTGTTAAAACGATTCTAGCAAACATCCAATCCCTACTGAATCTATACTTGTCTACACTCTCGTTAATTTTTTCCCGGTCCCTTGAAAAATACTCGATAATTTGAAAAAAATCAGTAATAATTGGTCCACTCGGTAATTTGAAGTTGAAGGAATAGTATCTTGCCACAAATGAAAATTCGTAAATAACTGTATTTAGCGAATGTACCCGGCTTCGCACAGTTTTTATCCCAGTAAAATTTTGCCTAACGAACATTTGTTAAAACGATTCTAGAAAACATCCAATCCACCTATATATTGATTTATAAACGTATATAAATATAAATATTGTTATATGCGTTTAAATATGTTTTTGAAACACATAATATTTTGAAAATATTTATTATATTTCAAATAAGATATTGTCACTTTTGTGAATTTGATAATTAATTATTTCTTTTTTTCTCAATGAATTATATATATTAATTTAAAAATTCATTTTTGTTATTATCCTCACATACAATGTAATTTTTTTTATATAAACAAACGATAATAAAACAACAACAATTAGGGGCTCAATAATCATTTATTATGGTTAGCAGCTCCGTAAATAAAGATATTTTCACAACAACAATTTAGGTTGCATCATCATTTTTATAGAACAAAAGCAAATTAAATTAACAATGTAAAAATATATTTTAACATTACATTTTAACATTTAGCACAAAAACGTTACTATTTTTTCTTTAAATATATATTAATATTGAAATGCCAAGTATTTTTTATGTCATTGAAATATTATATTACTAAATTCTCAAATTAAATTTATTATACTTGGAAAACATTTTAAGCATTGTTACAATTTATAAATATAATTTCACCAGACACCGCTAGAGGCGCTGCTTGCGAGTGAAAGTAGAAAATTTGCAAATAAAATTGCAAAGAATATTTATTTCAAATCGAATTCAAACCAGAAATCTTCCCAGTAGTATAGTAAATAACTTCCTAAAGTTTCACGGCGATTGGATAATCTTACCTTTTAAAAACATTCATCGTGTGAACAAACTAACATTCATCGTGTAAACAAACCACGTGTTAATTATTAACCAATCAAATTTATTTATCGTCGCGACCAGTGCTGCGCCCAAGCGGTAAAAGGCTGGAACTAACTCTTTTTGGTTTTTTATTAAAAAAAAAACACATTAACCTTTTTAGTTTTTTGAATAGCCTATATGTTAAACGAAATCTTCAGCTACCTACATGCGAAATTCCATAATGATTGAGTCAGTAGATTTTGCGTGAAGCGATAACAAACATCGATTTCGCATTTCATTTTTATAGATATAAGGAAGGAAAGGAAAGGATAAGGAAGGATAAGGAAAGGAAGTATATATGTTCATGGCTTTGCCCGGTTTTTACACGAGAAAAGGTTAGCCTAATAAACATTTGCTAAACCGATTCTAGAAAACATCCAATCCCTACTGAATCTATACTTGTCTACACTCTCGATAATTTTTTCCCGGTCTCTTCAAAAATACTCGATAAGTTGAAAAAAATCAGTATTAATTGGTCCACTCGGTAATTTGAAGTTGAAGGAATAGTATCTTGCCACAAATGAAAATTCGTAAATAACTGTATTTGGCGAATGTACCCGGCTTCGCACAGTTTTTATCCCAGTAAAATTTTGCCTAACGAACATTTGTTAAAACGATTCTAGAAAACATCCAATCCACCTATATATTGATTTATAAACATATATAAATATAAATATTGTTATATGCGTTTAAATATATTTTTAAACACATAATTTTTTAAAAAACATTTATTAAATTTAAATAAGATATTGTCACGTTTGTGAATTTTAAAATTAATATATTTTTTACTCAATGAATTATGTATATTAATTTAAAAATTCATTTTTGTTAACATCATCACATACAATGTAATTTTTTTTATATAAACAAACGATAATAAACAACAACAACAACAATGTAATGTGCATCTTCATTATTATAAAATAACAATAAATAAAATTAACAATGTAAAGATATATTTTAACATTACAACATTTTAACATTCAACACAAAACGTTACAAAATATTCTTTAAAAATATATTAATATTGAAATGCCAAGTTTCTTTACAGCGTCATTGGAATATTATATTACTAAATTCTCAAATTAAATTTATTATACTTGGAAAATATTTTAGCATTTTTTATAATTTATGAATGTACTTTCACCAGATACCGCGAGAGGCGCTGCTTGCGAGTGAAAGTAGTGAATTTGCAAATAAAATGGCAACGAATATTTATTTCAAATCAAATATAAACCAGAAACCTTCCCAGTAGTATATTAAATAACTTCCCAAAGTTTCACGGCGATTGGATAATCTTACCTTTTAAAAACATTCATCGTGTAAACAGACTAACATTCATCGTGTAAATAAACTACGTGTAAAATTATTAACCAATCAAATTAATTTATCGTCGCGACTAGTGCTGTGCCAAGCGGTAAAAGGCTGGAACTAACGCTTTTTGGTTTTACATTAAAAAAAAACATCAACCTTTTTAGTTTTTTGAATAGCCGAAATCTTCAGCTACCTACATGCGAAATTTCATAATGATTGATTCTGTAGATTTTGAGCAACGCGATAGCAAACATCGATTTTGGATTTCATTTATATACATGTAAAGTATATATTTAAGTAGATTATTATTTTTGAAAAATGATAGAGTTTTTAATTCCTATACGGATTTGATATTATTTTCTATTGCAATTAGTGTTTCAAAAATATCAACGTTCTGTGAGGACGAAGGCCCATAGGTTCTACCGAGGTACAATATAGGAAAGGCTGAGATAGATTGAATAAATATGTCAAAACTTGTAGGAATTTCTATTATCCAAATGATTAGCTTATTGGGCTTTATTTTCCAATTTTTTATAGCTGGAGTGTTGCATTTCTACTTGCCATGAATTTGTAATCGTTCGGTCAATTTTTTTGCGCTGATTGTGCGAATTTGATTTTTTTTTAAATATATAAAACTACTAACGAATGTTCCCAGCTTCGCCAGGTTTTTACCCGAGTAAAGGTTTACCTAACGTACATTTATTAAAACGATTCTAGCAAACATTCAATCCCTACTGAATCTGTACTAGTCTATACTCTCGATGATTTGAAAATATTTCCCGGTCCCTTGAAAATACTCGAAATGTTGAATAAAATCAATATTAATTGGTCCACTCGGTTTTTTTAAGTTGAAGAAAAAGTATCATGCCACAAACGAACATTTGTAAATAACTTTATTTAGTGAATGTACGCGGCTTAGCCCGGTTTTTACCCGAATAAAAGTTTGCCTAACGAACATTTGGTAAAACGATTCTAGAAGACATCCAATCCACCTATATATAGATTTATAAATGTATATCCTTATATCTATAAAAATGAAATCCAAAATCGATGTTTTTTATCGCGTTGCGCAAAATCTACAGAATCAATCATTATGAAATTTCGCATGTAGGTAGCTGAAGATTTCTTTTGACATATAGGCTATTCAAAAAGCTAAAAAGGTTAAAGTGCTTTTTTTGATATCTAAAACCAAAAGGCGTTAGTTCCAGCCTTTTACCGCTTGGCGCCGCACTGGTCGCGACGATAAATGAATTTTATTGGTTTATAATTTTACACGTAGCTTGTTTACACGATGAATGTTTTTAAAAGGTAAGATTAATCAATCGCCGTGACACGTTGGGAAGTTATTTACTATACTACTGGGAAGGTTTTGGTTTGATTTGAATTGAAATAAATAATTGCATAAATTTTTTATTTGTAAATTATCTACTTGTACTCGCAAGCAGCGCCTCACGCGGTTCTGGTGAAATTCCATTTATAAATTGTAAAAATGCTAAAATGTGTTCCAAGAATGATAAATTTAATATTTAATTTGAGGATTTAGTAATTTAATATTCCAAAGACGTTGTAAAAAAACATGGCATTTCAATATTAATATACACTGCGTGACATTGAAAATGGAACACCAAGAAATAGTGGCCAGAAAGTGATGAAACTCGGCAGACAGAGAGAGACAGGGACGAACAATAAGTGATCTTTATTTCAAAATGATAGTCATAATACAGAGCGAGAACGGCGTCGGCTTAGTAGCAAGTAGGACCACCGCGGACGGCGATGCACGCAGCAACACGTCTAGGTAGAGAGTCAATCAGAGTACGGATGGCGTCCTGAGGGATGGCTCTCCATTCCCTTTCAACCATTTGCCACAGTTCGTCTTCTGAACGCTGCTGTGGCAAGGCATGCAAACGGCGTCCAATGATGTCCCAGACGTGCTCGATTGATGAGAGATCAGGAGAGTACGGTGGCCAGGGAAGCATCTGTACATCTTGCAGAGCTTGTTGGCTAATGCGAGCAGTGTGCGGTCGGGCGTTATCCTGCTGATAAAGGGCATTGGGCACCCCCTGAAGGTAGGGGAGTGTCACCGGTCGCAGCACATCATCAACGTATCGTTGGGCCGTCATAGTGCCCTGAATACAAAGTAAAGGTGACCTGGAATCATACGCGATTGCGCCCCAAACCATGATTCCACGTTGTCGCACGGTGGGGCGTTCCACAATTGCTGCCGGATTGGACCTTTCTCCACGTCGACGCCACACGCGTACACGGCGACTATCACTGGACAAGCAGAAACGCGACTCATCTGAGAACACGACCCTGTGCCATTCCGTCATCCACGTCGATCTATCCCGGCACCATTCCAAACGTTGGCGCCTATTCGGTGGGGTCAATGGCAGTCTTCTTAGCGGACGGCATGAGTGCAAGCCATTAGCAACCAATCGACGGGAAATGGTTCTGGTCGAGATGGAATGATCTAGAGTGTCTTGCACATGTTGCAGGATGGCGGTACAAGTGGCTTGTGGGGCCGCCACTGCTTGTCGAAGGATACGCCGATCCTCACGTGCTGACGTCACTCTGGTTGCACCGACATTCTTATAAAATGCCACATTTCCTTGTTCCAACCATCTTCTCCACAGTCGGTGCACCGTGGACGCACCAAGGTGTGTATCAGCTGCGATTTGACGTATGGACCAACCTGCCCTTTTCAGTCCGATCACCATGCCCCTCGTAAAAGCGTCTGTCTGCTTGAACTGCCTCCGTTTACGATGACCTGGCATTCTTTGTTATTACACGTGTCTTTTGACACAAGAACAAAATTTCTACAATGATTTTCCTTGAAGAAATAACGACACGAATACTGTCCTTTCTGCAAGTTCCTTCCCTTATATCTTACTCCATGTGCGCACGAGAGCTGCGCATTTTACATCATTTGCATAACTCGGTTAGGCGCGTCTACCCTGAAGTTTGCATAATTTTCTGGCTTCTATTTCTTGGTGTTCCATTTTCAATGTCACGCAGTGTATATTTAAAGAAAATATCTCATTTAAAATTTAATAAATGTTTTTTCAAAAAATTGTGTTTCAAACATATATCTAAACGCATATAACAATATTTATATACGTTTATAAATTTATATATAGGTGGATTGGATGTTTTCTAGAATCATTTTGACAAATGTTGATTAGGCAGAATTTTATTTGGGTAAAAACCGG
Source organism: Cordylochernes scorpioides (assembly GCA_030710605.1). Lineage (NCBI taxonomy): Eukaryota > Metazoa > Arthropoda > Arachnida > Pseudoscorpiones > Chernetidae > Cordylochernes > Cordylochernes scorpioides. The sequence continues at coordinate 157,810,137 of CP092864.1, forward strand.
GCGAGAGAGAGAGAAGCCGGGAACATTCACTATAAATTATAAACACAAGGTTATAAGACCAAATCCATGATAAGGCACAATTTGGATTATCAACATATATAGTCACGGGTTCTGTCACGGATGCGCGCGCATCATCATTATGATCATTATCACTATCTAATGATAATAATAATAATAATAATTATTATTATTATTATCATTATATTATTATTATTATCCATATATATATAGTCACGACCGTCATGGGCCGGTTCTGTCACGGATGCGCGCGCACAGGGAGGTCACGTGCTCGCCGGCAGCCAACGGGCGCGCGCCGCCGGCATTACGTCATAGAAAATAAACACAAGGTAATAAGGCCAAATAAAAAAATAGTGTATGATAAGGCACAATTTGGATTATCTACTTATATAATTGCCTTATTCTCTCTGTGTGAAGTTCACTGTGTGAAGTTCACGGATAGATTTTGGTCAGAATGGATAAAATAAAAAAAGTGTCAAGGGATGGGAATCGAACCCACGACCTTCCACTTACCGGGCAGATGCCATGACCACTAGGCTACCCTGGACATATTTTTCCGTTTACATTTTTATTTTTATATTTTCAAGACACACACAGTTTGGGGCGGGACGTTTCACAAGAGAGACATCCACGGCGCCAATTTATAATTGTAACAAATAGTATTTTAATTAAAACATTTTAAAAATATATACGCACTCGGGTAAAACCCGGGCGTTGCCCGGGCCATTCGTCTAGTAGAGTATAAACACAAGGTAATAAGACCAAATCTATGATAAGGCACAATTTAGATTAGATATTATGAATACATGATAATAAGACCAAATCCTTGCTACGGCACAATTTGGATTATAGATTATAAACACAAGGTAATAAAACCAAATCTATGATAATGCACAATTTGGAATATATAGATTATAAACACAAGGTAATAAAATCAAATCCATGATAAGGCACAATTTGGATTATATATTATAAAGACAAGGTAATAAGACCAAATCCATGATAAAGCACAATTTGGAATATCTTCTATATATATATAAAAATGAATGTTTGTATGTTTGTCTGTTGGTTTGTATGTCCGGTATACAAATTCGCAGTAGTTCACTAATTCAAACCAAAATTTCCATACTTAGGTAATAAAATACGGGGAAGACGATAGGCTATTTAAAAATATATATAAATCAATTATTAAAACAATATATTTTTGGTCAGAAAATGATGATGACGATATTGCTGTATCATGTTTGATTATCATATACAAAATTATATCGGGAAAAATTCCAAAAAGCAGAGACCACGGGTGAAACCAGTTCATTATTTTGTACGCAGGAACAAAATTCTAACAGAAAAAAACATTCATTCGAGCAGAAAACAAAAGACAGATCATCTTTCTATAAAAATATCGCTTCTCAGACACAATTTTGGAGCGGGACGTTTAACAAGAGTGACATCCACGGCGCCCATTTATAATTGTAACGAATAGTATTTGAATAAAACATTTGGGTAAAACCCGGGCGTTGCCCGGGTCATTCGGCTAGTAGATTATAAAAACATGGTAGTAAGACCAAATCTATGATAAGACACTATTTGGATTATTCTATATACAGTTACGAGCGTCATTCCTCATCTACTAATCTCCTAATCAATCTACCAACTCTGTCACCGTTTGCTTTTTTTTTAGAATGGCGCCCTCCTATTGGTTGGCTACGGTCACGCCACATTTGCCCCCCCCCCCCCCCCCATTATGCCCTCCCCCCACTCGCCATTTAACTATTGTATTATTGTGTTGAAGCGGGTTGCTCCCTAAATAAATGCATATATTAGATAATAACCAAATGGAATCCTCTCTTTCTCTTTCCCAGTAAGAGACGCCTACGGAAGCCAACAGTACATAGACAGATAAAGCACATAGGCTATAGTTATTAACTAACATATGCAATTAATTAAGGCGCCAATTTATAATTGTAACAAATAGTATTTGAATTAAAACATTCAATCGGGTAAAACACGGGCGTTGCCCGGGTCATTCGGCTTGTAGATTATAAACACAAGATAATAAGACCAAATCCATGATAAGACACAATTTGTATTATAGATTATAAACACAAGGTAATAAGACCAAATCCATGAAGAGGCACAATTTGGATTATAGATTATGACTACAAGGTATTAAGACCAATTCCATGATAAGGCACAATTTGGATTATAGATTATGACCACAAGGTAATAAGACCAATTCCATGATAAGGCACAATTTGGATTATCCTTATATCTATAAAAATGAAATCCAAAATCGATGTTTGTTATCGCGTTGCGCAAAATCTACAGAATAAATCTTTATGAAATTTCGCTTGTAGGTAGCTGAAGATTTCGTTTAACATATAGGCTATTCAAAAAACTAAAAAAGTTAATGTGCTTTTTTTTTTAAATAAAAACCAAAAAGCGTTAGTTCCAGCCTTTCACCGCTTGGGCGCAGCACTGGTCGCGACGATAAATTAATTTGTTTGGTTAATAATTAACACGTGGTTTGTTTACACGATGAATGTTAGTTTGTTCACACGATGAATGTTTTTAAAAGGTAAGATTATCCAATCGCCGTGAAACTTTAGGAAGTTATTTACTATACTACTGGGAAGATTTCTGGTTTGAATTTGATTTGAAATAAATTTTGGTTGCAATTTTATTTGCAAATTTCTACTTTCACTCGCAAGCAGCGCCTTTAGCGGTGTCTGGTGAAATTATATTTATAAATTGTAACAATGCTTAAAATGTTTTCCAAGTATAATAAATTTAATATGAGAATTTAGTAATATAATATTACAATGACGTAAAAAATACTTGGCATTTCAATATTAATATATATTTGAAGAAAAAATCGTAACGTTTTTGTGTTAAATGTTAAAATGTAATGTTAAAATATATTTTTTAAATTGTTAATTTAAATTGCTGTTGTTTTATAAAAATGATGATGCAACTTTAATTGTTGTTGTGAAAATATATTTATTTACGGAGCTGCTAACCATAATAAATGATTTTTGAGCCCCTAATTGTTGTTGTTTATCATCGTTTGTTTATATAAAAAAAAATTACATTGTATGTGATGATGATAATAAAAATGAAATTTTAAATTAATATATAATTCATTTTATAAAACTATTTTAGAGGCGTAATATTCTTTTTAAAATAAAACAATTTCTACTGTCCTTACTGCGATGGAAAAATTAAAGGGAGGGCCTGGCTCATCAGTGGTGAACCCTCCCAGCGGTTTCGCCAGTTTAATATGGTAGATTAAACTGGCGAAACCGCTGGGAGGGTTCACCACTGATGAGCCAGGCCCTCCCTTTAATTTTTCCATCGCAGTAAGGACAGTAGAAATTGTTTTATTTTAAAAAGAATATTACGCCTCTAAAATAGTTTTATAATTTGATAACAGATGGCGCTCTAGTACATTGTAATATAATTCATTGAGAAAAAAAGAAATAATTAATTATAAAATCCACAAAAGTGACAATATCTTATTTAAAATATAATAAATGTTTTCAAAATATTATGTGTTTCAAAAATATATTTGAACGCATATAACAATATTTATATACGTTTATAAATCAATATATAGGTGAATTGGATGTTTTCTAGAATCGTTTTAACAAATGTTCGTTAGGCAAACTTTTACTCGGGTATAAACCGAGGGAAGCCGGGTACATTCGTTAAATACAGTTTTTTCCAAACTTCGTTTGTGGCAAGATACTATTCCTTCAACTTCAAATTACCGAGTGGACCAATTAATACTGATTTTTTTCAACTTATCGAGTATTTTTCAAGGGACCGGGGAAAAATTATCGAGAGTGTAGACAAAAGTATAGATTCAGTAGGGATTGGATTATTGCTAGAATCGTTTTAACAAATGTTTTTCAAGCAAACTTTTACGCGGGTAAAAATCGGGCGAAGCCGGGAACATATAAATATACTAGCGGATGTGTACCCGGCTTCGCCCGGGTTTTATCCGAGTGAAAGTTTGCCTAACGAATATTATATATTATGAAGTATAATAAACAATGTTAAAGATTAGTTTTAATTATTAATCAAGATTGTGTGTGAATATGTGAGAAAGATGTAATATCGTTGTTGTTTTCTTGGCCGTCTGTTTTACATATGGTGTTATCTTAAAATTGCTTGTTTTGAATATTTTTTTAGATTGAGTTGAATGAATTGCTGAAATATTTTTTGTATTTATATATAAATAAAATTAACTCTGTTGATTTTTTTTTGTATTTAATCGATAACAGCGAAGTTACGCATGTTAAAGTTAGGAAAACTATTTTGATGTTAAGCAAAACCTGCTCCATCTCGTTTTACATAAATGTTGAAAATTTGGTCGAAATTGATGCATTGTAACGAAAGTTTTTAGTGAACAACACTTATGAAATTTGCATTTTATTAATATAGATTTACTCTTCATTGTTGGCTTTTTATCTTACATTCATTCTTCATTGTTGGCTTTTATATTATATTCTGACCAAAATCTATCCATGAACTTCACACAGTGAACTTCACACAGACAGAATAAGGCAATTATATAAGTAGATTTACTCTTCTTTGTTGGCTTTTTATCTTACATTCATTCTTCATTGTTGGCTTTTTATATTACATTTACTATTCATTGTTGGCTTTTTATCTTACATTCACTCTTCATTGTTGGCTTTTCATCTTACATTCATTCTTCATTGTTGGCTTTTTATATTACATTCACTCTTCATTGTTGGCTTTTTATCTTACATTCATTCTTCATTGATGGCTTTTTATATTACATTTACTCTTCATTGTTGGCTTTTTATCTTACATTCACTCTTCATTGTTGGCTTTTTATATTATATTTTTAGATTGAGATTATTAGCTAGAATGTAAAAAAATTAACTCTGTTGAAATTTAATTTTGTATTTATATATAAATGAAATTAACTCTGTTGATTTTTTTTGTATTTAATCGATAACAGCGAAGTTACGCATGTTAATGTTAGGAAATATATTTTGATGTTAAGCAAAACCTGCTCCATCTCGTTTTACATAAATATTGAAAATTTGGTTGAAATTGATGCATTGTAACGAAAGTTTTTAGTGAACAACACTTATGAAATTTGCATTTTATTAATATAAATAGAGTATAAACACAAGGTAATAAGACCAAATCTATGATAAGGCACAATTTGGATTATAGATTATAAATACATGATAATAAGACCAAATCCATACTACGGCACAATTTGGATTATAGATTATAAACACAAGGTAATAAGACCAAATCTATGATAATGCACAATTTGGAATATTAAAATATACAAGTATCAAAATATACAAGTATCATTAAAATATACAAGTATCAGAGTCATCAATTCTGTCATCGTTTGCTTTTGTGAATGGAATAAATCCCCAAATATGGCCATTTTTATAAGCATTTGACAGGTTCTGGGCAAAAATAGTTGTTTTTTTAGTCAGAAAATGATTATGACAATATTGCTGTATCATATTTGATTATCAGATACAAAATTATATCCGGAAAAATTCCAAAAAGCAGAGACCACGGGTGAAGCCAGTTCATTTTTAGCATGCAGGAACAAAATTCTAACAGAAAAACATTCATTCGAGCAGAAGACACAAAGCCAGATCATCTCTTTATAAAAATATCGCTTCTCAGACATAAAGTTTGGATCGGGACGTTTCACAAGAATGACATCCACGGCGCCAATTTATAATTGTAACGAATAGTATTTGAATAAAAGCATTTAATCGGGTAAAACCCGGGCGTTGCCCGGGTCATTCGGCTAGTAGATTATAAACACAAGGTAATAAGATCAAATCCATGATAAGGCACAATTTGTATTATTATCCCTATATATAGTCACGACCGTCTTTTCTCATCGGCCTCTGTCACGGATGCGCGCACATCTACCAAAAAAAAAAAACTCCCTCGAGCCGGATTTTAACCAGCGACATAAGGATAACCGCTTAATTACATCTACAGGCCTCCGCTCTGCCAACTGAGCTATCGAGGGATACAAACCGATGAATAAGTTTACCTTATAAAGTCAACTAATCCTATTTCTACACAAAATGTACTCATACCTAACTAATAAATTAAGATTTTGAACAAATACTTATATCATTTCTCACATATTAATATAGATATATTTATATTTTGAAAATAGAACAATCCAAATTTAAAATCATTAAATAAAAAAAAGGCAAATATTGGCAAATACATCTCTTATTCAATTCAATATATATGCCTTTTATTATTAATATATAAAGTCACGACCGTCTTTCCTCATCGGCCGCCTCTGTCACGGATGCGCGCGCACAGGGAGGTCACGTGCTCGCCGCCAGCCAATAAAAATAATAAAAAAAACTCCCTCGAGCCGGATTTGAACCAGCGACCTAAGGATCACCGTTGAAACATCTACAGTCCTCCGCTCTGCCAACTGAGCTATCGAGGGATAGAAACTGTATGAATAAGTTTACCTTATAAAGTCAACTAATCCTATTTCTACACACAAAATGTACTCATACATATATTATATTATATTATATTATTATTATTATTATTATATATTATTATTACAGTGGACCCTCGGTTTGCGAGCATAATCCGTTCCAGAGCCATGCTCGTACTCCAAAACGCTCGTAGTGCGAAACTAATTTCTTATTTTTAATAATTGAAACTCGGGCAATTCTTCTTGCTACGAACAATTGCACAGTTTCCCACATTTTACATATTTCCCGAATCTGATCTGAAGGGAGGGATCCCAGTGAATTTTCATCCATCACGATTACGGGCAACCATCATGAGTTGCTCGTAATGCGAAATTTCACTCGTAATCCGAGGTAAAATTTTTCAAAAAATTTTGCTCGTACTGCGAAAAGCTCGTACTCCAAGGTGCTCGTAAACCGAGGGTCCACTGTATATATATATAGTCAAGACCGTCTTTCCTCATCGGCCGCCTCTGTCACGGATGCGCGCTCACAGGGAGGTCACGTGCTCGCCGGCAGCCAACAGGCGCGCGCCGCCGGCAGGGGAGGGCATTACGTCACTCAAGGTCACCTACGCGCCAACGATGACACGTGATCGTAGCCGTCCAATAGGAGGGCGCCGGCCATCCGTGACAGAGGCGGCCTATGACTGATTGATTAGGATTAGGATATGCATTTATTTAAGGCGTCAATTTATAATTGTAACAAATAGTATTTGAATAAAAACATTCAATCGGGTAAAACACGGGCGTTGCCCGGGTCATTCGGCTAGTAGATTATAAACACAAGTTAATAAGACCAAATCCATGAAAAGGCACAATTTGGATTATTAATATATACAGTTATCAGCGTCATGCACAATTCTTTCTTAATTCTGTCACCGTTTGCTTTTGGTTCAGTGGTAGAATGCTCGCCTGCCACGCGGGTGCCCCGGGTTCGATTCCCGGCCGATGCATTTTTTTTTTTTACAATTTTTAAAACTCATTTATATTATTAAAATATATGTGCTTTTCCTGTCTATGTACAGATATATGGTCTATGTACAAAAGTATACAAGTTATTTGCAAATTGCGTGGCAAATTTGCCCTTTCGCTCGCATGCAGCGCCTCTAGAGGTGAAGATGGGAGGTAATATCAGCTGACCTAATGAACGTGTAAAACGTGTTTAAACAGGACATTGAGAAAAATCTGGAAAATATATTTTTCGGTTTTTCAGTCAAGAAAAATAAATTGAAAGGTTCTGGGAAAAAAGTAGTTGTTTTTTATTCTGAAAATGATGATGACAATTATGCTGTATCATATTTTATATATATTATCAGATACAATATTATATCCGGAAAAATTCCAAAAAGCAGAGACCACGGGTGAAGCCAGTTCATTTTTAGTATGCAGGAACAAAATTCTAATAGAAAAACATTCATTCGAGCAGAAGACACAAAGCCAGATCATCTCTTTATAAAAATATCGCTTCTCAGACACAAAGTTTGGAGCGGGAGTTTCACAAGAATGACATCCACGGCGCCAATTTATAATTGTAACGAATAGTATTTGAATAAAAGCATTTAATCGGGTAAAACCCGGGCAATGCCCGGGTCATTCTGCTAGTAGATTATAAACACAAGGTAATAAGACCAAATCCATGATAAAGCACAATTTGGAATATCTATATATATATAAATGAATGTTTGTATGTTTGTTTGTTGGTTTGTATGCCCAGTATACAAATTCGCAGTAGTTCACTAATTCAAACCAAAATTGCCATACATAGGTAAAAAATAACGGGGATGTCGATAGGCTATTTTAAAAAATATATAAATCAATTATTAAAGCTATATATTCAAATTATTCTACTTAGCTCACAAACAGCGCCCTCTAGAACGCGGGCGATCTGCCGGCTGCGCGCGCCCGTTGGCTGCCGGCGAGCCGTGACTTCCCTGTGCGCGCGCATGGCTGTCGGCGACCGCCCGCCAGCGAGAGAAGCTTTTTCTTAATTACGATGCAAGTCCTTAACTATATTTACAGGTTTTCTAAGTTATAACTATTTCACATATTTACATATTTTTTACTTTTAGCCAAAAATATATAATTAACCAAGTACTGAGCAACAATATATTTTTAGTCAGAAATGATGATGACAATATTGCTATATCATGCATAATTGACAAAAAAATTCTTTGGGGGAATATTCACTAAAGCAGACCACGGGCGAAGCCAGATAATAATTTTTTGTAAGCAGGAACAAAATCAACCAGCGAAACATTCACTCGAGCAGCACTCGAGCTTCACACGAAGCCAGGCCATCTCTATATATAAAATATCGTTTCTCGGCCTTTTGGCTAAGATCATGTAGTATATCTTTAGATATATTTATATATATATATTTAAAAATCTATTCAGTAGAAAGAGTGGATATGTTTGCTCGAAAATAAATTTTAGATATTATATAAATATATATTGTAAAGAATATTATTATCAATTTTATCATAATATTCTGTGTGTTCCGTAATATTACTATCAATAATATTCGTTAGGCAAACTTTCACTCGGAAAAACCCGGGCGAACAGGGTACACATCCGCTATTATATATATATTGTTATATGCGTTTAAATATATTTTTGAAACACATTAAAAAAAAAACATTTATTAAATTTTAAATAAGATATTGTCTTTAAATATATATTAATATTGAAATGCCAAGTTATTTTACAACGTCGTTGGAATATTATATTACTAAATCTTCAAATTAAAAGAATAAATTTATTATACTTGGAACACATTTTAGCATTTCAACAATTTATAAATGTAATTTCCCCAGAAACCGCGAGAGGCGCTGCTATGACTGAAAGTAGAAAATTTGAAAATAAAATTGCAACGACTATTTATTTCAAATCAAATTCAAATCAGAAACCTTCCCAGTAGTATAGTAAATAACTTCCTAAAGTTTCACGGCGATTGGATAATCTTACCTTTTAAAAACATTCATCGTGTAAACAAACTACGTGTAAAATTATTAACCAAACAAATTCATTTATCGTCGCGACCAGTGCAGCGCCAAGCGGTAAAAGGCTGGAACTAACGTTTTTGGTTTTACATTTAAAAAAAAGCTCATTAACCTTTTTAGTTTTTTGAATAGCCTATATGTTAAACAAAATCTACAGCTACCTACATGCAAAATTTCATAATGAATGATTCTGTAGATTTTGCGCAACGCGATAACAAACATCGATTTTGGATTTATATAAATGAAGGATTTCCTATGTTGTATAGTTTTAGAAATATTTCATAAATAATTCCTGGCGCGTTAATTATATTTTATGAATAGAATTATTAGGAAAAATGAGTGGTTCTAGTGAATCTATTAAATCTAATAAAACAGGGACAGAAAAAAATAATGCCGTTTCAAGATATTTGGGAAATATCGTGTTTTCTCCTGTGGAAGGGTTTTCATGCCCGAAAGCTAGAGATTTGGATTGCAACTTTGAAAAAAGATTTATTTAGAAAGGCTGAATTTTTCACCTCAATTTTTTTAAACAAACTGATTTTTCCTTTTTATATCAGAGACCGCGCTCGAGTTTCTTTCTTTTTTCTAAAAGATTATCTTAAAACACAATTATATATTTTTGTGTATCAATCTAGGAATATTTAACGCGGAGACACCTACAATTAATTTATAAATCCGATTATAAAATATTCTTCTCTGTTTTTTAAATATGCTAACTTTAGAAAGAATAAACACGCAGTAACAATTTAATTTGGCTATTAAATAAATTTTCAAAATGACTGCTATTTTTTGAAACATCTATATATTTTGATCATATCTGATTTATTATATACTGATCAGTGAAAACGCTTAACTATTTTATAATTACGAATGTTCATAATTGCATTTTGTGTGTCAAATATATATTTTTATTGATATATGATGCTAATTTGAATATGTTAGTTGAAATGTTTCCTAACAAGTTTATTTGTAATACATGTTCATAGTGCTATTATAGGAGAAAAGTAACATTTATTTCAAAATCCTCACGAGCCTGTCACAACTCCCAAGCACCCACACAAGTAGGTTTCCGGGATTCGAGCTCTACAGCGGGTAGTAATGATAAAGACAACAAAAGGAGGGTAATATAGAGCCGGTTGACATTCCATTCTGCTGGATTATGAGGCTAAACACTCCATTCCGTACTTGGTAACACCCAAACCCATTTAGGTACATTTGTAAATGGAGATTGTCTCAAGTCAAATAGAATTACCAGATATTGAAAATTAAGTTAATAAAATGTGTGTGTTGTGTGTGTGTTGTATATATATATTTGTTATTTTCACTTGAAGCAAAGTAGTTTTAGAAATTCCAACTATTTGGTTTTTTTAAATATATACATGTATATGTATGCATATATGTGTGCATATTTTAATTACCAATTTTCAAAATATTTATAATTTATAACGTTTTATTGAATTAAATACAAAGAGCAGTCTGTCACCAAATACCTATATCTATCGGGCATGTATATGGAGAGTGAAATCATTTAAAAGCTATCGTTATATTGAAACATGCCACCTACAGCGGTATGCCGGAATATATAAAGCTATAAGGAAGGAAGCCTAACGAACTATTCCGTAAATTTTGACAGTAATTCTACAAGCATTTCTTCGCCTTTTATATAAAGTCAGAGCACCAGGTTTATTACTATGGGTGGTAGCTAGGAAGGATTTAAATTGTTCTCATAATTGGAAAAATTGCCCATTTCCATACCTATATAAACACTATTCTTCAGTTAACAATTTGTAACAAAAATGTAGATGAATACTGTTGGAGTCAATTGTAAATATTCATTAATTCATTTATTTGCATTTTTCTTAAATTCATTTTGTTTCATTGATTTATTTATTTTCTTTTAATCTGTTTATTTTGTTATTTGGCACCGTTGGTGTTTTGTTGATATTTTAATCTCCTACCATTATTATTATTGTAATCGAATTTCTGGTAATAAAACCTACTCTATTCTTTGCAAAGTTTTATTCATTCATTCATTAACTAAAACCTATTCTATTCTTTGCAAACTTTATTCAATCATTCATTAACTCAAATCTAAATAAATACTCTAATCTAAATCTACAATTCGAACATCCTTTTTGGTCCCTCGAGCCGGATCCACTGATAATTTGGTAAGTAATAATTAAATTATCTTGTGGTGAATAGAATCAAGCGAAATATAAATATTTTATACATAAAGCAATCTAAATCATGTCTAAAAAGGCTAATTCTGATATATCTATTTTCAAAATTTATATTGAAGAATTCAATGCGTATGCGAGTCAGTTTGACGAAATTTGTCAACAGAAAAATATACGTAGATTGAAACTTTATCATGCAAATATGACGGAATTATTCAAAAATCTTAAAGAAACATATTATCAAATAGTGAGATCAAATGCTTTGGAAGCCAGTGAAACACTATTTAAAGAATACATAGATGTGAAGAATCGTTATGAAAATTTTGTATTTCAAATTGAGGAAATCTTGGAGGTAGAGAACGTTTCACAACCAGTCAAATTACCCAAATTTAATTTGCCTATATTTTCCGGTGAGATGTCTCAGTGGTTGAGTTTTAAGGACCTATTTTTGGTTACTATAGATAAAAATACGACTCTTTCAGATATACAAAAATTGCAATATTTGCATTCCTCATTAAAAGGTGATGCAGCTCGTATAATAAAAGGTTTCCCGATCACTGAAAATAATTATAATCAAGCTTGGAAAACTTTGATAGAAAGATATTATAATAAAAGAGAGATAATATTCTCTCAATTAGATAAAATATTTAAAATCAAATTATATAAGATCTCTACCTCAAAGGCTATGTATGAGTTGTTGGATATTTGCAACGAATCTCTTAGAAATTTGGAGACTATAGGTTTGGAAAGAAATGAAATGGTAGACGTTATGTTAATACATTTTTTACAAAAGAAGCTAGATACTCCAATCAGACAACAATGGGAATTGTCTTATGATAATCAAGAAATGCCCTCATATCAAAGGTTTATTTCCTTTTTGGAAAAACAAGCTCAATCTTTAATGAATACAATGAAGGACACTACCTCAAAGGAATATTTGAAAAAAAAGAGTAAATACATACAACATCAATGTAGGTTTCAAAAATTGTCTACTATGTAAATTGAGGCATAAATTGAATCAATGTAATGAATTCAGACAAATGTCAATTCAAAATAGAATAGGTTATGTAAAACAGAACCAACTTTGTTTTAATTGTTTGCGTGGCAATCATTCTGTTGAGAATTGTAAAATCACAAATCGTTGTTTCCATTGCAATAAAAACCATCATACCTTGTTGCATGTGATTTCAAGTCCTCCAAGACAAAGGGAATCATCTAGTGTCCAGTTTACCTCTCCCAAATCAGTACAACCATCGAATGTACCTTCAACAAGCACATCCTGCTGTTTGAGTGGAGCAGATGGTTCTATACAAATACTGTTATCTACAGCTATAATTCATATACAAGATGTAAATGGGGAAGATCAAATTTGTAGAGCTCTGTTAGATAATGGAAGTCAAAGAAGCCTTATCACTGAAAAGTGCGCGGCAAAACTAGGAATACCCATCAGACGTAAACGTATAGCAGTTGGAGGGTTGGGAGATCAACTTGTAGAATCTTCCCTAGGTGAGATCTTGATCAGGTTTTCTTCTCACTTTGATCATCAATCGTTTGAGACTACAGCACTGGTTCTTACCAAGTTAACAAACAATATTCCTAGGTTTACGGTCAAGAAAATAAATTATTCGCATATGAAGGGATTGATCCTTACTGATCCTTCATATTTTAATACAAGAGAAATAGATGTAATCTTGGGGTCAGATATAGTATTCAACCTCATTCAGGAAGGAAGGAGAAATGGAAATGAAAATGAGCCATCTGCTATCCATTCAAAATTGGGATGGCTCGTATATGGTTCGACCTCAGTGAGTGAACGGCAGTCATTCAGAAATATGGCACATTTCTCTTCTGAATTGGAATCTGAAGATTTGATAAAAAGGTTCTGGGAATTGGAATCCATTCATTTGGAAGAAATTCCTACAAAAGAAGAAAAGGATTGTGAAAGTCATTATTTAAAAAATGTAGTCAGGGATGAATCAGGAAGGTATATTGTAAGGCTTCCATTTAAGGAATCAGCTGAAAAGTTAGGTCAATCGAAATCCATCGCAATTCGCAGATTTCTTAATCTAGAGAAAGGGTTAGAACAAACTGAAAGTATATATGTTCAATATAAACAATTTATGAATGAATATATAAGATTAGGTCATATGAAGGCAAGTTGTTCTCTACAGACTGAACCAAAATATTACATTCCTCATCACTGTATTCTAAAGGCACAGCCAACTAAGTTACGAGTGGTATTTGATGCATCCACCAAGACTACCACCCAAATATCATTGAATGATCTCCTTCATGTAGGTCCAAAACTTCAAAATAATATATTCAGCATCCTACTCAAGTTCCGCACGAACTCTGTTGCTTTAGTGGCCGACATTGAAAAGATGTATCGGCAGACTAGATTACATCCAGACGATATTAAATATCAAACCATACTGTGGAGAGATTGTAAAGATCTAGAATTGCAGGAGTATAACTTGTTGACAGTCACTTATGGCCTTGCATGTGCCCCTTACTTGGCAATTCGAACTCTACATCAGATTGCCCATGAGGTACAAGTTTCTAATCCAAGAGTATCCAAGATTATTCGTGAGGATTTCTACGTGGATGACCTTCTGACTGGATGCCCCACAGTGGAAGACGCCAAGGGACTCGTGCAACAATTGATTGCTGTATTGGGTTCTGGTGGATTCGTCCTGAGAAAATGGGTATCCAATGAAACTTCTATAATTGAAGTCTCACCTTTATTATTGAGAGGAAAAGGTGAGGTGATGGAATTTAATAGAAAGGAATCAGGCGTGAACGTTCTTGGAATCCAATGGGATCCAAGTTATGATACCCTCAACATTTCTTGTAAATCTGGTCCAGCTGATATTAAATCAAAGAGACAAATTGTATCGGCTATAGCCAGAATTTATGACCCCTGTGGCTGGGTTTCCCCTACCACAGTTGTGCTGAAACTTCTCCTCCAAGAAATATGGAAATTGAAATGTGGCTGGGATGAAGATATACCTGCTTCTATTCAAAGAAAGTGGAATACTTTTGAAAGAGAAATGAAGCATTTTCAACAAATCAGTATTCCAAGGTGTATATTCCAACGGAATTTATTAATATCCAATATGCAGATGCATGGATTCTGTGATTCATCAGAGTTGGCTTATTCTGCTGTCTGTTATCTAAGAATAACTTATGAGAATAATCAAATTGAGACCATTCTTTTGACAGCAAAAACAAAAGTTGCGCTTCCATCAAGAAAATAACCATACCAAGACTTGAGCTTTGCGCAGCCTTGATGTTGGCGCAACTTCAATCGCAGACAACTCAAGCACCTTCCTTTAATATCGATGAACAATTCTATTGGACAGATTCAAAGATTGTTCTGGCGTGGATTATTTCTGAATCAAAGAAGTGGCAGATATTTGTGGCCAATCGGGTGGCAAAGATTCAAGATCTGACTGCAGCCTATTCATGGCTATATATATCAGGCAAGCAAAATCCAGCAGACCTTGCAACGAGAGGAATTCTGCCTTCCTGTTTGATCAATTCAAAATTATGGTAGCATGGACCCGTTTGGTTGACATTAGATGGTTCTGAAAATATTCCTTTATTCACTATAGACCCTTCTATGGGTTTAGAAGAGCGTAGTGTTATACTGCATGCTACAATAGCAGAACCATGCCCAGAGTTTTTGTCAAAATATTCTTCCTTTACCAAACTTTTAAGGGTCATGGCTTGGTGTAAAAGATTTATTAATATTACCCGAAAACAGCCAACTCAAAGACTCTCATTTCTAACATCCCAAGACTTAAAAGACTCTCTATTACAAATCGTCAAGATTATTCAGAGATGTGAATTCACCCCAGAAATCAATGCTTGCATAAAAATATTCCTTTACCAAGAAAAAGCAGGCTTATTTCGCTTAACATTTTTATAGATTCCCAAGGAATTCTTAGAGTAGGCGGACGATTACGTCATTCGGATTTAGATATTGATCAGAAGCATCCTATGCTAATTCCTAAAGATCATTTTGTAACCAAATTAATTGTACTACACTATCACCTAAACAATCTTCATTCTGGAACTCAATTAACTTTATCTTTGATTCGAAATAAGTTTTGGATTCCTTCTGGAAGAAACTTAATCAAAAGGGTCTTAAATCAATGTCTCGTATGCCTGAAGAGTAAATCTAAGGCTATTCATCAGATAATGGGAGACTTACCAAAAAATAGACTTCTTCCAGGTAGACCATTTGAAAAGATTGGTATTGATTTGGCCGGTCCCATTCAAGCTAAGCCTATGTTGAAACGAAGCAAAGTTATTTTCAAATTCTACATAGTCCTATTCGTTTGCTTCACCACCAAAGCCATTCACTTAGTAATTTCATCAGATTTGACTGCGGAAACCTTTCTTGCAGCATTGAAAAGATTCATCTCTAGAAGAGGAAGACCAACTGATATATACTCAGACAATGCAACTAATTTTAAAGGTGCAAGCAACATTTTGAAAGAACGATGGAAGTTGTTCAATGCTGCTAATATTCAAGATTTTTCAGCCATAGAATCCATTAATTGGCATTTCATTCCTCCGTCGACACCTAATTTTGGTGGATTATGGGAAGCTGGCATTAAATCAGTTAAAACCATCTTATCTAAAACGATGAAATCTAGGTTATTGAATTACGAGGAGTTACTGACCTTATTAGCTCAAATTGAAGCCTGTCTTAACTCCAGACCATTAACCTTTGTTAGCAATGACCCAAATGACCTAACAGCGCTAACACCAGGACATTTTCTTATAGGAAATGCTATACGACATGATGCGGAATCTGATCACTCTGCTTTGAATCTTCGCTCCAGATGGGATCTGATTCAACCTCAAAGAGACTACTTCTGGAACCGTTGGAGCTGTGAATATCTACATCAACTCCAAGAAAGAAGGAAGTGGAGGACTTCACATCCGGATGTCAACATTGGAGATTTGGTTATGTTGAAGGAACAAAACAAACCACTACAATGGAAACTGGCGAGAATTGTCCAGATATTCCCAGGAGAAGATGATCATGTCAGAGTGGTGCTTCTTCGTACTCCTAAAGGCCTTCTGAAGAGACCAATAACCAAGATATGTCCTCTGCCTTACAAGGAGTGAGCTCTTGAACTGGAATATAGTTCAAGGTTGTGGGGGAGTATGTTGGAGTCAATTGTAAATATTCATTAATTCATTTATTTGCATTTTTCTTAAATTCATTTTGTTTCATTGATTTATTTATTTTCTTTTAATCTGTTTATTTTGTTATTTGGCACCGTTGGTGTTTTGTTGATATTTTAATCTCCTACCATTATTATTATTGTAATCGAATTTCTGGTAATAAAACCTACTATATTCTTTGCAAAGTTTTATTCATTCATTCATTAACTAAAACCTATTCTATTCTTTGCAAACTTTATTCAATCATTCATTAACTCAAATCTAAATAAATACTCAAATCTAAATCTACAATTCGAACAAATACCAAGATCTAAATATTATTGGAAGCCTAATGTTCTTGGTTGATTCAAATAGAATTATTTGAAAAATAGGATAGCGTGTAGATTGTGATTTACATCCTATTCTTTTAGGCATTTGATAATGCTATTTTATTTTGTGCAATATTATTGAATGTACTCTCTGTGACATTTTATTGGATCAGTTTCTGGTTAATATTGTCAAATTGACAGCATGAGAACGTCGTACTACAATTATTCAATAAAGGATATATTTCATACCTCACTACTCTGAAACATTTATTATACTATAAAATAATCAAGATGGGGGATAAGCCTACTAGTACACTCTTATAACACTTCTCTACGGGACTCTATTTAGAATACACTAATTAGCACTAATAGTCTAGCATAAATTATAGTTTAGACGGAATTCTTGAGTGGGCACACTTAGATTGTATCCACGTATGCTGTGGAGGGTGATAAGCCCTCGGAATTATATACAACACAACAACAAAA